>CM067474.1:48917187-49010883 GCA_034552555.1 Semaprochilodus insignis | reverse complement strand
GGGGCGGGGAGTGGGGGTGGTGTTGCTGAAGGAGTAAAGGGACAGATGCTAATAAATAAATGGGAGTTATCCTAAACCTTTCAACCCCTCCCCAAAAAACACGTACCACGCTCGTGCACACGTGACTTGCAGCACTCCTCCAGATGTAGCTGCATTATGTATGTGACAAGGTTAAATATACATAGAATGGCTAACACGTTTAGTCAGCTACTTAAAACTCTGAGAAAGGCGTCTCGATTTCGCTGTCTCATTTCATAATGTATAGCATTTCATAATGCACGACTGGCTAACCCTGCTGCTGCTGCTGGAGATCAGAGTTTAGACCCAGCTCTAATTCTAACACACCTAAACCAGTTCATCGAGACCCTCAGTGGCGTCTGAATGTCACAGGCAGGTGTGAGTGCTTTTATCTGAACTCTGTAAGGCAGAAGACCCCCAGGCACCGCTCCGTTGGTAATGCATAATGTATAATTAATAATAATAATAATAATAATAATAATAATAATAATAATAACAACAATAACAATAATAATATACATTTCATACCGATGGCAGCCCAAAGTGCTACACAGACAGATGATGAATTATAACAGCATTAGAAATAACTAATTACTAATTACAATTCCAGAAAATTTGAATCCACACAGAAACATGACAGTCGCTGTGAGATAGGCCAGGCCAGGAAGGCTCAATTTTTTTCTCTCTTTTTTTTTTCTTTTTGAAGTGCATGCATTAATATCACCAAAACCAAGTTACAAAATTCGTTTAGCTGCTTCACCCACATGAACAACAAGCTTCTGTCTTTGATATTGGGACCTACAGCTGATGTTCTGCATCACATTGGTTAAAGAAACGCCTCACACCTGTAGTGAAACAGCTAAGATGTGTTGTTTGGTGTCTGAACTTTGCTTCTTTTGTTTTGCACTGGAGCTGTAAAAAGTGATGGGAATCTGTGTCATTCAAAATCCTTTTCAGGGGCATAAACATCTATTACATCAGACCTATAACTCCAGTGAAAGACTAAATAAACAAACTCCAGACATCTCTTGGCTGGCTGACAAAAATTGTGTTAAGGGGAAAACAGGCAAATAGGAATGGATGATCATTCCTTTCACTCTGAAATATCTAGGAACAACAGCTTTCAGTCGAAACACTTCCAGCAGTTCCAGCCTTGGAGTGGAGCCAAGTCTAGCACTAAACTTGTCGTGATGCCTCAGACAGTTGCAGTTGAATGAGTTTCTTTGGTGTTTCTGACACTTAATTTAGCTAAATAGGCTTTACTTTTAAGGAGGACACATTCTAGGGAGATTCCACTACATGCTACAGGTCAGTGGAGGATATATAAAATGTTCTACTGAGTGCTGCAGAGTACCTGTGACAGGATTTTGACAGCATTTTTGAGATTTGCCTCTGCATCATGCCGTATCCTTGTCATATGTAATTCGTATTTCTATAGATTGCATGGTAGTTTAGTAACACACCATAGTGACCAAACTCCTTTCCATCATGCTGGGTGGACTACATACAGTATGTGCCCAAACATTTCCCGGCACTTCTTCTAAATAATGAATACAGCTTTTTAAAGGTTCACCCATTGCTGAGATTTCCTCTGATATAAAGAGCATTAATGTGTTGCAGAGCATCTCTACAAACACCACTAAGGTCACTGTGTCAAACGTCGGCTACAGGGGTGTAAAGCCCTCCCAGCAATGGGCTGTGGAGCAGTTGAACTGTTCTCTACAGTGATGGAGCTCAATCTGATATGTTTCGGATGAGTTGGAGTCATCCAGAACTGGATCATCCAACATCAGTACCTAAACTCACAAATGGTCTTGTGGCTGAATGCAATCAAATTCGCACAGCAATGTTCCAAGGCTGTTAGTCCAGCAAAGAAACTCTCTATTAATGCTCTTTATTTCAGAAATGTTATAAATGTTATAAGGATAAGTAGATATCCACATACTGTTGGAGAGATGGTGTATTTTATTTACCTTTAGTCTACAGTAGTCACACAATCATATTATGTTGTGTTTCTCCTTTGTTGTACCGTATTCTTAAGATCTGTATATGTTCTTTAATTGTTAAAAACATACTATATTCCAAAATGTACATTCCTATTTAACCTTTCTTAACGTTTCTTGTCAGTCTTGCTTAAACTATTGCTGATAACCTAGTAACAATATCGAGGCCAGCCTTTTGGGGGCTTTAAGCAGGTTTTTTTGTGGTGGGAGGCAATCTTATAACAAATTATCTTATGACAATAATTACATTCTAATTACATTTTAACTGTCTAATTTGTTGCTGATGGTTAAATGTCTCATAAGTTACATTTGAAATTACAATATTCTCTTTTGTAACATTTTTTGTTTTCATTTATCTTGCTGTCTTAGGCGAATCCAGTGCATCATTAGCATTGCCATTAGCCTGGAAATTCACAGCTAACATTCAACAAATTAACTTCAAAAATCAAAGCTTGTTTTTGGCTATGTTTTACGTGTTCTGAGTAAACATGCAGTTGTACAGTAACACTACATGCCTCTATACTTACAAAACTCCTTTTCACAAAATTAACAAGATGCGATTTCTACTGCTTATTTCTACTGCTTTTTCATAGATGGTGCCTGACATGTCATATTCAACCATGACTAAAATCACTGAGAAATGGCAATAAAATGCCCAACACCTCACCTCCTCATTTAACACTAATCCCATCGGAATAGGGCTTTGGACAACTTAATGCTACAGTCATGACCCAGAAGTTGTTGGAGGTGTTTTTACTGACAACTTGTTGAAACTGCCTGAATGGATTCTACCTAACAGCGGTGTAACAACCAGTCCATGACTTGATTCAGTTTTCGATACTGGGTTCACAATTCAGTCTTCTCATGATATTTTGAACAAAATTAAATTGAGAAAATGATAGCTATAATCACAATCTGCTCACACAATGGCATAAATAATAGAATGTCCACATGAACATTGTCACAGTTTTGCATTGCAATATCAGTTTTGTTTATTTCAGTATCATGGCCATGTGGTCTGCCATGTGACTAGTGGAGAGTCATTCATATGCAAATAACAAGCAAATCAGTAAAAAAAACATCTCACTCATTCCCTCTTTAAATGTTGACTGTTAAGTGTTGAGTGGAATGGGTTATTGGTTCCTTCATTCAAGTAGTAAATCAGTATCCATAGTAGTTACTGTAAACATATTTTAGATGATGAGTCTGCTTGTTTGTAGTGATTAGGCAAATTTGGAGAAATCGATTAGCAATGCAGATTCATGTTACCTCAGGAGAGTAGTCATGACACTGCAATATGCCCTCATACATTATCATCTCACTGAACCAGACTCTATTTCAGCTGGAGACATATCAGCCCAGCTTAATCAGATTCAGTTCAATCCACTTAAAGCAAATTATTTTTGGTGATTAATTAATATTTCAGGGACCCTAAATGAGGGTAACTGGAAAGAGCTGGGTGGTAGGCTTGCTAATTTGTGATTTCACTTTCTCTGCTTTTCTATTTAGTCTCTAACCTCAAATGACTCATTTAAAACCAATGATTTGCTTTTAAAATGGCTGTATTTGTGGTGCTGCTTAAAATATACCTATGAATTCAGTTCTTTTGTTAATATTACAGGTTGTAAAGAAAATAACTGATGCCACTTCACTGAATAGAAAACACATCAGGAAAGTGGTCAGTACTCGTGTGTGGGTCTATATGTGAGGCCGATTCTCAGCTCATGGCTCCAGAGATGAGGTTGGAGGTACTTGTATGGGATGCACAAATCAGAAATAGTTCATGCTGAATCTATTTCAAGTGTGACTGTAATTATGCTCGTGACGTCAAGCCATATCTGCTTGCTGCTAGCTCATGCCCTAGTATTTTAGTTCTCCTATTGAGAGGAAAACCTTTTGCCGTGACATCTAAGAAATTAAATTACACAGTCCTCAGTGTAGTCAGCAGGAGTAACTACATCATATGTGATTACACAAAGATACAAAGATTGTGTTTAAGAGATGGCATTATGTAACTTCTTAGCACATGGAATTGTGCATACACATATTTATGTTCTCATATGTGGTCATCATAACACAGTCTTCTTTAGAAACGTCACAGGAAAACAAACTACTTATACACAAAACAGAGGTCCACAAAAAAACTGGAGCTGAGATCAAAATTTATTAGGCAGATGTAGTGCACATAGTGCAGGTGTTGTGCAGCGATAGCTGTAGTCCACAGACTTACTGACCAGTAACTGGCTATAAATTCTAATATCTCTGCTCCAAGCCTTTTCCTTTTGTGGCCTGTCTGGCCCTGTGTTTCCGTACTTGAGCCATTTGTTCCCTTGTGTTGTGTAGATTAATCTTTTTGACCCACGCACCCAAGCCAAAACTAACTATAATCAGTGCTGTGTATTGAGTAAGGATTGAATACTGGAAATTGGATTCTTTAGAAATCTAAAACCTGCAGATAATTGTTTTAGGAATTGAATATTGAGAAATGCAGTCTATGATTTTTATGAAGTCAGGTTTTTGTATAGTTTATGGCTCTGCTGCAATCCTTTCTAAGATCACTGTTGCATCTGTTGCCCAGATGCAGTTTTACGCACTCATTTACAACCTTATGACAAAACATGGATGAAATCACACAATATGGTTGCTACTTATAGGTCACGCTTGGGGATGTACGGCTAATAAAGGTAGAACTGCTCCTCTCCTCAGTCTTTTCAGCCTCTTAAGGGTCAAACACTGAGTTCAGTATTGTCAAAGGTTTGAGAAATGTGCAGAGCAAACTAACAATTTTGAATTAGAGCTGTCCAGGATCTTGATAAATAGTTGGAGCTAAATTATAAGGCCTGTACAACATGTAGCATTTAAGGTAGAGCTAGACATTTGATTAAGAAGCTGGTGAATACAGTGACAACTTCAGCCTCATTTAAAGATGAACATCAACCATGCCTATTGACAGATTGACAGTTCCTTGGGGAGGGTATGAGAATTGCCAACATCCCCTTCACAGCCTTGGACAATAGTCTTTGTTTTGCTGGGTTAGAATGTGAGCTGGTGTATGTATATTTTGGAGATTGTGTTTGAGGTTTACGGTGTGCCACTTCTACGTTCTGAACTCTCCTTGTTCAACTTGCCAATGTAAATGCAGATTCCATTCTATGGCACCTTGAAATCTCCTGCAGCTCAGATATTTATCCTAAACAAAAGACCTAATTGATCTCACATAGGAGTGGTCTCCTCTCAGTTATAGTGTAGATCTCAATAAAGTCACACATTGTGCTCATATTTGTCAGGAGACTAACAATCTTCATCTTCATCTGCAACTGAATTCTCTTCTCTCCTTATCTTACTGTAAGTAAGTAAGTGCAACAGTATGTGTAATAACAAATGTATTCTGTATGTTTAATATTGTGCCACGAGAGGAACTAAGCACCTAAGATTTGTGTAAATGTGATTTGGCAATAAAACAGAGCTGTGTGATTTGATCCATCCTGCATCTCATGTTTTCTATTTGTCTAATACTATTTCAGATAAGGAATTGTCAAAAGATCACCATTAAGGCTCCAGAGCCATCAAGTGAGCAGAAACAATTCCCCTAGGCTGTTTTGAACTAAAATTGTTGTTTTGAAATAAGATTTGTAAATATTTGGGGGTTTGAGGGAAACACAGGCAGGTGTAGCTCAGGCTTAGTGACCCTCACACTGTGGAGCAGTGGGCATGTGTGTTGGTGGAGAGCTGTAGGTCACAGGCAGCACTGCTACTGCACTCTGAAGCTGTAATGCATCCTCTCATCCATGCACACTTTCTACTGCAGCACTATGCTACATCCATACATTATTCCCCCGAGCAACACACACACACACACAAAGATTACACACAGACTCAGATTCACACATACACAGTCGTGAATACACAGATACACACATGCACAGACACACTGCAAATAACAAACAGTAACATTCTCAGATTCACAAAGACATGCAGAGCGGTCAATAATGCTTGCACACACACACACACACATTAGGCATGTACACATTAGGCATTAGTACACAAATAGACCCATTGTGCCCTCAGGTTGTAGTGCTGTTCTGGATTGTGTGTATGATAACTGACCATTTGCAAAAATATGATTGACACACCTCTCAGCCAATCATAGCCACCTCTAAACATTTTAATATCTCTAAATATTTTCTCTGTAAAAAAAGCCTGCAGTGAGAACAACACTGGCAGTAAATTACAACTATTACAGATGACTCACACAGCATCACAAGGATGAAGCAGTGGACACAAATGCATACAGATCTTGTTTATCTAGGCAGCATGTACACGTCCGGAGCAGGTGTGTCTTTGTTCTGTCTTTGCCTGCCCGAGCATGTTTTCATTGGTTGATGTAACTTGCCTGTACGTCAGAATCCGATACAGTGAAAGCTGAAATGGTTTGAACTAATGTAAACATGGTTTCCAGAATTTCCTTATATGACTAGTTTGACTAGTCATTCCCTGAAGTGCAGAAATGACCACCTATGGAAGTTTTACCTCAGTAGTTCCCAGTACTGCCCACAAAATTGACTTTTTACATGTATATAGTTTCGAGTTAAAGTTAACGCTGCACCTGGACCACTTCCCTCTCTAACTATTGGCATATTGATAAAATAAAAACAAGTTTAATCCAGTGGATAAGTGTATGCGAAGTTGTAGCCTAAAGGTTAGGTCCAGAGCAGACTAATATTGTTTTTAAACTTAAAACTTAAAAATTTAACTAACATACCAACTATGTTTTAATACATTTTAATACATACTTTTTTTCATAGAGAACAGAGTGTGTGCAGAGACCACACTTAAAAATAGCATGTTCTGCTATTCAGCTATGCTGAGTTATTTTCTATTATTATTAATCATTCTTTTGAAATGATGTCACTGTGCACTTTATTAACCATGTGTCTACACTTATTGTCCAGTTTATCAGCTCCATTTATCATACAAGTGCAACTATTGACTGTAGTTCATCTGTTTCTTCGCATACTTTGTTACCCCAACTTTACCCTGTATATCAGGTCCACCACAGAGCAGGTATTACATGGGTGGTGGATCATTCTCAACACTGAAGTGACTCTAACATAGTGGTGATGTGTTAGTGTGTGTTATGCTGGTGTGAGTGGGTCAGTGTCACTGCAACACTAAGAATGATTCACCACCCAAATGATACCTACTTGGTGGTGGTCCTGTGGGGGTCCTGACCATTGAAGAACAAAGTAAAAGGGGACTAACAAATTATGCAGGGAATCAGATGGACTACAGTCTGTAACTGTAGAACTACAAAGTGCTCCTATATGTAGCAACAGAGCATGAGTACCTAACAAACTGCTTGGTGAGTGTATATGCTGCTTAAAATTTCAGCACCCCCACTTAAACCTGTACACATTTGATTGCATACAAACATAACACAGTCCTCAATAAATGCGCACACAGAGTCAAAAAGATAACAAACATAATCACACACACACACACACACACACACACACACACACAGGTGCACAGGTAAGACCAAGCAAGAGCCTCCCATCTTTTGCTGTTCCTCTCTAGGGAGTACAGGATGTACACTGCACAGTATAGATCAACATGGCTATGGAGAAGCCTGTTTTCCTTCATCTTCTCCTTAGCACTAACATCAGCATTGTGATAAGATTAAGATATTTGGTTTGTAAGTTAATCATGTATGCGCGTAAGTGGATCTCAGTCTCCTCTAGGCTTCGAGCTGTATTTCACCCAGTGTCATATAGAATATTCATTTGCAGTGTCTTAAATAGGACAAGTACGGAATGCCCTCTTTCCCGTGTCCCCTCTTTGCTCCATGGTTTTCCACATGGAGGAAAAAGGGGATCAGGAATGGTTTGTAGGACTCCGAGGCGATTCCCTGTGGCGAAAGCTGGACCTCAGCCTTAAGAATCCTCTCCAGCTGGAGCAGAGTGATTTATGAGTTTTTGCACTGAACAAAGAGGAGACGCCACCAGTGAAAGTCCTCTACACACGACTGCACACTGCGGCAGCAGGACCCACACTCAGGCTCGGACACACATCTAACAGACACACTCATACACACACACACACACACACACATACATACACATACATACGTACACACACCCCCAGACACACTTCATTGCTGTCGCAGTGTTCTCTCTCTCTCTCTCTCTCTCTCTCTCTCTCTCTCTCTCTCTCTCTGTGCTGTGTGGTGATTCATTAGAGTAGAGCATAACCCAGCATCCCTCGCTTTCTCTCTCTCTCCCTCTCTCTCTCCCGCCTCTCAACATGACAGACGAGAAATCCAGTCTGGTTATTTTTAACCGATCATGAACTGAATTTCCTGTGACTGTGTCTGTAGATGTAGCGCTGAGAGAGTAAAACGAAAGCTAAAAGCAAACATCTGCTGTTTAGAAAGGAACTTTCAAATGCTATACGTTCCTCAAAGCACAACAACAAATATGATCAAATAAAACGAACCAACACTTTTTTTTTAGCATATATAACATGTTATCAGCATGTACACTACTAATTCAGGGCTGTTACAATTACTCTAAATCACTTTATTAAAAAATATATTAAAATGTGTTAGTAATTAGTTCTCAATTTGGGTGGTAGGACATCACTACCACTAGCTTGGCATTAACAAGTCAGATTAGCATGAAGAACTATGGGCTAAATGTGGATGGGGACTTATTAGGGTGGCAGGTAATTCATGGTCTTGTGAAGGTGGATGGGGTGATGGCATGCGCATCAATGTTGTCTCATTAACGTCTCCGTTGGCATAATGTAAGTTAGCATAGCTGAAAAAGACCTCTGCCAGAAAACTCCATTTATGCTTGTAAATGTGTGTGCAGACAGCACATTCATGCAATTAAAAAAAAGATAACCTCCTGCATGGAAAAAACAGGTCCGGTAGCTAATGATAGCTTTTCATTGGTTTGACTGTTTCACTTGTGTTGTTGATTATACTCCAGACATCAAAAGAATGTGGAACAAAATATGTCTGAAAATGTCTCATCTTTGAAGAGTAGTTGTGCATAGTAGTGGTGAAAAGTACCATTATATTACACTCATCACTGAAAAAAAATCAGTTGACAGGAATGAAACTTGGTGGGTTGGTCTGACATTGTGAAACATGCGAATGATTCAAGTTTCATGCATTGCAAGATTGCTATGAGTGTACTGTAATGTAATGGCAGCAGGTCATCTTCAGTGATGAGTCCCGCTTTTGTCTTGGTGGAGACGACCAACGTAGCCATGTGTGGAGGCACCGTGGTCAGCACCAAGATGAACGGTTTATTGTTGTGCGTTACACCTCCAGAAGACCTGGTGTCCCTCCACCCCTACCACAAAATCTGCAGGAACTGCATAAGAATATTCAATATGTATGGGATGGATTATCACAGGACGCCATTAGGAACCTTTATAACTCCATGCCGAGACCGCTGACATGTTGTGTTAGCAAACGTATAGGCCCAGCGTCATACTGAGAGACACTACTTCTGTATGTGTAGCTCAATAAATATTGCCCATATCAGTCTAAATCGTACCTGGTAACCTTTATCTTCCTTCCGAATAGCACTGCAGTCTGGCACTTCTTTCTGAGTGCAACTTTTTTTTGATGATGAGCGTATGTTTTGTGATACTCCGTCAATGCTCAAAAACACAGTATTGATTTCTATTTAATAATTAACGTGCTTTGTGGTTCCTAGCAGAAAGTGATTTATTTTGTGATGTGTTTTAATCCCATTCAAATAGGAGTATTATAATTTATCTTTAACCATTAGACTATCCCACTCCAACATAAAGTAGGGCAACATTTTGTACTGTGGCAGTTTTCCTAAATTAAGATTTCACAATATATCAGCTTGCTTACAGTATTGTAATATATCATAAAATATTGGATGATAGCCCCGGTATTATGATATGTATCATATTATATCACCAGGTTCTTGCCAAAACACTGAATGCATCGAATGTAATTCTTTAGTTAAGCCCATTTTTTATTGTTTGACCTTTTGCAAAAACCGCCACACAAGAATAGATTACATGATTAATCACTGAAACAATGGCTGGATTGCTCGATTACTCACATAATCGATAATGACAGTCCTATTTGAATTAGTCGGAACATATACTCAAAGTGCTGCTGCCTTTGCCTCGTGGTGCTGAATTGAACTCTGGGAACCTTTGCTCTGCAGCAGTAGGAAATACAGCGCGAGCGAGACAAATCGGCCAACAGCATATCTAATTTACAGCGCGCACTCCGAAATGGAACTCATTCGGAAATCATTAGCATGGCCAGAGATGGCGGTCAGTTGAAGGATAAGGCTGGCCAGACCGCATCCTTGTGGGTAGTTTGTGCCCGCTGAGAGCAGGCCCGAGGCTATGATTTAGAACAGCATGTTTGGTCTAAGTCAGCAAGAAAGTGAACACTACAGGCAGCTACAGACAGACGCAACCCCACCAGATAAATACCACAGCCTTCTCTACAGCGCTGGACCTGTTGTAGCCGTCAGGTTCCTCTTTAATCAGCAAAAAACAGTGTGTGTGTGTGTGTGTGTGTGTGTGTGTGTGTGTGTGTGTAAAAGCGTGACTGAAGAGGGATCTTGGCTGTAAATCACTTGACAGAACAAAAACCAGAGAAATAGTGGAGGCCATTATCACCTGACAGACTGGACCAGGCTGAGACAGCCGGCAAGATGCATACATGAACAAACAATAAAACACACTCTGGGATGCACACAAACTATGAGCAGACATGCAAAAAGTATATACAATTCACATTTAAATGTCAAGAAGCGGAGCTCGAGGCTGAGTCTGCCCTACTTCTACAAAGAGAGTGATGCATAAACAAACAAATGGCACTGTTAGTGCTGCTTTTACTCTGCTATGATAAAAGCACTGTTGGGCTAAAAGCATGGGTAACTCTTTCTCTGAAAGCCGCATGGTTTTAGAAAAGTGGCAATCCCCAGGCAGCTACGGAGAACATAAAAGAGCAGTTTATGGTGTAAACCAGACGTCTTCCATGCCTGTTTCCTCTAGCAAGCAAACATATCTTGAGAGACCACCTAGGAGTTAGAGTAATTTAGTCCCAGGGTTCAGATAATTGTGCATCTGTTGCAGCTCTGTTGCAGCTGTGTCACTCAGTTCAAAGCTACAAAGCGAATAGTAAACGCTGGTACTCACATTCTGTTGCTGTAATACTGCATCTCTCTTGCTGTGTCCATAAGCATGCTTCTCTGCTGTGTGTTCTTTCCTGAATGTCTGCGTCTTTCAGATTGTCCAACGTTCGTGTATTGCGCATGGGGGTGGGTAGAGGGGGCGCTATCCTAATGTATGACCAAAAATCATTCTGTCAGATTGCCTTGTCAGGGAGTACGTGTCTGATTCAGGCAGATAGTCAGTGTGTGTATGTGTGTGTGCCAGTGTTTCAGCTCCAGGTCAGACGGATGAGGCTGTTGTCCCTATGCTGACTTTGCTGTCAGTCATACCAGAAAGGAGGCCTACTTTAACGGTCTGGGGAGCAATGTGCCTGGACTGGCTGTCCCTTCACTGCATGGAGCTTTATTCCCCTAACCATCCTCCGCTCCCGTCATGCTTTTCTTTCCCCCTGCTCTAATCTCGCTGTCTCTTCATCTCAGATTGCACACACATCCCACCCCTAACAGCCGTCTCTCCACTAATTCTGCTTCGTTATGAGACGCACATATATGAAGCTGAGGCCTGCCACATATATCAGTAGTTAGTCATTATCATGACATTTGGCCTTTGTAATTCCCATATCACAGTACGGTGCAGATAGTTCTGGAAGTGAGTGAGTGAGTAAATGATTCTCCATTATCAGTGCAAATGGGGATATGGAATAACTGACGTTTAGGATCATGCCTGAAGCCCCTTATCTTTCCAATCTATAAATTTCCCATCTCTACCTTTCCCATCATTTCCCATGACAAAGTTTTCACACCCCACCATTATCTAATTTCCTCAGTCCTATCTGTATGATCTGCCTCTGTTCGTCTGAATAAAAGGGATTCCATCCTTTTAGCTTAAAGTAGAAGCCATCCAGAACTCCAGGCCAAAGTTCTGTGCTCTCGTTCAGTCACAGTTTCCTCTCATGCCACGACCATGTTAAATATACTGTCCAAACTAGTCAAATGTAATGTCGTTGTGCTTCGAGGACTCCCCGTACTCTCATGCATTTCCCTCCTCAAATAAATAAAATAGACTGACAAGGCTCCCATTGGATGATTACAAATGAACAGTGAACGCTATCACCAACCTTGCATTTATGTGGCTGCCTGTTGCCATTGGTCAGCTGTTGATGCCATTTTGTACAACTAATGGCAAGAAGGCAAGAAATTTAAAGTGGTTTTTTTTTCAACACAGAAAGAAAAACCTAGCATTAGCATTCTTGACTGTCTTTCTCTTGGGGTGAAATGTGCTAGCTCCTATACGCCACTTACCTAGCCAAGGTAGTATTTGTACAATATGGTAAGAAAAGTTTAGCAATGTGAAAAATCAAAGAGGACATCATAATCTTCTACCATCTGCCTTCGACATCCACACCTAGTGCTGTAAAAGGAAGGACTCTGGTTAGTTAGCCACTGTGGTATTTTAGCATTTTACCATTAATGGTAGCATGTACTGTTAAATGCAAGAAAATCAATAGAGTGTTATGTTTAATATTTAAAGAAGTATTATTACTGAAATAAGAGGGAAGAAACAAGCTATGCTATGGTTTCAGTGTGCTACTGTGAGCCTCCCTGTAAACATTTGATGGACATTTTACATACAGTATTTACTTTATATGAACAGACTCATAAAGAAGGTTTAGCTTGATGTTTCTAATATGCATATGCCATGCATGTCACAGGGGTAGTATACAGAACATGTATTGCATTACAATACTGTACCCATATCATGCAGACCTAATATCCCCCCAAAAACACACACATTATGCCCTCCAGGACCCTGTGCATGTTACAGTACACACATGTGCACACACACATACACACAGAGGCACTGAGCCATCACACACTCGCTGCACTGACAGCGCTCTGCTCTGGCACAATGACAACAGCAGCTACTCATTACACGACTACCACCACCCTCTGGCTAGCTCTCCTCATTCGGTCTCTCTTTCTTTCTATATACTCTCTCTCTTTCTCTCTCTCTCACTCTCTCTCACAGCACCCAGGGTACATTTCATTTCTTTTGTTCCACACACTGTGCACTGTTTGCGTTTTCATTCTGTCAAGACTGAGAACGAATTCCTTCTGGCCTCAGATGACAAAAACACTAAAGCAAGGCCCAGCAGAGGCAGCCAGCAAACTGGCTCACAAACCGTCTCGCAAATTGGCTGTAAGACGCAGACGAATAAAAAAACAAGGCCTGTGAGGTAAGCAAGCATGTAACAGTGATGTAAGCAAGTGTCCAGAGCCAAGGGCAAATTTTAAGATGACCTTGATAACGTAAATGACTGCATGGTACTAAATGGGACTTAAAGAAGAAGTTAATTTAATCCTAGATGCAGTCAGTTAAACATAGCCCATCTGCCATCTGCCCAGGGGATGGGGGGGGGGATGGGGTCTTTCTATAAAACCCATAATGACTTTTGCATCAAAGCAGCCTAATATCAGTCTAAGTCATCTCCATTTAAAATAGGTGGCCAGTCTTTTGATTCATGAAGCTAGGAAAAGAATGAAAATGCATAAGCAGTCTCGTGTTTCCGTGCTTTACATTATACACGCGTGGAAATGGCAATGAAATGGCACAAAAATGCTGCAGGGCAGGGAGACATGTTCACAGAAAAGGTCAACGATCCAGAAACACCAGCGAATAGGAAGGGGCAGACAAAGAGTATGCCATGGAGAGAGAGAAAGAAAGACACTCTGCATGGCAGTCAGCCTCTTGATCTAAAACTGGTGATATAAAGCAAAATAAAGAAAGGCCCACCAGGGAAGCGACTGCTTCATCCCCCTTCCAACAACAACACTACCAAGAGACCACACACACAGCAAAATGTCACAGAAACTAGTATAGAAACTGTATTGAGACTCATACTAAGCTTTTTTTCAAACATTTTAAGCAATTAATCACTGTTAAAGTAGTTTAAGTAGTTAATTGCAGTTAAGTAGTTAATAAATTACATGAGTCATATTTGCTCAAATCTGACACAAAGTAGTAGTTTGTTTCTATATAGCATTTTGGTACAGATGTTTGAGTGGACAGAATTAGGAATGTATTTATTACATTCAGTACTTCAACTTGAAACTGAACATAAAATCACATGACCGCAGGGTGAACATGGAAATAAGATAAATGCAGCTTCTGATTTTTATCACCAGCATCATGTAATAGCGACAGTGGCTGCCAGAAGTGGACAATATACACAAACCATGTACTTGAGTTAAAGTAGAGACACCAATAGTAAAATATTCCTCCAGTAAAAGTAGAAGTTCCTCCCTTTAGAGTCCCACTTAGGTACTTAGGTATGGAATGTAAAAGTAGCATGATTTATATGAATATATAATACATGGAATATATATAAGTAAAGGTGATAAATTTGAATTGCATGAATTGTTTGAGTTTGTGTTACTCATGAGCAGTGAAAATGGTGCTAGGTTTATTAACAATGCTTATAAATAGAGGCTATTCTTTATTCTGCAACTCTGAATGGGCATCAGCGGTGTCTGCTAAGAGGCTGTGCTGCTCATATGGCTTCATATTAGTGTGCAGTGATTTAACTGTGTTGATCAGGTTTGCAATGCAACTCTCCACAGTTTCAGCAGCCACACAAACGTTACAAACAATGATCATTTACACATATCATATTTTACTGCCATCATTCCAACCACTGATGAAGAAAGAAATCAACTCTACCGCTCACAAGACTTAACACTCTTTTCATGTTTCAGAACTGAAGTTAATATTCAGTTCAGCAATGAAATCTGGCAGTTAATGTTTACAAGATTTAGATTGATATCCAGTCAGATATAAACTTTTATGGGGCAACAAGTGCTGAATAATGGAGCTTACTGTTAGATCAGTCTGCTGCTGTAAATTCAGGTGATATGCAAACTCAGGATAAACACATGCTAAATGTTCTGTAGACTGTATGTGGCTTTAATGTAATCCTGCCAGTAACCTCTTATTTTATAACGTGCCTGTGTAATATCTGCTATCAGTTCAGTGTTGGCCGATATTGTTCAGATGTTGAAATCAGTAGGTTGGATCTGTCCATTCCTGGAGAAAACATGACTTATGTGCTTGCCATAACAAAATGGCAAAAAGACAAGACAGATCGCTTACATAAAAGCTACAGCTGAAACACTCAGCTGTGTGTTCTTGCTCTGAACTGTTAGAGTACTATCAGCTTCTCTCAGGTTCTCATCCATTATGCACCAGCAGTCTAATGGAAGCTGAAGGAACAGATTGCCACAGAGAGAGTAAGTTCTTACCGAGTATCAAACATAGGATCCGTGTACATGGAAGAAGAGCACACTGTCTTCTGCCCCTTGGACGTGACATCATCCTGGCTATGGGGAGGCAGAGTCTGTCCCTGCTTCTTGTTTTGTCTGCCCGAGCCATCTGTGAGGGACAGATGATTCACTTTAACATTCAGGGGGTTGAATTCAATTTGCGCTTCACAAAAACTGCAGTGATAGTTTCAGTCCATTAACAGAGCACTCTTGTAAATTACTGAGCAGACTGAACAGAACTTAATCAACACCTGAGATTTATGTAGCACAAATCTGATCTTAGCTGAACATCCACAGATGTTTTAGAGAGGTCTAGCAGGGTCACAGACTGTGATCACCGTAAAGCATCTGTTCAGGTTTGGTTTTGACTTGCAACAAATCATTTGTGAATAGTAATGGGTACATATCAAGAAAATCAAGATAAAGGAAATACGGAAGCTCTCGTTCTTGTACTTCACATTTAAACAAGCACTTTCCTCTCTCATGTCTTACAATTCAAGAGCCCATTTATGGAAAACCGGATTTTAAATAACATACATGAAATTATATGTAAACATTGTAAGTTTCAACATTTACCATTCACTCTCCAGTCCCTACAGTCCGTATATGGAAACTATGCTGGAAAAAAATGCTGTTTGGCCTTCACTGTTTCTTTGATGTCAGAAACCGAGTCATTTACATATATCCACATATTCAGCCTACATCACATCAGCCCCGCCCACTCATATTGAAGTACTAGACCTGTCTCAGCTCTGAGTGCTTTTCTCAATGAGGCTCAATGCAGAACAGCCAATCAGAACAGAGCTCATTAATCTTAAATCAGTCTTAAAGGCTCAGTAATAAAAACAGCCTGTTTCACTCTACGGGATAAAGAGAGGTTGGAAAAATGGTCATGTAAAATGGGTTGTGGCCACGTTTGGTAAATAAACCCTCAAAAATGTGATGAGTTAACCTAAAGAAGAAAAAATACAATATAAATAAAAAATTGTAGGATAATGCCAGTTTAAATGGGCTGTTACAGTGCATTTAAACTGATATATGTAAATTAACTCTTTTTGGTTGGCTGATTTTGAAAGCAGTCAAGGCTGAAATGTTCTGTATAACTTCACCATGAATGGGCAAAGCTAAACTGCCACAGGCTAAATAACTGGGTACATTAGTAAATGCATCAAAAACAAACAAACAAACAAAACACTGAATTTTGAACATGTTTTGGTTGCTTAGATTCTCATAAAAACTTTACAGTGGTTACATACTACACAACCATTCTGTGAAACATGCTGTTTAATGTCATTTTAGAGTGTTGGATTAGAAAATAGACCTGAAGCCGCATGGTTTGTAAAATGGCCATGCACTGAGATTTACATATGTAGGATGTATTGGTTAAAATGGCTTTAACTGCATTATGTCTGAGCCAAATGCATCTAGGTTATCTCAAGCTTCTCTAGGACAAAATTTACTGTTTCTCTTTTTACTTGAGTAGAAGCATTTTAAAGCAAGCTGATTAACAGTTTCACATGTGTATGAATGAAAAGGGATCTTATATCAAGTGATTCCGCTTTACTGTCCATAGAATACAGGTCGGTGTGTTAAACACTGCTGTAAAGGCATAAGAAAGCTGCTCATTAAGGATCCATCAGGTCATGATATTAGGAGAACTAAGTGTCTAAAACATTGTTGATGCTGCAGTTTATTTCAGCAGTTAATCTGCCTCACACCCCCCACCTCCCAATTCTAAATCCTTAACTCAAAGATTAGGCTATATTAGCTGGCTGACTGGATCCTAGACAGTTCAGTTTGATGCCATATGCTGAATTCTGCACACTGCAGTTTGTCTTACTGGACAGCCGGTAATCTCCTCAGTGGTGTGGATTTAGGTGGCTATTTTCTGTCATCTTTCAGAGGGGACGCAGAATTAAAGGTGCTGGGTTTACCCTAATTGGTCTACAGTGCTACATTTAACTACGCTGTTATGCAGGAAAAACACCCTTCCATAGAAATTACCATAGTTCATATTTCCTTTAATAATGTTTATGTGTAAGGGCGAAAAGGATCAGGGCACAGTATGTGCCGGCCCTCTGCTGTGCACACCATCAGAGAGGTTGGCTTTGTTGAAAGCTGATTGTGTCTTTAGAGTTATATAAGCCTGTCTGAAGCAGTGATTGTTCAAATCTTACGGTTAAGTCTGCTGGTATATGTTCATACATGAACTAAATAACATATGCAGTCATTTTAAGAAGCAGCTCATAAAACCTTTGCTTTCTTCATATTCTATATTCATTTATACATCCTTGTTTTTCTTTCGTAGTAGTTTGTATGGATTTTTAAGAATAATGTGAATTTAAAAGGTTTTTAGTTCATTCTTAAATTATCAAGATGTTTTAGTTGTAGTGTTGTTTTTTTACACTTCAAATTAAATTACTACTAAAGTATTTGCTGTAATTATTGTTGTTTTGTTGTTGTTTGCTGCCTGTGTTTGAGTAGGTCTGCCATGTCCAGCACAGTTTAGCGATGGGGTCCTTAAATGGTTTGTTTGTCCCAGTGTTAAGGCACATATACACAACCCCCTTTCCAAATGGATGCTGAGCAAAATGTAAAGAAATAAAGAAGGCAACGATGTGCAACTCATTTAAACCCATTACTTAACTTTTAAATTAATTTTATTAATATGTGTTCATTTTGCGTTTGTTGCCAGAAACACATTTCTAAAAAGTTGGGACAGGTTTATGTTTACCACTATGTTCATCACCTCATCTTTTAACAACACTTTGTAATAGTATAAGAAATTAGGACACCAGCTGCTACAGTTGCTTGTAAGTGGTCATAATGTCACCAGTTCAGAGTCTCTTTTGTCATATTTTTAGTTTCATAATGCAGCAGATGTTTTCAGTGGATGACTTGTCACCAGTTTAGCATTTTTACTGCAGAGCAATGCTGTGATAATATATGCAGAATGTGGTTTGACATTGTTTTTCTGAAATAAGACCTTCCTTAAAACAGATACAATTTGGATGGCAGCATATGCTGATTGTTCAACACTAATGGTGCCTTTCCAGATGTGCAAATTCTCCATGTGCATTAATGCCACTCATGTCATCATGGATGCTGGCTTTGAGCTGTGCGCTGATAACAAACCGGATAGTCCCTCTCTTCGCAGTGTCTACGATTTCTGAAAGGAATTGAATTTCTTGATTTATTGGATCACAAGACACCTTTCCACTTCAAACCATCTTAAATGAGCTTGGGCCCAGAGGAAATGACTGTGTTTACAGGCGATGGTTTTCAGAAGTGTTTCTGACGCCATGCAGTGATTTAAAGTAATTAGTTGTGAGATATTCTTCCAGTTCATTTTTAGCATTACAGAACTTTACCAGTGTTTTGTTGCCTCTGTCCATATATGTGACAATGGAATATGGCACAGTTATGTTCCCTAACTAAGAGAATTGAAGACATATCCATGAGGATACCACCCCAGTAACCCAACAATCTTTTTTTCTGACAGTGTACTATTGTGGTAGCAACAGAAGAAGAGCATAGAAATCTGATGTCTATTTTTTTTTTCTTTCTTCTATTCATAAATTCACTAAGAAAGAATGATTTTAGTCATGCTGGGCATTACAAACAGTGGTGATCTCACAGATACTGAAATATTGTTTTATGTAAAACTATCATTTGATGGAATTATTGTATTTTTGTAATATTAAATACAAATAGAATTGTATTTGTATGATAAATCCTGTCCTAAGATGTTTATCAGTGGTGTTACAGAAACATAAAATTTCATTTAAAAACAAACAGGAAGGCACGTCTGAGTGACGTCTTGTGTGGATATGTCAAAGGAGGAAGACACTAAGGAGTTCACGGTTAGTAAAATATTTTTTTATAGCTCTGAAAGACTAGGCTAATATTCTGACAGCTTCATGCCTTGTAAAACGTGTCAGTGGTGTTACTCATGTTGCTGAAGTGATTGTAAATGTAACAGTACAAATGTAGTATTTGTCATTTTTTACATACAGAATGACTGAAAATAAAGTAGACAATGTTTTTGACAATTTCAGATTGTAGTAGTTGTGTCAGTGGTGTTACTGTATATATACTATACTATAGCAGTACAACAGACTGCAGTTCACAATTAAGTAACATACCGACATTCATACCTTGTTTGCCACCGCAATTACAGAATGACCTGATTTCCCTGCACTAAACCTGAGAGCTGAATCAGGTTTGTCTGAGCACCCCTTGGAGTCAAAGTATGTACCTTCACAGTCCAGCAGAAAGCAGGTGAGCAGGTGAGGGCATACTTCTTCCAGCACGGAGCAGAAGGAGCAGAACGCACCCGGGCCCTTCTGTCCCAGCCGGTCCAGGAAAAGCTCTGCCCTCTTCTTTCTGCACTCCTGACCCAAGATCTCCTTATACTCCCCCAGAGAAAAGACCTTATCATACACCAGGTACGGCAGCACCTTGTTCACGTCCAACTCGTTCAGCATCATCTCTCTGTGCTGCTTCAGGACTCTCGCAACCCACTTTTTCTTCTTCCTGCTCACTGTCTTCTTGGCTCCATTCTTCTGTTTCTTGTTCTTCTTAATGAACCACTTCCTCGTTCCACTTCCAAACATCTTTCCACCGAGTGTCCCCACTAAGACCTCTTCAACCCCTCCATCCACAAATTTGCCAAAGAAAGGAAAGTACATAGCTTACATCTGCTGAGACTCTCATATCGATGTGTCTTCCCAATAAAGCAAAATTTGCACACACACACACACACACACACACACACACACACAATGTCTGCAAATGGAGGACAGCCTGGATGGTGCCAGAATGTAAGCCTGATGCTTACAGGCTAAGAGGATTAGCTTCGTGCTAAGTATTGCCCTGTCTTTGCTGGGCCTAATTTGGAAAACTTCACTGGGAGACTTATTAACCTTACCGCTAAATACACCAGTAGATTTCACACGATTATTTATATTTCTTACAGCAGTAAACATATGGGCCCTGCTCTGCCTTTTCATTACACATTATACATTATATATTGTTGAAAACACAATACATACAATTAATTCAATTTCATGGCTTGTAAAAAATGTTACAACATGTGAATGATGATGAATAAAATGTGACTGGTGTTGAAGCGAAACCTGGATTATATCAGCCTCAGAGTGGAGCAGTTCAAAGTTTGTACCAGTAGAGGGCACACTTTCCCATTGTAAAATCAGAATCAGGTTTTATGTGCAAGCCTAAACAATCCAGCTCTACAACTGACTAAACATGCAAGCCACAGACTGTTCACAAGATTCAAAGACGGACTATTCTTTTGCAAAGCTATATATTGATAGAAAGGAGAGTTTAAAACAACAACAAATCCATACTGTATGTAACATATTCACTCTGTAACTGATTACTGTTTCACTCTGAATATTACATATTTTTAATAAGTTCTAATGTTTGTTTTAGTGAGCTTCTAGCCAAAATCCTGTTTTCACTGCCTGTTCACTAGACCAAAGTTCATTTGCAGAGGGAATAAAACCATGTCTCATATGGTTGGCTTACAACTCACAAGGTCTCATATGATTGACCGAGCTGGGAGTCCACTTTTCATGCTGCGTTGGTCAGTCTCTGATAGCTCTCTATAGCTCTTCTAAAACTGGCCTAGCAACATCCACCGCCACCCATCACTGCTCCTACACCCAGGAAAGCAGGTATGCCACTTTTAGTCACACGTCTGTACTCTATGATAGACACCAACACCCACTCCGAGTAACCATACAGCCTGACACAACAAAACACAATCAACAACACACACACCTTATACTAACACACTACAATACCACTACAACAACAAATGACTCCTTCTTATTGGAAGCGTAGCGGGTCCCGAGACCCTCTTTGCATGGCCCTTGCTCCCGAGTTCACACAGCGGCGCAACCTGTAGCATACGTCACAATATAACCCCCATATCATACTCTGTCAGATGCAGTCAGTTACTAATATGTTCACTTTTAAACACTGTATCAGCGTCTTAGGTCTTCCTAAGACAATATGAAGAAACTAGATGAACAACATTTTTCTCTTTCGTCTTTCTGGTTTTCATTCAAACATTCCCAAGTCTTAAGCGATTTTCCACAAAGTGTGCAAACAAAAATGAGAGTGAATCAGTGTTTCCATTAATTACACTCACCTGCAAATACCGTGTCAGGGGTGCGCTCCACTCACCTGTACCAGCTGGCTGTTTTTTTTACGTATTGGCGAGGGCAGAGAAACCCGTTTTAATGGAGTGTAATTAGCACTTAAACCACGTCTTAGGTAAATGGATGGGTGTGCAGCATATAATCAAAATAATAAATGCCACTAGAAACTATAGCAGCTGTCCTTAGTGAGAAAAACCAGTGGATCCAGATTTAATGTAAAGCTGCTTTGTGACAGTGCCTGCTGTAAAAGGGCTGGATAAATACACTTTGACCAGACTGTGGCATGGAAACCATGTTCAGCCTGGGTGAACACTGGGGTGACCCATGAGTCTCGCTCACCATGTAGGACGTGTATGATGGAGGGATTTGAACCTTTATTATCTTTCATTGTCTCACTAACAGTTCAGAGCTCTGATTGGGTTAATGAGGCTGAAGTCGCTGTCCCACCTGCCTGTTCAAACCCCTGCAAACATCACTGCAGCACACTTTCATTTCCACTCATTTACCCTTAAAAGGCTGCGTTCACATTACACTCTAAAGAATGTACCAACTGGACTGTTTGACTTACAAACTGAAAATATGAAAGTGAGTTTCACTAAACTGTGTACACTGATCCAAAAGGACTTTGGCTCCACTCTAATGTTTCAACACTGAACAGATGAACTTTGTGTCTTTAGTTACGTTTACATTACCATATGTGGTATGTGGTAATACTGAAGTGGCACAATTCTGACTTTCTGCCTTAATATGACACGTGTTGTTTCAGAGCTGCGTGGACACAAAAACTGAATTTTTTTAAATCATTTTTAGCCACTTTCATATCGGATACTTATCCAGTTTGTGGCCATGTGGCATTAAAGGGGCCATAGATCAGGGCTTCTCAAACTGTGGGTCGCGGACCACCAGTGGGCCATGAATCACCCTCCAGTGGTCTGTGGGCCTGTGCTCAGGTGGAGGCAGTAGTTTGTAGTGGGCCAGAAACATTATATATAATCATGTCAGTGTAATATTAAGTGGGCAGCCACAGATGGGGAGGTATCATGGGGCACTTTCACAGCACCCTTGTTTGAATCTGGACATATCATAATTTTTGGAGTCAGATATGATTGACAAAAACCCTCAGAACTAAAGAGACATCACAAGGCCATTGCCCTTTTCGGAAAGTCAGTGGAGTACTTTCAGTACTTTCAGGAAACATGGACTTAATTTCAGTGTCAGCACTCAAGAAATGAAAGAAGGATGTTGTATTAATAAGTTGATTTTAGTATGTGACTCTGGTCAAATAAAAACCACCCAAATGCGTTTTTACACACCCATTTACACCCTATAATTTGACCCTAGAATGAAACCAACAGTTCTGTTTTATGGTGAGCTCATGAACAACACATGGCCGACACAGAAGCTCTGTGTCGAAACTGACACAGGCAGGAAAATAAAATGAATCTCATAACTAAAATGAAATTGTTAATTACTTTAGATCTCGACATCAACACAAAGTTAATTGAAGTTGTCACTCAATATAAAACTTTTAGTTTAAGAAGATCTTCAGTTGTCAAAACATGGATAAAATCACACTGCATAGCTATTACTTACAGGTTGCTGTTGGGATTGTGATGCTAATGAAGGTGAAACTGCTCCTCTCTTCAGTCTCTTCATGGTCAAACGCTGAGCAAAGCTGCTCGATATTGTACAAGGTTTGAAAAACTGTCCAGAGTGAAATGTGACAAGCAAACTAACAACTTTGCATTAAAAGGTATCCAGGATCCTGTTAAAGATGTGGGAGCTTGACTTCCTATTCACCAGCTTGCTTTGCAATGTTTCTGTTCCATCTCAAATGGTGCCACGATTACATTCTGGCACCTGTATAAGCTGTAGCATTTAAGGTGGAAGGGAACATTCAGTTAAGAAGCTGGTGAACAGGGGGGCAATTTCAGCCTTGTTTAAAGATGAACATCAGTCATTGCTGTAGACAGTACATTGGAATTGGTATGATGAAGTGCTGACATCACCTTCACAACCTTCTGCTGTTTTAGTTGCTATTGCTCCCTTGCCGTTATGTCACTAGTTGGTGTGTGTAAATGTTGAGTGTGTAAACATTAATGAGTTAGGACTGTTATGTAACAGTTTAGAAAGTTCATTCACATGACTTTTTTTTTTAGATTAGCTCAAGCGGTCATTTCAGAAAAGAGCTTTGTTAGCATTCATGACAGGTTTGATTCAGTTAGCCTACATACAGGAAAGAGAGCCCTTAAGTTTGAACTGATCAGATCTGAGAAAATAATCTAAACTGAGCAACAAGGGCTGTAATGTGAACACAGCCAGTGTGGCTCAAGTTTGATTTGAAAAGATCAGGTTTGTGTGTCCACACAGATCTGTGTCATTTTAGGGCCAAAAAATTGATTTGTCCAACTTTAGTCTGCTAATGTGAAAGTAGCCTTTTTTCCAAAAACAGATGAACCAAAAGTTCCATCTTCTCCTTTTTAACAACATTCAGGCATTTTTTGAACAGATTTCTGGCTTTTTTAAGCGCATTTTCAAAATTCACATAGATAGGATAGAAAATCTGTTCATGTCTGTTTTCTCTCGGTGCAGTTTTTTTACAGTTTACAGTGTACATCATTCCATAAGGTGCACCCTGCAAATTTAAAGCAAATTAACACTTATTCATGCGGTTGCAAAGGTATGGTTTGTGTGCGTTTGGATAGTGAGACTATTTGTGTTATTTTTGCTTTGTACTGAAATGCTTAAATGAAATGAAACAGTCCCTACAAAGTTAACTTGTTGGGTGAACTTCTGTACCTACAGCATGGATAGTCTTTCCAACAATATTCCATCCTGCACAGCTGTAACCTTCTGTATTCTGCCAACTTCTTCTGTCATGGTGAGTTTTGGACTGTATAGTAGGAATGTATTAAAGTATTAATCATGTATTATTTATGTGAAATTCCTAGAATTCCCTCTTTTCTTTATCCTAAGCACCACTGCCGAAGCAGGAGACAGCAATTCTTGTATTCTCTATGGAATAGAATAATTGTGCTAATGGTAAAAATGTTTTTTTTTAAACATTGTAACACAATTGACAGCATATTTCAACAAATGAACCAATGTTAGAATGTGTGTATAGCTACACCAAAAAACTAGCCCTATGTGCCTGTGTAATGAACTGGCCCCTTATTGCCAAGACTTACGTCACAATTTGACATGACTCAGAAAGCATCTTCTGGATGGACAGTACAGCAACTTGTTTAACAGGGATTAACAGGGATGTTTTCATATTTCTTAAGTTCCATCATATTTAATAAGTACCATCGAAACTCTTCTTTGTTGGTGGTACAACTGGTGAAAACCTGCTTGACCAGTCGGCTTGATGTCTTTCACTCACAGTACCAACAATAATTTATCGCTCAGTTCCAGCGGTGGACGAACTACATACACCATGCACTTGAGTTAAAGACGAGATACCCAAGGTAAAATATTGCTCCAGTAAAAGTAGAAGTTCCTCCCTTTAGACCTCCACTTGAGTAAAAGTATTTGCCTTTAACTTTACGTATGGAAAGTAAAATTAGCACAATTTATATGAATATGTAATATATGGAATATATATAACTATATAAATATATAAATATATATAATGTATAACATAAAGGTGGTAAATATGTACAGCATGAATTGTTTGAGTTACTCACAAGCAGTGAAAATGGTGCTAGGTTCATTAACAATGCTTATAAATAGATAACATTAACTCTCAGTGCTCAATAAGCCCTTACTGAGAAAAGGAAATAGACAAAACAAATCAAACAAAAAACTGCAAAGAAGCAATGTACTAACACCCCAGAGCCCAGACCTTAACATCACTGAATGTGTTTGGAATTGTTTGGGTCATAAGAAGCAGAAAATACAACCAGCTTTTAAGACTGAACTTTGGAGCTGTGCAAAAACATCCCTGCAAACTTCATCTGCTTAGAAAGAAAACGGTGTGAATTATATGCCACTGCTTTTCAGTAACTGAAATTTCAACCCAGCTACCGAAACTCATCGCTAAATAGCTCTACTGAAAAAAACCATACTGCTGCGCTTTAGGGCTGCATTCCTAAGTCAATTAAAGGGGCCATATCCTTTGTTTGTCTTGTATATTTTCCCCTGATATCCGTTCACATTTATGTTGGTTAATGTAATGTTATGTAATGTAATGTTATGTAATGTATAATTGTAATTTTTCCTTGTTCCTTGCGTTTCTTTACCCTATCAAAGATTATTCATATTAACTAAGTGTTTTATTAGGCCACAGTGTCTTATCTGTTTATACTCTCAAGAGATTAGATATAAGATAATCACAAGGAAGCGGAAAGTAAAAAAAAAAAAAAAGTGGGAAAAAAGTTTCTAAAACTGGAATTAAAAAAATGGTTAAAAGATTCAGAGAAACTGAGACTCGAAGGCAAACAAAACTGTCCTCTATCAGATAAACAGTACTTAATGCTTTCATCTTTGAGACAGAGAGAGAAGAAAGTCAAGCTCCATTCTTATTTCAGTTCTGAACAAATCCACAGGTGTTTCTGTTCATCCATCTGCTGTGAGAAGACAACTCAACACTATGAAGCTGCTGATGTTCTCAGAACAATGTGCTGACCACCCCAGAGACCAGACCTCAACATCACTGATTGGATATTAGCTTCTAAGACTGGGCTGGGTAGTAGGGCTGGGTTTCAGCACCCCCCATGACCCTAGAAGATGAGTGATGATAAGTATAATAAAGGCAAAGGGTGGAAAGACTAAATACTGAAACATCTGATATTACATTTAGTTATGGAGGCTCCTTTTGTCTATGTGTATATATATGTTAAGAACTGTCCAACGCATTATTAACAAGTGGAAGCACAGTGGGGAAACATCTTCTTTGAGGAAGAAATGTGGTCAGAAAAAAATCTTGAATGATTGAATGTAAATGTTTGGTGAAAGCAAAAAAACAGTAGAATCAGAGATATGTTTAATAGCGAAAGTAAGAGCATTTCTACACGCACAATGTGAAGGGAACTCAAAGGATTGGGACTAAACAGCTGTCTAGCCTTAAGAAAACCACTTTCCATCATGCCTAGTGTCTACCGTACAAGCCTGTGGGGGCAGTGCCATGATCTGGGGTTGCTGCAGTTGGTCAGTTTAGGTTCACAAATGTTATGTGCCCAAAGAATGGGTTCGGCTGACTACCTGAATATACTGAATGACCTAGTTATTCCATCAATGGATTTTGTCTTCCCTGATGGCACGGGCATATTCCAAGATGACAATGTCAGGATTCATCAGGCTCAAATTGTGAGGGAGCATGAGACGTCATTTTCACACATGGTTTGGTCACCACAGACTCCAGACCTGAACCCCATTGAGAATCTTAGGGATGTGCTGGAGGAGACTTGGTCCAAATCTCCTGTCATTAAACCAAGATCTTGGGGAAAAATTAATGCAACTCTGGACAGAAATAAATGTTGTGACATTGAAGAAGCTTGTGGAAACGATGCCACAGCGAATGCGTGCCATGATCAAACTAAAGGCGGTCCAATGAAATATTATATATGTATAGTATATAATACAAATCTATATTATGATGTCTTTTAAATGTACAAAAGTAAACAGCTGAAGTATTATATTCTCTTACGGTTATTTGTAAATAAGAATGCTTCCAGACATTATAGGTTAGTGTATTATGACGTTACCACCATTTCAAATGCCTTCAGGTTTTTATCATGTTAGATTTACAATGGAGCCGGCGTCATGAACAAATACAATGAGTTATTGCACAGTTGGTAATTACTGTACATATCAAGGGGAGACGGTCAAATGGCACTGGCTAAACAAACAGGCATGCAAAGCAAATGGGTTATTATCCCAAATGTAAACTATTATTTTGCATTCAATAGCATGTGCCATGTTTGGCAATGCTGGGAATACAATAACATTGGGCACAACTTATCATGACCTTCCCTGGCTGGTTGCAAAAGGAGTGTACACAACATTGCTATCAGATCATGGCACGTTACGTGCAGGCCTAAGCGAATCAAGAGATTGTTTCTTCTTGGAACAGTAATGAGTAAACTGAGCAGTGGACAGTAAGGAAGTAAATGTAACTGGTTCCTGTAGTTATATAGTTTACCTGTGTATCTTTACTGCAGTATTTCCATTTTGGAACATTCCAAAGTTTAATATCTTACTCTTCACTCCACTACATTATACATACATATCTGTCGTTCCTTTTGGCTTATGTGTGCATAAAAAAACTTAACATGTCAAAATGACAGAAGCACAAAGCAAGCCCACCAATCATGGTACAGTGTGCCCTTTGTTTTGTTTGTTTTGACCTGTTGACAGAGATCGGTTGTACCTAACAGAAACTGTTTGCTCAACATTAGAGTCTCAACATTAGAGCCAGAATAAATCATACTCCTTTTTACCTTCCAAGTACATTTATAGGCAAATACTTTTTGCTCTTAACAGACACAAATGATACCCATTCAGAGTTAACAGAATGGTATCTATTTATAAGCACTGTTAATGAACTTAACACCATTTCCACTGCTTGGGAGTAACTCAGACTCAAACAATTCATGCTGTACATATTTATCACCTTTATGTTAGAAACATTTACATACTATGATTCATTACATTACATTACATACAACCCAGGCCCTTCTTGCTGAGAGGTGACAGCGCTACCCACTGCACCACTGCACCACCTGCCTTTTTTTACAGTTCAGTCCTAGAAGAGTTCAGTCTTAGAAGCTAATATCCAATCAGTGATGTTGAGGTCTGGTCTCTGGGGTGGTCAGGACATTGTTCTGAGAACATCAGCAGCTTCATAGTGTTGAGTTGTCTTCTCACAGCGGACAGATGAACAGAAACACCTGTGGATTTGTTCAGAACTGAAATAAGAATGGAGCTTGACTTTCTTCTCTTGCTCTCAAAGATGAAAGCATTAAGTACTGTTTATCTGATAGAGGACAGTTTGTCTTGGTCTTTGTTGGTCTTCGAGTCTCAGTTTCTCTGAATCTTTTAACCATTTTTCCCCCCTTTTTTTTTTTACTTTCCGCTTCCTTGTGATTATCTTATATCTAATCTCTTGAGAGTATAAACAGATAAAACACACCTGTGGCCTAATAAAACACTTAGTTAATATGAATAATCTTTGATAGGGTAAAGAAACACAAGGAACAAGGAAAAATTACAGTTATACATTACATTATGCATACATTGGTGTATTACAGGTGGTTTTAGCTGATTTACCTCAATTTATTGGGTATTTAGTTTTGTTGGTACTGAATAAAGAATAGCTATAAAAAATGAATATAAGTAAACCAACATAAATGTGAACAGATATCAGGGGAAAATATACAAGACAAACGAAGGATATGGCCCCTTTAATTGACTTAGGAATGCAGCCCTAAAGCGCAGCAGTATGGTTTTTTTCAGTAGAGCTATTTAGCGATGAGTTTCGGTAGCTGGGTTGAAATTTCAGTTACTGAAAAGCAGTGGCATATAATTCACACCGTTTTCTTTCTAAGCAGATGAAATTTGCA
This sequence comes from Semaprochilodus insignis, assembly GCA_034552555.1. Taxonomy (NCBI): domain Eukaryota; kingdom Metazoa; phylum Chordata; class Actinopteri; order Characiformes; family Prochilodontidae; genus Semaprochilodus; species Semaprochilodus insignis. The sequence goes on along the minus strand of CM067474.1, from coordinate 48,981,610 downwards.
GGGATGTTTTTGCACAGCTCCAAAGTTCAGTCTTAAAAGCTGGTTGTATTTTCTGCTTCTTATGACCCAAACAATTCCAAACACATTCAGTGATGTTAAGGTCTGGGCTCTGGGGTGTTAGTACATTGCTTCTTTGTTTGCAGCTTTTTCCTTTTCTCAATAAGGGCTTATTGAGCGTTACACATCCTTTCAGACTCATAGCGTTGAGTTGTCTTCTTACAGTGGACAGATGGACAGAAACACCTGTGGATTTGTACAGGCCTGATATAAGAATGGAGCTTGACTCCCTTCTCTCTCTCTCAAAGATGAAAGCTTTAGATGTTGCTTATCTGATGAACGAAAGTTTGCTGGACTTCGAGTTCCAGTTTTTAAATTCCAGTTTTAGAAACTGCCGTTTTTTCACACTTATTATCCTTTGACTTTCCACTTCCTTATGATTACCTTCAGAACTTAAACAGATAAGGCACAATCTGCGGCTTAATACAACGCTAAATAAGCATGAATAATCTTTAAAAGGGTGAGGAAACACAAGGAACAAGGAAAAAGCTGACATAGGTAATTATACAATGAACAGATTGCGGCATCACAGATGGTTTTACCTGGTTTACCTTTTGGGGATTTTGTTTGATACTGAATAATTTCAACTTGTTACTGCCTATTAATACTGAAAATAAAGAAATAGCTGAATAAACTTTAACTTCAAGGGTCTAAACAACATCACCTCAGCTTAAATAGGGTCATGATTTTTAGATGAGCAGGTTTAATTTACAGGATGTTTCGTTCAACTAATCCAAAAGCAAACATTTCTCAGTTGGATTGCTGTGACTGATATGGAGAAGCATTGTTCTTTTTTTCTTTAGCCTCTATGCTCACAGCAGAACAACACCTAGATAAATGTGCTGAGTGTCTGTGTTCATTTATTCCACTTTCCCAGTCACTTGAATAATTCAGATGCAGTCAGTTGTAACTATGTTATGGTTGCAGTCCTTGCGGTCGTGTTTTGATCAGTCCTGACAGCAGCAGAAGGCAGACTTCACGGTTTGTCCTTCCTTTAATGCTTCCAAGCTTGCAAGGCGAGTACTGTACTGCTGGAGTTCTCCACTAAATAAAGCTGACTTTACAAAAGGCAGCTCCCATTGGCTTTTATTGAAGTGTTTATGTAATGTAAATCATTCAAGCATTGCAATTTTCAAAGAGTGACTTTCTGGTGTTGCAATTTTTATTACCCCAATTATTTATTATCTTTTGAGAATTGTTGTCTTTAGTCTAGTTGTTGTCTTTTAAAGATCTTAGAAAGTTTAAATTTTTTAAAGAGTTTAATTGTATATTTAAACACTAATAAAATTCCATATTTACAGTCTATAAGCTGCGAACACAGCCTGTTTTGAATTCACTGTTTTTGTGATGCTGCAAAAACCAAACTATTTCCATATATCTGCCTACTCAGACAACAGCAGTTAGATCCCCACCACACTGAAGTTATGAAGAATGTTTTAGCCTGGACTGGTTTTTGAATAAAGCAAGATACAGGACAGCCAATCAGAACAGAGCTTATATATATGAAAAATGGTCATATAAAAAATGAATGACTATTGAATGAATGACAACAGACTATTCACTCATCACTTGTGTCCAGCACGTGGGCGGCAAGAACGGAAATTATTGTATGCATAAGCTAAATGGTACAGTGATCACTTAACATTGACAACAAGCTTGATTGCCACATCACCAGTGACACTACTGAACAAGACATGGATTTTGATGATGTAGCAGCCACAAAAACCATAAATATATTTCAAAACCAGAAACAATGAATGAACGGTGATGAGTGTCCTTGCTCATGATGGATAAATACATAAAACTACAAACTGTTACTGTGATAACAAAGACCAATTAAGACATGTCTGGGTAGCAGAACCACAAGCTTGTGCAACAAGCTGGTTGTCACAATACGTCTGTAGGGCTGGTTCTCTATTGCACTCATAATCATTCCCATCATAATGAAGAGCTCTACAAGACTAGTCTTAACAAGACCCCTCCACTTAACTATACTGTACAGCACCAGTTTGCCTGCTGCACAAACAAATCAATAGAAGATACAGTTTCCATCACTATGCACCGTTCCCAGTGTTAACCTAGCTTAACAAAATAACACTGATGAACACTCTTTACTGACTCTAACTCAGTGATTAGTATCTGGCCATACATGTATCTACATAGCCATGCATACTTAAAACAGCACTACAGCAAGGCTAGCATGCTGTGTCAGGGGTGGGGACCTCTGGGGGCCTGCACAAGTTTCTCAAACACTCGGATGCACCTGAGTCAGCTCAACAGTTGATGGCCAGGTTTTGCTGTTGTGTCAGAGCAGGGATATGAGTTCAGAATACAGAAATAATGTATCTGTAATCAGTCCATGCTGCATTTTGCAAAAATCAAAGTCATCTATATCATATGTCATATGCTTGTGTTGTATGACGTTTACATGCATGACTAAGCAGGTTTAAAGGTGTTCCTAATAAAGTGGTGGGTTATTTAACAACCCAGATGTCTGTGATATTTCATTAATTGGAAGCTCTTGAAAAAAAAAACAATAAACAAAAATAATAAAATAAAATTACAAACATTGAAAAAGATGACACTGGATGTATCCTGTATCCTTTCTGACAAATGTACATTGTTGTGCAAAGGTCAGAGACCACCATACAGTTAATTAATTTCCAGATAAAACAGGTACTACAGCATATACATTTTTTCTGGAGATATTTCTGAGGAGAGGATTAGACCTAAGATAATCGACATGCATGAGGAAGAAGAAAGTCAAAGTCAAAAATGAGTGAAAAACAAGACCTGGTTTCTGTGCATCCTTCAACTGTGAGAAGACGACTCAATAGTATGAGTCTGAAAGGATGTGCAGCTGTTTAGAAGCACTTACTGAGAAAAGAATATAGACACAAAAGAAGAACAATTTCAAATCAAACAAAGAAGCTGCTGGTGCCCTCAGAACAAAGAACTGACCACCCCAGAGTCCAGACCTCAACATCACTGAATGTGTTCAGGATCACTTAGAACATGAAAGTCTTGCAGTTTTAAATATATGCTTAATAGTTTCTTTTTTGACGCTTTAATAGTATATGTGGTGCCCCACCACTGGATCAGGTTGCTTCCAAAGCTCGTGAGGCTGTTGCTGTTCATTAAGTAAAGGTCTGGTATGTGTTTATGTGTTCATTTGTGTTTGGGGTGCAGGTGTAGTTAGAATGGACTGGGTCACTGACAGTCAGAGTTGTACTGCTTAAACTGACCTCCCTGCTATTTTCATGCTTAAGTATTTGTTTTGCTGCTGTTGTTTAAAAAAGGGGAATATGACTTCCTCTAACTCTCCTTCTGCACAATGCTCCAATATTTATGCTCACCAGGGAAAGGTAGCAAAGTTGACCTTGATGACCCTCAGAAGTTAACAATATTATGTCCAGATGAAGTAATATCTAAGGGCATCTCGTTCTATTTCCTTGTTCTTTGTCAACAGCCTCAAAAGCCACAAATTTTTTCAGGAGGTATCACAGAATGAATAATCCTCTCTGCAGAGGAACAGGAGTTAAACATAATGAGCTTCCCATTAAAGGAGTGGATGGCCATGTATTTCACCAAACCATTATCTTATCATGATCATTATCATTATGTTTCATTCATGTTTGCATGGTGACACCAAAGTGAAATGTCATTATATCTCTGCACTTTAATAAAAAAACATCCTGAATCACAGTCATGATGCACAGTGCAACAGAGCCTGAGAAACTGCAAAAAAATGGCAACAATGATGTAATATATATCACTAAACCAAAGAACAATAGAATACAGGTACTGGAAAGTGTGTGGCCCATCCATTACATATCGGGTTCTGGAGACAGCACAGTCTATCACAGAGTTTTGCAGACGAAAGGAGTCGTGTCATTCTGCTCTTTGTGAACTCTGACATTCAGTGAAGAGATGATCGCTGTGATGTTGGTAGAAGACAAAACAAAACCAAAGACATTTACATCTATTTAAATTGCACTGTCCATCTGAGAACAAATGCTTTAAAATGTGCATGCCTAAACAATAAAACTGCCTTGGTTTGGACACGTACCTCTAGGAAAAAACTTTACATTATGTGGAGGCACTTCAGACTTCATTTAGAGAGAAAAAAAAAAACAGACTCCTAAGGGAACCAAAAAGAACCTGTTTTGTACTTTTATTTTTACAAGTGTAAGTGAATGGGGTGGTGAGGTGCAGCATAACGCAAATTAATGAATATCCACACTGACCGCAACAGTCTAGAGTTATTCTTATAAAGAAATACTGAACATATTGTCGCTGTCAAAAGAAAAACATGTATCTCCATTTTTGTTGGTTCTTACTTTTATGTATCATTTGAACTCAGCTGTCGCCATTTACACTGGGTACAAAGTTCATGACAAATGGACTTACAGAAATGGCCCTATATCGCTTGGAAAAAATCTGGTCCCATTGACTTGAATTAAAATCAAATTAGGTTTTGCCCTCTCCTGTAAAGCTGTTATTTTGGAGAGACTTGTTCTTCGTTGGACAGCGACGATATGCAAAAACACATAACTTCATAAATTTCTGTTCAGATTTCAGAGTACCGGTGAACAAATCAGTAGGTATTCATAAGCCTTAAAACTATTGGAAGGCATCTCTTAACACGTACTTTCTCGGAATCCAGTAGATGAGGGCTGGGCAGCTCTGGTGTTGGAAGGTCAGATTCATGTTCAGTTTGATTTTCCTACTAAAACACATCTAAATCACCTCATTAAACTCATCAGTTAACTGGCATGTAAAGTAGAGCAGGGAAAACACTATCACTACAGCAAGCCCAAGATTATCCTACACATCACTCTTTTTAATGAGGTGAACTTTATCGTTTTTACGGCTTTAGTTTCCTTTCTTCTTCAGCTGCCTTTGTTCTTACAATGTTAATAGTGTTTCTCGACAACAGGGTGTCTGAGATGATAAAACATTGTTAACTTTCAATCTATGTCAATGCAAAGGGAGTTTATGAAACATTTATACTGGCCCATTCATGGTGAAAGTTTTACCATGAATAGATTTTACCACATGTAAACAATTTACCACTGGTCAAACAATTATGCAGATTTTTTGTTTTCCGACAGTGAAACCTTGTTGCTTCCAAGAGGAAAGCCTGCAGGTCATACATGTGTTTAGAAGAGTACAGTGTCATAACAGACTGAGTTCTTAGTTCCTTGTAATCAAGTTTTATAATCTTTTTTGGTGGCTGTTTAATTCTTAGTCGTCCAGTTTACCTTTGTATTTTCACTTTTTACTTTTCAAATTTAGCAATGTTGTTTCGTGCCTGATGTAAATATGCTAATTATAATATAGATAATGATGTTGTTTTATTTAATCAGACCTGCTGTCATGAAGAAAAACCTCATCAAAACTGCCAGAATAAAGGGGAAATTATATAAGGATGACAGGACAGGTCTTGCAAGGTGTGGTCTTAGGTTATGTTTAGATTTTCAGAACTAGGAATTAGGGTTGGGTTAGTTTTCTTAACAATGTAAGTCACCCTGATAAGAATGCCAGTGAATCTTCCGATTCCTGTAATATTTCTCAAGAACTTCCTATATTACATTGAGAAATAATAAAGTCAGTGAGAAAAGGCTTCTTCTCATGAGGAAGTTTCTGGGTCTGAAGAATGTTGCTGAGAAGTCTTTCTTCGTTTGATTACACATTACAAGTAGGAGTGAGGGCAGTTTATGAATCATACTAATTATAATCCATCATCCATCCATTATGTAAACAGTAGTACAGTGCAGCACTACTGGCAAGGTATTTTCAGTATTAGTTATTTGTTTATTGTTCATATGATGCTTCAGTTAGACTGGAATTAGACTGTGTTTCAGCTGAATTCAAATAAAATATGAATACACTCTAAACACACAATGGCTGCGAGAAGTATTTGGACATTTGTGCTACACCTTTCAGTGCATCATGTCAAGAAACAAAATGTGAAGCCAAATGAATTTTATTTTAAACAGGCCTTTTTAGGCTTCACTTTTCTTTGTGGTAAACTTTTCTTTGGAAAGGCAGTTGCTGTGTTTTAAGCCATCAGGCAGTTTCTTTACCAATTTTTGCAGGTTCACATCTAAAATCCACTGCTGAATTCATGATACCATCAATCAACCGTAGCTTACCGACACCCCTGTAAGAAAAACAGCAGCAGACTTCAATGTTTCCATCTCTGTGCAGAGTTTTTCTCCAGGTCTTCTCCACACAATCAGTTGACCGTCAACTTGATGTTGTCCTAAAAGTGTTTTTCTCATAAACGAATGTAATTTTGTTTAACATTTTATGAAGTTGAACTTAAAGAGTTTACCATTGGTTAAACTGGTTTAGTGTCCAATACTTTCTGAAGCCACTGTCTAGTCCAAACGAGATCCACTAAAGTAGGATTTGAAACATGTTGCTAGTTGTAGGCATAGAACACTTCTTTCTACTATGAACAAACTTTTTTCTCCTTCTGTATCTGATGAAATTAAATCAGCCCTATACAAACTCATCATCAAAAAAATCGTTGCACCCAGAAGGAATCAACCAACAGGAATGAAACTTGGTAGGTAGGTTTGACATTGTGAGACATGTGAATGATCAAGTCAGGTTTCATGCTTGGCTGTGAGTGTGACATAAGCAAGGACGGGCCTTATTGCTAGTGCCTGACTGACAGAAGAGTTTGAAAGCAATTTGAGCAGTTGGAAGAGTTAGAGAAGGGTCACATTAGTACATGGGATGGTCTTATCGATGTACTGCGTGCCATACTGGTCATGCTGATACTACCATAGCACGCTGTTGGCGGCAGTGACTTACATGGGTATGCCTAGTGTGCCGTCTGCATATCTCTGCATTTACGTAATTAGGTATAAAAATGTCAGCAGTCATATCAGTTCTTGCAACGTTATTTTGAACAATGTTTGGACACTTATTAAAATAAAATTTTTAGTTTCATAATGCATCAAATGTTTTCAGTGGATGTCATGTCTGGACTTCAGGTGCTCACGCATGACCAGTTTGTATAACGCAATGGTGATTCTAGCAGTGGATGCGGGTAGCAGGTAACTGGAAACAAATTAGACCTATAGATGGTCAGATCATGGTGCATAGCTTTTTGAACATAAAGTTAAGTGCTATAAAATAATTAGGAAAGGATATAGTGTATATATACTTACAGTATCATTTTCTATTTATTTTATTGCACTTTATTTTATGCTCATACCTGCACCAACAGAAATTCCTTGTACACTAAAAGACAAAACTGTCTTATTCATAGGAATCATATCATGATTTATGTCACAAACAAATTGCATATGGAAAGCACACAGCCGTGTGGAGCCCCAGTGCTGAGGGAGAGAGGGTCTGAAATGTGGTCACCCATTCTAACGTGCTGTCTCCTGATAGACGAGAAGTTGTGGAGCCAGTAGCAGACAGATGGTGGGACAGTGCCACAGTGTATCCAGTATGAGGTCAGGAATTGTGGTGTTAAAAGCAGAACTAAAGTCCCCAAACAACATACAGGCGTTAGTATTAGGACCGTTTAGATGTTGCAGCATATAGAAGAGAGCCAGACTAATGGCATTGGTGTAGGTGTTGATATCTGATCTCAAGCACAGTGACCTCTCCAGGTTTTCCATGTAAATGTACATTGCTCTCTGGAAAGGATGTACCTGACCTTCGCCATTGTTATTGATTACTGATACTGAATAATAAAGAAAGCACGTCATACTTGCAGCAGTTCACAATCTTAACCCATTTAATATACAATGGAACACACACCCTGTTCTCTGGAGTTCAGAAAAGGAGGAAGTATGGGCTCTGGGGTGGGTATTTTATTTTAGTTTACTGGAACTGCTGAAATAGATAACTAACTCAGAAATACTATTATCTCCTATAAAGAGATACTAAAGATATTACTGTAACTGTTGTAGAGTAATAGTATCATAAAGTTGATAGTCGTCATTTTAAGTCAATTACTCATAAGGCAGATTGGTCACTGGGTTGATGTCATAATGAATGGCGACACTCCTATAGGCAAATACAGAAGTATAACAGCTCTAGACTGGCGTGACAAGTGTCTATGCGACAGCGCCTGTATAGTGCTTTATTCGTATCATGCAACATTTTTATTATGCAACACGTAATCGACCTTGAACAGTAAACGTTTATGGGCAGAAGTGATTATTTTGTTATGGGTCAGCTTGCATCACGGGATTGAGAAAGGTCCGTCTACTGGATGTGCAATGCAATCTCACTGTCAACTGTTCATTTTGTGCGCCTTGACTAGATGCATTTGCACGAGGTACAAACAAATGTACCCTCAAACAATGCAAATGTACCCTCAATTAATAATTAATTAATAATTCATAATCAATACAAATGAAAACATGAAATGTGGCCCATGCCAAAGCTGTGGAACCTTTTCTGTTTAATGTTTTTGGATTTTCCAGTATGTTAATATCAGAAAATTAAAAATTATTTGTGCACAAAAATAAGACACATTTAAGTTTTTTTTCCTGTAGAGAAAGTGATAAACACTTCGAACACACAGAAACAAAGCTTGCAATTTGACAGATCTTTAAGCTCTAGCATATGACTGTAAATAAATAAATTCGCAAGTCCAATACAAACTTTGTTATTTGTTATGAAACGTTTAAAAAATAGAAAAATAATCCATGTTGTGAGTATAGAGGGAGTGTATAGAGTCAGTGGAACTTGTTCTCTAACCAGAAGCACTGAAGACATATTGAGGGTACAACCCCAGTGACACTTTGCATTATATAAAAATTTTAAGCCCCTTTTTTCCATTGTGTGTGTTTTTTAAATTTACCATATTTATCTGCACTGAACAAATGGTACTTTAAAGGATCTGTAGGATTCAAATGTGTTAAGTCGTTGAACAATATATTTCATAAATTGTTTTATTATTATTAATAAATTGAGTGAATTCCAAATGAATAAAATGTATTATGCAAATACAATTGTTACCATAAGACAATTTAAAGAACGCAATTGTATTGTGAGAAAAACAATTCTACTATTACTGCTGCTACTAATAATAGTAATAATCAAAGTCATCCTGCCTCATCACTGGAATGTGTAATTCAAAAGTCACATAGAACAATTACAAGATGGGATTACAAGAGGGGATTTTTAGTATGACTACAATATGACTGCAGCTGTGTTCATCAGTCGTGACTTTACACTACACTATATGGACAAAAGTATTGGGACACCTACACATTGCACCTACAGGAGCTTTTATGACATCCTATTCTAAATCCACAGGCATTAATATGGAGTTTGTCCCCCTTTTGTAGCTGTAACAGCTTCCAGAATTCTGTGAAGGCTTTCTACACGATTTCAGAGTCTGTTTGTGGAAAATTTTGCCCATTCATCCGGAAAAGCATTTGTGAGGCCAGGCACTGATGCTGGACGTGATGGCTTTTTTCACCGTCTCCGTTCTAGTTCATCCCAAAAGTGTTCTATTGGGTTAAGGTCAGTGATCTGTGCAGGCCAGTCTGGGTCTTCCACACCAAACGTACACTACCAATGCCTTTAGGGACATTGCTTTGCACACTGGGGCACAGTCATGCTGGAGCAGAAAAGGGGCTTTCGAAATTGTTCAACAGTCGAAAGCATACAGTTGTCCAAAATGTTTTAGCACACTGGAGCATTAAGATTTCCCTTCAATGGTTTCGAAACCCATGCCATGAGGCTTTCAGTGCAGGTGTTGTGCGATCCCACTGTGTAACTTTACATGGTCTGGAGTTGCTTTTCAATAATACCACATACCACCCATGGTGGAATATCTAGGAGGGAAGAAATTTGAAGAACTAACTATTTGCAGCAGTGGCATGCAATTACAGTACCACGCTCAAATTCAATGAGCTCTTTAGAGCAACCCATTGTTTCACAATTTTTTCTAAAGGCACACTGCATGGCTAGTTGCTCAAGTTTATAGACCTGTGTCAATGGGACTGAATGAAATACCTGAATTCAATTATTAAGTTGAGTTGTGTCCCAATACTTCCATATAGCGTTGTGTCCCAATACTTCCATATAGCGTATCATTATTACAGCTTTGGTTGCGTTCTATATGAATAAAGTCATTATGGAAAATATGTCCTTTGATGATTTGATAGATGATGATAAATTTAGACTGATATGGGAAATATTTTTTGAGCTCCACATACAGAAGTAGTGTCTCTCAGTATGTTGTCAGGCTAACGCAACATTCCAGACGTCTCAGCATGGAGTTGTAGAGGTTCCTAATGGTGTCCTGTGATAATCCATCCCACGTATCTTGAATATTCTCACACAGTTCCTGCAGATTGTGCGGTAGGGGCAGAGTTGGAGTGAGACCAGGCCTTCTGAACGGCTGAGGTGTGACAAAAAACGTTCATCTTGGCGCTGACATCTTGGTTGACATACTGCACAGCTTTATGGGATAAGATTAATGTTTTATGCACCTAATGTTTTATGCTGGATCTACTTTCAGTGTAGTTTGGATTGCATTTTGTAAGCAAAGTTAAATCGTGTATTAAATGTGTATATGCATGTTAAAATCATATTTGAGATATTCTATGCATATATTGTGTACAACCTTGTGAACAAATATGTTCATTAATTTTTTTAATTAATACATTTATTAGGGTTTTTATACATCCATACAGTTATATACAGTATATAAGGAGTATAATTATTATACTACACTGTGTGTGTATGTTTAAATACGTTTAAATGTTTTCAGTAATTAAGTTATCTCATAGGAATAAAGGAAAATAAACGTGTATGCTCAATATTAAACTGTACATCTCATCATTTGATTTAAAAGCCCAGTTAGTTTTTTTTAAATGAGGTCAATTTTGAAATATTTGGACAGTTGGAGAAACAGCTTTATACAAGGGTCTAAAATAAGACATGCAGACAAGGACATGTGGTTCCAACTTTTTATTGCAGTTTTCAAAAAAGAACATTACTATTTTATCACAGTCAGGGTAAAAAGTGCCTTTTTAAATCACTTTTTAAAGACATCTATTAATGTAAAGCATAACTGAAGTTGAAATAAAATCTAGAAGTAGCATTAGCACACAACTGTAGAAATGTAGTGCAGTTTCAACACATTTATCATTAATACAGATAATCAAAACCTTCATTGTCAATGCAGCACTTTGACACTAACTTTAGAAGTAACAGTGAAGCTAGAAGTTCTCAAAATGATGGATGAAATGTGCCTGATCCCGTTTGTTCATCTGCTGGCAGGCTTTCTCTACATTCTTTGTTAGGCCAGGAGGACCACAGCTGAACACGCCAATTTTTCCCACCTTAGGAAAACAGAAAGAAACAAAGGAGTTATGGGAAGGCAGATTTATATGACCACGTAGTAGATTATTGTGATTTCTGTCACAATAGCTTCAGCTCAGACACATCAATAGGCATTACTGTCATTGAGGTTCAGATATATTTCAAGTTTCAACAAGTAACATAAAATAACAGTGAGGGCTAAAATCAGGATGCATGGCTCTTCTTTCCTGAGGCTGTGACCCTGCTGAACTCCACATATGTCTTTACTCTGCATACTTACCATTTACTACATATGTGGTCTCTCAGTACATTCAACCTACATATTATTTTCTCCACTCACTCTGTATATATGTATATTATATTTATACTAACATCTTTGTTTTTCTACCACTCCACTGTCCATAACTGTACATATTGTAACCTTTGCATCATTGCCATGGATACTTTCCTGCACTTCATATGTAAATAATACGGTATTTTGCACTTCTGGTAAGATGCTGACTGAATTTCATTGCTTCTGTACTTGTACTTTGCACAATGACAATAAAGTTGAATCTTATGTTAATAATAAACTGTGATTCATCGATGTTGAGCAGATATGTTCTTAATAACTAGTTAAGGGGAATTTCCTTACTAAATCTTGGTGATGATCGTAACGATCAGTCATAAAGTACCCAAGCAATCATACAGTGAAATGTTGACACATTGTGACATAAAGATATGCATTAACAGGGTGTGCAGGAAATGTATGAGACTGTGGTGAGACCTCAGGGTGAACTTCCTGCAGGGAGCTGAAGAAGGCCAGAAAAGGTGGGCGTCCAAAATGTGTGACAGAACGTAGGCCGGTAAACAGGCTCCTGTTCCTTACTTTCTGGAAGTGGCGTTCACATACGTACTTAGGAGACAAGAAAAAAATAACTCTCAGCTGTAAACGTTTAACCAATGCCCTGCTTTTGTTTGGACAGTTTCAGCATACCCATACGTTTTCTTTAACGTATAACGATTAAAATGGATCTCGTGTTTTTCCAACACAGTTTTCATTATGTGTGTGGCAGGTCAGGTCTACTGTTTTTACCAGCATGGTGGTCCGCAGATCAAACTTTTCTGCCAGCTGAGTGATGTAGATGTGCACAGATACAAGCTCCTGATCATCTATCTCCTCAACTTCTCGTATGATATCAGACAACCACTCAAACTGCCGCTGCGTCCGAGTCACCCAGATAAAGTACACCTGTAGGAGGGTCAGACACACAGTGCTTTTACTTTCACAATAGCAGGAGCAAAGTCCCACATCCAGATAAACACAGTGGAGTCTGTGTAAGCTAAGAGTTGAGTTAACATTAAAACTGTGTGTTTGCATCCACTGAAATATGCCACATGGATAAGCATTAGAGAGAATGTTACCTTTTTGCATTGAACTCTGAGTTTTGCTGAAGACTTAAACACAAGATCCTTCAATATTGAAGCAAAAGGAGTAACTCCAATGCCTCCACCCACAAGTACAGACACCTCAAAGTCTTTCCATTCTTGGTGCCCCTCCCCAAAGGGTCCGTCCAGATACAGCTGAAGATGTTAAGATGTTAGAGAGAGAAAGTCCAGCAAAACATGTAGATTTAAGTCCTTAAGTACTAAGTTAAGTACTAATTTAGGTCACTAGGCTAAATTATCGGATTATCGAAATACAAGGTCTGAAAGAACTCTAAGTCCTTACTTTGGGATAGGACCCCAGCTCCTGCAGTTTATCTGGGTTGTAAACCTCTCGCAGCTTACTCGTCCATGGTCCCACAGCACGGATGTGCAGGCTCAAGGTGTCCTCGTGTGGTGCGGAGGTCAACGTAAAGGGGTGATACTCGTCCGTGCCCAGCTCTAGACAGGCCACCCGCACCCACTGCCCTGAACGGTATGCAAAGCCCTGGGGGCGCTTAAATTCCAGATATGTCACTCCTGCCATTGGACATAGATCCATACTTATGAAATATAGGCTTATGACACATGCATACACAGAGTGATCAACACTTATTTCAATCCTATGATTTTCATAGGATTGTGAAGTCAAGCATAATTACAAATACGGAAAGCTGACATGCCATAATGTGCTGTGTAAAGCAGGAACAGCTGGTACAGACACAGACGGTTGTCCTGCATGTGTGTTGTGTTCCGTACCTGAGGGCAGCAGCTCAGCTTTCACTACAGGAATCTCCACCTTTTTCCGGCTGAGGCTGATGAGTTTGTCCAAGAGGTAGAGGAGGCCAGGAGGAATCAGGTAGATGTAGAAGCGTGGCTCCTGGAGGAGGGCAAAGCTGCCATGGACCACTGTCTGCCTCGAGAAGAGCATGAAAAGGGAATATGATTACTGATAACTTCTTTCTACCAACAGCCTATAAAACTGTTAATGGTTTATTCTCACCAGTGTATAGACAAGCACATAGAGGTAATGAGTGATCCAGAAACCTCTGAAACTGATACGTCTGAAGTAGTGCGTGGCAAAGACGTACATAAAGGCTAAGATTAAAAGCAGAATCACTCCCGTGAGACCTGTGAGAGAATCGCAGAGAGAGAACAGTATAATAACACTGCCATACATCAATAGTACATTATGCTAATGTCTTTTACAGCCTAAGTGAACATATTAAGTATCTACATGCTCCCCTACCTGGCACAGTACCAAAGAACCAGAAAGTCCATTTCTGAGGCAGCTCTGACCTATAAATGATTGGCACATGTTTTACACAGAGATCACTCTGGGAATATGAGGATAAGGTTATAACTATACAAGGTTATTGGATTGACATTGGATATTGGCAAATTACCCATTATTGGAAAACACTTTGGGAAACAGGCAGGCAAGGATGCTGAGGTCACTGATGCAGAAGATGTAAACATTAACCACATGACCCAAACTGTGAACAACTGTAGGATGGGGGAGGCAGAAGATAGAGTAAGGTGAAGATGGACATGGCCCAAATATATATGAAGAGTCACAAGATAATGTAGCCCTGCACAGCGATTCAAATATCACAAAGCAAATTCATGCAGCAGATGGAGAAAATGCATTGAACTCTGCTGTGTAAATGTTAAGTTTCAGTTTACAGTTCCAGTCTAGGTAAAACTGTTTTTCTTATGTTTCTCAGAACAGGAAACAGGTCTCAAACAACATTTTATCTGAGTGAGTCTGCTTGGGTGTGCATCTGGGTGGAGAGTACTAAAATAAATAGAATATATGGAGTGTTCAATGAATCAATTAATATCCAGTAGAGTGAGAGAATTCTCTACAGATATGTCTTCCTTTCGGGGCTTTCTACAGCCAGCACCAAACACTGAAATCTTATGCATGATCTCTGCAAGAAAACTGACACCTTTGGTTTCAATTCAGCATAAAAGGGTAGTTATTCGAGTTTAGTTAAGCAGTTCAATCTCCTGACCTGAAAGGATGATAGCCGTCATTGCCAAGAGGCGATGGAGGTCTATGGCGGAGTCGAAGGGAATGTATCTGTTCAGGAAGGTCTCCCTAAACATTGTTATCAGGTTGCGACACACAGTGAGGAGCATGTACGGAAACAGGAAAGAGACAGCGGCAGCAGAGCCTCGGGACACGATGATGCCCACTAAAGAGGTTTCTGGGACTCCGGAAGCGTCAGCCTGTAAACCATAGTCTGTAGAGGAAACCAATTCTGTTCAGCTGGCATCTTAAAATCAATTAATTCAACAGAAATGGTAAGTATAAAAACTAAGCTGAGCTTCATGCAGTCATGAATTGCTCTGCAAATTCTTCAACTAAGCCAAAGAAAGGTGGCTAATGAGGACAATGAAAGGTGAAGGCAATACACTCACACCAGCATCTCTCTAGAGCAACACCAGCAGTGATCCCATAGATGACAACAAGGCACACAATATGGCGGCGGTAGTTTTCCACAAAGCGCTTAAACTGCTGGATCTTTTGCTGGACAGGACTCCTGATGTAGCGCTCTTTATGAGGCTTGACATAAACCGTGGGACTAGAGAAGCCCAACCTGAAAAGAGCACCAAGCATCTTATGTAATTATAAACTCTTACTTTAAGCGAAGCCCTTTCCACCCTTGAGGTATTCAGAGAATATACACCTGGTTTCAAAGATGACGTCATTGCTAGTGAAATTTGGTAGACATCATGTCACCTCATTACATCAAACCCACAAACACTGATGGCTTCATATGACAGTAATCTGAAAATAACAGGGATCATTGTAGCTTAGGTCAATCCTGATGGAGCACATGATAATTATACATGCACACGTGGACATGCAACATGGGCAAATGCTGCAACAGGTTTATACACTAATAATGCAGCAATGTGGCTATTTCCAGAATCATTTAAACCCCTCTGATGTCTCTTATCCTTAGTCTAAAGTACAGAAAACACAGATAAGTCTTGAGTGAAGCTCTCACTTTTTTCTTTGACGAAGTTCTTGGCCAACATCAACGGGACAGCTTTGCATGCAGTCAGCATCTTTTTCAAACTCTGAGCTGAAAATTAAATAAGGAAGCAGTCCGGTTTATATGTTTATGTTATAGGTTGAACAAATATTTTGAGGTGTGGAAGTAAGATAAAGAAAAATTACTTACCTGTTTTTCTCTGTAATGATAAAGGACACACGTGGTTGGACCAGTCTGTTCTTGCTCTGCATCTCCATTCCTGCAGATATGTACCAGAATCACAGTTAGCTGAATAAGCACCACGTTTTCAGTTACTTACAGTGCAGCAAAGGACCCACATTCAAGGACTGACTACTATACATTTGCCTATATGCTTAATAATTATGAAGAATGGCTGGCCCCCAGCTAGTTGCATGCCACATGAGAATACTCAAACGATGTAGTTTTTAAAAAGATGAAGTGGGAAACTACCCGATTTGAAGTGCCCTGATAGAAACACTAGTAAAAGTTAAAGCCACTGGTAGTGTAAGAGGTCACAACTGAGTCAGGGCTGATAAGACAGTTTAAAGGCTTTTGACCGACATTTTAAGTGCTATATTTGGTTGTGAAGATAAGGCAGGACAAATTAACAAGAGAGACACATTACCTTTAATATTAAATTGTGCAAACTGTAGGACATTCTCATGGTCTTTGAGTAAGAGATGAAAGTCTTCCCAGGTGATGCGATCCTTATTATCAAAGCCTGCAGCCTGAAGCATAGCTGCTATTGCATCCTCTGCCTGGCTCTTAGATAGAACATTGCCTGAGATTTCCAAGAAAGAGCTGGACAGGGCAAAGAGCAAATTCAGAATCTAATTATACACTGCTGGTAATCTAACTCGTCACTCAAATTAGTCACCTCATTCCAAGAAACATCACCGTTATAAATTTATTTACTTGTTAACAATTACTAACGAGTGACTATGAGGACATAGCTGGCCTACACAGACAACAGAACTGACCTCAGCAAGGAACAGAACTCCTCCTTGGATAGGAAGCCTTCTCCTCTAATGTCATGCATGGAGAACAACAGTTTGGACTTCTCTTCTGGGGTTCCTGAATCAAAGAACACAAAGATACTATTCAGTAATAGGTATTACACTGTATATAGGTTATACTTGCTACAGTGTTCTTGATGTCTGATTACAGTCAGTAAAATCTGTTTAGCTTAACCTTTCATGAAAATGACAACAACATCGAGAAACTCTTGAAAGGAGAGGTATCCGTTCCCGTCTTTATCGGCCAGAGAAAACATGGACTCCACAAACAGCGAGTCAGGTCTCAGTCCCAGTGCTTGGGCAAATTCAAATGCTGTGAGCTCACACTGCAGAGCCTCTCTTGTTCTCTTACTGGACACATTGCTCAGATCTCCTGCATCACTTTTATCAATGTCGAGGACCTAAGGACAGAAAACACGGTTAAAAAGTTGAAGCGTCAGACTGCAAACCCTGTTACTGAATTGCCACACAAGACATTCCATATAGGCAGATGCAAGTAAAGACTAGTATACGTTTATGACACATGAAAATGCACATGATGGCCTTCATTCACTGCACCAGTCGGCCACAATTCATACCTTTGCGAACGCTTGTCTGAAGAAGGTCTCTACTATCTGAGCTCGCTGCTCCTTGGTCACAGCCTCGTTCAGCAGTTGTTTTTCACTCATCTCTGTCACTGTCAAGCACTGGGTTCTTTCTCCCAGATCAGAGTGCAGGAGACCTACGAACTCTGATCTCTGCACATCATTCTCAAAAAACAGGACCTGCAGACACAGAATAAACACTTTAAAATTACTGAAGACTGAATACCTGGCAAATCATAAATAGCAACTCAGAATGATCATCTTTTTCGAACACTGCATTCTAGTTATATATTATATGTTCCAACATACTACATTCCTAATACATTATGACATTTGTAGTGAATTTAAATACATGAATATATGTGCATGGGTTAAACCTTTAATCTCTTAGCTTATTATTCAGTTATAAGTCTTCAGTCTCACTCTTATCCAGTAACATAGATTGAATTATTAGGGATTTGAAATGAACATCTAATGAGAGTGAGGAAAAGAAGTTTGGACCTGTCGAGAGGTGCTTAGAGTTAGCGGGGTCAATTATGTCCTACCAGGTCATATTCTTTGGGAATCTTCAAAAGTAGGGCACGTTGCTGGTGGTCGTTGGACAGCAACACATCCAGGCGATCCTGAGTGTCCAGGTTAAGAGTGCGCATTGGAAATCTATTTTCTCCATGAATATGGAGTCTTTTCTTTTCGTCGATCACCAGGCTGACTGGCTGAGGAGTCTCTGTATACCCCTGCCACTCACATGCTAGACACATAGAGATCACATATAAATGATTGCCTTATGTAACACTCCAATAACAGTATCAGCTGATAACAATGCAGGTGGTACCTGTAATTCCATGATCAGGTTCTTTATCTTTGTTGCCTCCTCTGGTCCTTTTTAAAAACTTTCTGTACTTGGCCGCCCGGATTTTGGCCACTATGTGTGCTGCAAAGTAGCTCACTGTTTAAGGATTGGAAAGAAGAAAAGCAATTCTATTAACATTGTTTCTGAGCACTTAAGATCTTGCTGTATACAGTACAATAAATAAAATAAGTACATAGTATACAGCCTTCTTGTAGCTAGATAAACAATAGATGCAGAATCACTCATACAGACCCACAGGAAAGAAGAAAAGGATAATCACTACGATGCCATAGCCAGCTTTGCTGCTAGTGTCAAAGTAAGTCATGGAAGTAGCTTTAGTGCAAGGCTGAAGATCAGAGGCTTTGACCGGCTGAGGCTGTGGGCAGGGATCACCTGTATGTGAACCAGAAACAATAGTTGAAATACCCATGAATTATCCACAAGGAGTCAATGCAGAAATAAGTATGCTGTTCACCATTTAACCAGAAGAACACATTCTTTTGAATGTCTTCACTCTCTGCACTGGTGACGGCCAGAAGGACATCATAATACGTGGTGTTCCTTATAGACTGGATCTCGTCCTCTGTAAACAAACTATGAACACCAAACAGAAACTTTCAAACAATGAAGAAAATGAACCTGTGTTGGAATATATGATGTCAATTTTAGTTAAGGTTTGTGACAAAATACAGGACACCTGGCACATGGCAAACGACCTACCCATTTTGTTTATTTTCAAACCAGAAACGGTCTGCGTTTCTGATCCGTTCAAACTGGTCCAGGAAGATGGAAGTGACCACTGGGCCTGGTCCTCCATCTCCTTCCAGCAGCGCTCCGACAAACAGCTCCAGCTTAGAGATATCATTCTCATACAGCTCAGACAGGTCACTGAACAGCTGGTACAAAAAACAGCAATTGGAAAATGAAGACCAGCAGGAACATGTAGAACCAAAACAAATGCCCTACATAGACCGAATCTATATGACTTTACCTGTGGATTGGTCTGGTTTAGTTTGGGATTGATCTCTCCCCAGGTTTGAACTGGTTGCAGGTTGAGGGCCTCTCTGACCTGGTTATAACTGGGCAGCCCAAAGTCCCTTCCTCTCTGAATGGTCAGGGCGGCTGCATCAGAGCGCGAGAACTGCAGTGTACCATACATGTAGTCTGAAAAAGAACAAGAAAAAAGGGAGTTAGTTAATTGCACTATGGTATTTCTACAAAGCATAGACAAAGTGGAGGAGAGCAAGAAGAAAAGACCTCTTAAATCCTCAACGATTATATTGTCCTCTCTCTCTGCAATCTGGGAAGCCATACCCATTATCAGATCGTCCACATCCTGAGCGGATTTTAGGTTTGGGTTCTAAAACAAGAAAACAAGATCAAAACTGAGTCATTGAGTTTTAAATACACCTAATCCAGATAAATCTAACTGTCTGACTGCGATATCTGTTAAACCAGTATTTCTTCTTGACTCACATCTCTGTTCCAGAAACTGTTACACAAGCGCACGGCTGGAGATGTGCTCCCATCAAAATTCACAACACTCCTGTAGTGACAGGTCCTGTTTCTGAAGCAAGAAAATAAACACACATGGCAAACACTGCACACGCCTGCACATAATTCAAATGGCATTACTCAAGGAATGACAACATTAGAGATAAGAAGCTATTCTTATGAACTTCATATCAGCACGTTCTTAAAGTTTATCATGCAATGTTCACTAAATGGCGCGTGTGAGACGTGCTAGTGGGCATGACACCAGAAAATGCAGCATAAAACATACAGAGAGAGTGATTCTGCTTTAAAAGTGTGGTTGTAATCAGTTACCTCATGTAGACACCAGGGGGAACCAGAGTCAACCCAAACCTCACAGCAGCAGCCTGGAACTCAGGAGAGACTCCAGGATCCACATATTTCTGATAGCCTGATAGACATTCAGAAACAGTTTAGGAAGCAGACTGAACTGCTATAGCCAGACTTTCACTTTACACATCTGTCTGGAGTACACATGACTTAATAAACCATGTTCAGGATATGCATTGGGCCTGTATATGATAGACTGTTGTTAGGCAGTTCAACTGAATGTATTGTAATTGCAAAATAATATATAAGTCTAGATATGCAATCTTTTCATGTTCTGTGCCTAAAGCAAGAATAATCCAGCAAAAACAGCTCCCTCGGCAGAAATGATATCCCTGGCTTGTGTTAACCTGCACTGACGTAGCTGAAGCCCACTGAGCCCATTATACAGAGCCTCAAGTGGCAACTCACTAAACCACAGGCAACTGAAGCATGCTAGCTCACCACACACAGGCACACGTACACACTCTCACGCAACCTCTCACCTGGGTATGGAGGCACTGAGACTCCAAGGTACGCAGGGAGCCACTCATAGAATGCAATATTCTAATGCGAGAAGGAAACAAAAACATTTGAAGAGATAAACCAAACAAACATATCAACCAGTATCAGGTACTGGCACACACCTGCTGACTCGCATGCGAGTGACCAGAAGCACACTGAACTGTTAAACTTCTCTGAAGGAAGTGTATGAGGCAACCATACAGGTGGAGATACTTTGATAAATTGGTACCTCCACCTGCTCTTTGTGGTTTCCAAATAACACAGGACTTTTCTTGCTACCTGGAATGTGGCAATAACTCTCTTCCTGGCATTCTGGAAAAGCTCCTCATCTGACCACGACGGGTGTTCCTCTTGGAGCTGGGAGGCAAGGTAATTATGGTAGCGAAACCAAATAATCCCCTCAGATACCGTGAAGATGTTCTCATTGGCCCAGGCATTCCCAAACTCTGAGGAGAAAAAACACAACAGAGAACTCAATAAAAGATTTACTGCTGTTTATCTTATTTTCCTGCTAGTACGCTTTGACAGACGTATGAAGGAACAACATATACAATTTTTGACATCTGGGTTTTTCTGCCTAAATTAAACCCTGGAATTCCTCTTTCTGTACACCGGACATTCAATAATACTAAAGAAATCACGCAAATAAGGTCCCAATTATGTGACTGCATTGGATTTATTAGTTTGGCTTTGCCATCTGGCTTGCATGTGTTTTTCCTATCTAGTCATTGCTCAAAGGCTTTGGTTCACAGAGCAACAACAACACAGTCATTGTTTGGAGGATTTAGCGAGGTCAGGCAAACATAAAAGAGCAGGTGGACAACATGCAATGAAGATTAACTCTGTTTTGTTGACTGAATGAGATCATCCTAACCTAAGATTCGACACATCCTGAAGATTCTGAAGACTGTTCAGTAGTATGAATACTAAACAGCTGAGGTGCCAAATCACATTCTGACACTCGGTCACTCAGTACACTTTCTCACCATAACCCCAGGCTGAATAAACATGGGCTGAGAAGCTTTATTACACATTGAACTAATTTTCTTATGACCTCAGCCACTGTTACAGGTGTGCTGGCAGCTAGAACAGAGCGAAACCCTCTCCACCTCCATCTAACACCAAAAGTACTGCAGCCATTAACAATACAGCCACATTTACCGAGACACGTGATTTGCTGTTGCTTGTAATTGTAACCTACAGTCTCCAAAAGGTAGCCATTGTGTTTCATTTTACCGTAGAGTCCATCTGGGCCAGTCTCTCCATTGCAAGGGTCTGGTGCACTCCACATGAAATAGCTGCTTCCACCTCGCTTTGGCATGGCCTTATCAGTGCCTGATAACAGCAAGCCACCTTGGAAACTCCTAAGTGCATCACACCAAGAGCTGGAAGAGCCATATATTGAGCTGCCATCTATCCAAGCTGTTACGTGGTTCACCTGTATGGATTCAAGTAATTGGTGAAGAATGTCTAATAGGACCAGTAAAAGACAGGAGTATCTAAAACACTATTCATACAGATACAGTATATTATGAAACAATGCTAAATTATGTGAAAGTGCACAACTTCTGGAGGCTGAGCTGGTGATTACATTGAGTGCCATGTTATTGTGGACATTCTGTGCTACCTGTGTCCTGGGATTGTTTGGGCTCTGTCCAGTTCCGTGGTCCCACTCTGCACGCCGGAAGTGCAGTAGTACTTTCTGTCTTGAAGAGTTGGACCCAAACACAGGGTCATTTGGTGAAACCGGTATGTGCATGAACTCAGGAGGACAACCAGGTCTTCGGGACTCTGCAATCTCCAACACTATATGGTAACCTGATGGCCAATGGTGTGACTGTTAGTGACTGTGCAAATCTGTATTTCCTCAATAATTTATTAATAAAACCTTACAGCCAAACAAATTACAGTATGTGAGCTTCGACATTAACAATGTTTCATCGCCATTCTGATTAAAAGAACAAAGCTGCAGAGTGTGAAAGGCACATGCTGCCTTTATTTAACACTGTGCACAAAAGCTTTGTTGGTTAACAGGGACTTTCTAGACCAGGGGGCCCTTTTTGTCTTAGAGGGTACCAAAGTGCAATGTTTGTGGTAGTCAGAGAGCCAAAAAATAAAACATACAGATAAAAAACAGCAGTTTTCAACAGTTTATAATGCATATTTGTTTCTATCGTATGTCTTCCGTCAGTCTATTTTATGTTTATTGTTT
Organism: Semaprochilodus insignis; assembly: GCA_034552555.1. NCBI lineage: Eukaryota > Metazoa > Chordata > Actinopteri > Characiformes > Prochilodontidae > Semaprochilodus > Semaprochilodus insignis. The sequence continues at coordinate 48,958,775 of CM067474.1, read as the reverse complement.
ATTACATTTAATATACTCTTGTTCTTGTTTTAGTTGTAATCTATTTATCGTTAAATGTTTATTTGCTACACCTTGGGACGGAGAGTAACGCAATTTCAATCCTCTGTATGTTTGTACATACTGAAGTACTGACAATAAAACTACTTGACTTGACTTGTAAATGCACAGCTGCACACTGGTTGAAAATTTCATGATGGATGGACCAATAGAAATGCTCCAAAATTACATTTGCTGACTGTAAAGAAGGTTTTTGGCCTCTCCTGTGAAGTTTCCATTTTGGAGACACTGGGTTTTCAAACTTGCTTGTTTGCTCACTGGCTGAGGGGTTATGACATCTTTAATAAAGATACAGATGTCTGGTGGCCCAAATCAAACGACTTCGGGCAGCACTGTATTTTCATTATAATAAACAAACAGGACTGAAAATTAGGAATGCACAATGATTTTGGAATTGTATCAGTATCTGCAGATATTTGCTTAATTTGTTTTATTCCATTTACTAAATTTGTAATCCTACAAAAATAAACATTAAACTTCCCTGAAAAGGTATTTCAGGCAGTTGCCAATTGTACATTTTATATGTAAATGAACTGTGTTATTGACCAATTTCAACCATTAATTTTTTTCCATGATATCTGTTTCTGGGAGTGGGCTATGTACCACAATAAGGCTCTACAACCAGTACAGCCGTACAACTCTGGATAAGCCCCTTCGTACACCAGCAATACTCTACAGCCGTACTGTACTGTACAGTACTGATCTACTGCTGCTGGAACTGAGCTGAATCATGATCACAACTTATCACTATATATAGAGTGTTGTCAATACACACTGGGGAATATATCATAATCTTGTGCTACACTGGCACTTTTATTATGCGCTTTACACTATAAATTCTACTGCTACTCCTGATTATGTTTATACTCAGAGATGATTAATCTGACTCATTCCATTTAGTGCAGTACCTGCTCTCATGCAAATACAACAAATCTTTCTTACATGCTTATGTACATTTAGGTCAAATTATGTAAATATGCTAAAAGAAATACTTTTATTTCTATTCTCATATATTCTGTTTTATTTATTTATATTTATGTCTAGTCTTATTTATGTCTAATATGTCGTCACTGTCCAGAGAAAACTTGTACTGCCATGTTTGTCAACTTTTACTTTTATGCATCATTTGAGCAGCTGGTGTTTATTCTGTGTGAACATTTCATGATGAATGGAACAACAGAAATGGCCCAAAACTGCTTGGACAAAAGTCTGGTTCTATCTATCTATCTATCTATCTATCTATCTATCTATCTATCTATCACAGAGCTACATCATTAATACCACCTTCATTAGAGAAACACAAATGTGTTATGTTAAAGGAATACACGGGGTTTGGTAATGAAACTCCTCCAGTGTTTATGCACTACGTTTGGACACCGTCTGGTGTGTACATGAGAACTACCGGCTACCGAAGCCACGGTCCTCATACCGGCGCATCCCTATGTGAGAGTGTCACTTCTCCTGCCAGGCCACCATAACGGCACCAGTAAGACTGTAACAGCACATGCAAAGGCCTCACTCACCGAAGAACACGGAGAGCACGGTCTGGTTGCGCAGAGAGAGGAGAGCGGGGTCTCCGCTTGTGACGGCGTTGCTGATGCTGCGGGCGTTGGGCAGCTCGCGCAGAGGTTGGTACGAGCCGTCAGAGTAGCGCGCGGGCAGAAAGCGCGTGAGCGGGGCACCTGCAGGGGCGCGCGCACAGACACACAGGGGTTCATGTTCATCCACACAGCAGCACACTACAGCACAGCGCGTGTTGGCCACGCTAGCACAGAGCGAACAGGTGTACCTGCAGTCCCGCGGTGGTGATACGCCAAGTTGTTGTACCAGCCGTCGTACCTCTGGACTTCCCATGTGATGCTGCAGTCTGTGTGAGGGGGACAAGAAGAGCATCCACAGCTTCATTAGAGAAGGCTTCTCCTCATCAGGCTGCTTAAAAAAAGCTTTACTTACGTGCTGTGTGGAAGGTGAGAGAGAGCAAGATGAGAGCCCAACACGGACTCCTGCGTAAATCCATCCTTGAGAGAGACACACAGAGAAAGAGAGAGAGAGAGAGAGAGAAAGAGAGAGAGAGAGAGAGAGAGAGGGAGAGGGTCAGTCAAGCGTCGCTCTTCAGAGAGCAGCTCCTGTTAAGAGCTCTTGAGCTGAGACGAAGCGAGATAAAGGTCTCAGGAAAGCACAAAAAGGACAAAAAGCCTGACGTGTCCGACTTGATGTACTTTGATGTGCTTAAAAAAACGAGAGAAAAAAGAGAAGCGTTTAAACTCGAAACCAGAGCTGCATTTCACCGCGGTCTCTGGTTACATGGTCTGAGGTGTAAACACAGAGAAAAGCGCGCGAAGAGTTTACCTCAGTGACTACTCCTGAGTCTCAGTGATTCGAGTCAGAAGCGAGGAGAAAGAGGCCTCTATAGGTCCAGCTTACCCGCCTGTAATGGATCCGCTGTAGCCGCCGGAGTAAAACTGAGGCGAATGGTGAATGAGAGGCAGAACAAAAGAGCGGGAGTGAGCAGAGAGCCTGCCTCCAGCTCCAACTCAGCGCCAACTTTATCAGAGGAGAGTCACAGAAGGGATGGTCATCAGCGCGCTCACACCTCTGTTTCTGGGAATACCAATCAATGCAAATCAAGGAAGTATTAGGAAGTGTGAGGATATAAAAGATGCGCGTCGGCAGACAAAGACAATTCCCTCCGGACTCCGGCCTTCCTGGACATTTTCCTTCCACTTCTCGCTCTTCCTCGCACTGTCAGGTAGGCTGGCTGGCTTCACCACTCGTCTAGGCTTTGTTTTAAACCAGCAGGGACAGGCAGCTCTCTTTGACGCTCAGCACACTTTGATATTCACTCATTAGTATCGTTATAATGGAGCAACAGGTGAACAGGCTGCAGCGCACAGACTGTATATACACATTCATATAGAAATATACACAGTGTATATACATATACTTTCCCTTTACCTACACGGTGTCACCTCTGGTGATTATCACCTCAGCCATCCTCTCAGTTATGCTGTGCAGCTGAAGCAGGACATAGGCTCTTATCTGCTGATCTGCAGGTAACTGAGCTGCTCGCCAACACTGTCCTCACTGTAGCGCTGTCTGCTTTCAGCTCTAGCTCTCGCATTCGGAGGGACGATGACTTTCTACGATGACATTTACCCATTCTACCCGCTACAAAGAACCTCGTTCATCTTCAGCACCACTCTACTTACTGTCATCCTGGTGTTCCTGGTGCTCGCTGTTGGCTTCCTCCTCATTGTGCCCGGGATACGTGGCAAATCGGTGAGTGTGCTCAAGAAACCCACTCTCTCTCTCCTAACAGGTGCCTTGCTCACATTCACTCACTTCCATGGACCTCCATGGAAAAGTTGGTGGGAGTAGTTTTCAGTGATGGTTTACTTTTACTTATCAATCTACCTTTAACTCACATTACACATTTCAATCAGTAACTTTCCTTTGTTGTGGGATTTCACCGTTACACTGCTGCAAGCTTCTGGGCTGCTCTCAGGAGCTATCCCAGAAGGAGAAGAACCCTGGACACACTTAAATTGCTGTGCTGATAGATGCTGGATGTGCTAGGAAGTCCAACTGCAGCTCCACAGGGAACTGAACAGTCAAAGATTATATTTAAATCTGTTACACTTTTAGTTTTTTAAGTTGTTGTAGTAGTTAATTGTGCCTCTGCTTAACGGGTCCTTGAAATGTAATCAGAGTCATTCCAAGTGGTTTATTGTGCTGTTGGCTATTGTAGAGAAATCTACAGCCTCCGATTTCTTTACAGTGGTGGTGACTATCACCAAGTCTAAAATACAAATATACATATCTTATTTACTATCCAGAACCAACAGTGAACCCACACACGTCTCCTGAGTTGTTATATGCAATGTTGCTGATGCTAAAATAGTGGAAAATTAAAAACAAAAATGCTTTCTTTAGGGACTATTTTGCCTCACAACGCCCTCCACCATGAATAAAACAATGTGCCAGACGTCAGGCAGTATATTCATAACTAATTACACTCACTTAATAACTTTCTGTGAGGGAGCTGTTAGAGGTGGACGCCTGGTTCCATTCATCACCACTGTGAATAATTTTGAAGTTTCTCTTGAAGGGAGCATTTTACACCAAACTGCTCTGAATGACTTAGTTTACAGTTTAACCATTTCATTATGTAGAAGTTTTGAACATTTGGTTGTGATTCCCTTTAAGTCATTGTTCTATTGCAGTAATAAGATGTTTGGGTTTGGTTTTGGCTACTGGTCTGACTGTCTGAAATAAAAGATCCCACAGACAATACCTCACTTATATGCGGTTGAGTGTTGCTTTGTCCTGTTGACAGTGTGAGTTCCCACTGGGGGAAAAAAAGTATTTACAATGTTTTGATTACTAACTGTACAAAAACGCTTTCCTTTCAGCGGATTCTCTGGACGTTCAGGATACTCATCAGCTTATTTATTGGAGCGGTCATAGTTGGTGAGCATGTTTTTTCATAACTAAGTTAAACAGCCAAAATAAAGGGGAAATATGATTAATTAATAATTAATTAATAATTGATAAAATTAATTAATTAATTAATTAATTAATATTAATTAAGGGGGATATTATTATTATTATTATTATTATTATTATAAAATGAACACCAATATCGTTTGGAATGTGTTCCTCCGTGCTTTAGATGAACATTTTTCCCTTTTTATTTCAGCTCTGAACTTCACTAGTGACTGGGCCGAGGCAAGCTTGAGGGCCAATACCACATACAAATCCTTCAGTAATGCTGTAGTGAATGCCGAGGTGGGGCTGCATGTGGGCCTGTATGGAATTAACATCACGCTCAGAGGTCAGTCAGCCAGAAGACATAACTTGACAAGAGCCTTGACAAGATCCCTTTAATAACAGAGTAGTTGATTTCACAAGTTTGAATCCTTTTTTTGGTCCATTTAGGAGATCCTGTGGTACAGTTCAACGAGACCATAGACTACAATGAAATGTTTGTATGGAGCGGCAGCATTGATGAGGAGTACGCTGATGCTTTGCATAAAGGTCTTCCCAACCCCATACTGTACATTGCTGAGAAGTTCACTCTGAATAGCCCCTGTGGCCTCATCTACCAGTATCGATACTCAGGCAGATACGCCTCAGCCACCCTTTGGTAAGACACACCGATCACAGACTTTTAATGCCTTTAGAATGTAGGGACCTAAGTCCTATTCAGCAAATGCAAACAGAGTACAGTAAAGAATGGTGTCTCTCTCCAACTCTTTCCCACAGGACAGCTTTTTGCTGCTGGCTGTTGGCCAACATCCTCTTTTCAATGCCTGTCATCCTCTATGCCGGCTGCATGATGGCTACCACGGCAGCTTTTATCTTCTTCTCCTTGGCCTCCTTCTCTACGATATACAACCTTCCACAGTGCACCTTCGCTATAGGAGCAGAATCCTTAGAGACGAATTTTAGTACCTCCTTTTGGCTTGCTTTAGCTACCGGTACGTATCCTGTACCTTCAAGGGCATCAAAGCTTTGTTTATTTCTCTTCTGTGTATTTAAATGGTTCTGTAAAAGCCACCTATTCAGACGTTGGTGTGGTAGTGCATTACTGATCTGGTGTCAGTAACAGACTTTTCTTGTTTCAGGTTTATTGTGTGCACTGATTGGTGTAGTGGTGATACTATTGGACTGGCTGTTCCCAGAAAAGATGAAGGAAGCATTCAGTGTCGGTGTGGACAGCGACGATGACAATATTTACTCTGAAGAGGGCTACCTCAATGCCGGCTTCCTTGAAGGAGTGAGTTTGGATGGTGTTATGGTGAGAGGAACGGGCAAACAACCACAGCAGATCGCCACTTTAACTGTAAGTTTCCGTTCTCTCAACAAGTAATTATTCTGACAGTTATGGTCATTAATTACACACAATGACTCAGTGATGCTGAATGAAATGCTTGCATTTTTAATCTGTCTTCACAGAAATTTTGAGAAAAAACCTGTTTCACACAAGGCCATCATGTCCAGTACTTGAAAACCACACATCCTGCAGAATGAAGTTTTTGCTGGGGATAGCTGTAAATACAGCTGTAAACATTTTTTGTCTGTCTACCTGTGAATTCAGATCTGTGTAAATATGTAAATACATATTCTTGAGTAAAAAAAAGTAAATATATATGCAATGTATTGTTTACAAAGAATAAACAAATAAAACACAATGTATTCCAGTATTGTTTCAATGACAGAGGTACACATCCAATAGTTTGCTTTAATAATACTGTGATAGCATTGTTACTGAAGGTAGATTTGCAAGCCACCAGTGTGGCTTGTGGTAACTGTGTTAAATGATCAATTGTGTTTCTACATAAACCTGATCAAGGAAAAAAATCTGAAATAAAAGATAAAAAAAATCATACCATGCGTGTAGATATTGTTCCCTTTTAGCAAATACTGGAGCACACAGAAAATAAACATGTTAGGCCATCCATGTTTAGTGGTACTTGTGGATGTGAATGTGAAACTGCTTTAAGTATAGTATTCTTTTATAATGCATGTGGTAAGATTATGGTAAAGTGTCAAGATCTCCACTCAAAGGGCAAGTTAGTACAGTGGATGAAGTCAGTTCAAAGTCCCAGTCCATCTGAGTCATCAGACAATACACCATAATCACCAAAATGCTTTATAACCAGAATGTGTCAGTGTTATCTTTGGAATTCAGCATATTCCACCCAGATGACGAGAGTGATATGAAGTGCGTTAAAAACTGAGCCTGAATAATACAGTTCTTGACCATAGCTGATGAGCCTGCATAGATATCTAGCCCCTATCATTACAAACCAGCTGATAAACAGTAAATATACAGTCCCACCAGGAATACTATGTACATCATTAAAAAATAAATGCCAGAATCTGCATTGTTTTGATAAAAAAATAATCATGTGTGGCAGAGCAAGGGCTGGACAGCAAGCACAATGGACGGAACAACACATTCACTAGGCCTGGCAAGGTAGACAGGCTAGTTGGTGTATTGGTAGCTCCAGCCCACCTGGATAGAACACAAATGAAAGTCATGCACTGGTCATGCACTCACTGCCTCTTACACTTAGGAAAAGGACTGATGCCACCAGAATGGTGTGGGGAAAACTACAAATCAGACCAGAGAAGGAGAAGACTGGTATTGCTCATGTTCCCAATTATCATTCAGTTCCCTTAGTTTTAGACTGCTAAGCCTCTTTTCAAGTTTGTTGGTTATTGTTCCCAATAAAGCCCTTGCCACTGTATTGTCAGTAAACCTTGCTCAACTATAAGAATGAATAATTAGCTTTTCTTTAGTGCTTTTCTTTTTTCACCGATGAAGCATACATCCTGCACATGCAGTGAACAGCCTGACGAAATGTGACACAGCTCTGACGTTTCCCTACTTCACTGTAGTTATGCTGACTGGATAAGCTATTGTATTCGAAAGATGCACAACAAAGTTGCTCTGTTTATAAGCCAGAGTAGATACACATACAACCAGCACAAACAGAACATTAAGACTTTGGAGAAAATGTGAAGCACTGTTTTAAGTTGCACAACCAGGACAGAGCACCACAGAGCTTCCAGAGCACCAGAACTAGATGTACATCGGCGTCTCCTGTCCAGTCAGCAGCCTGAACATCACAGCTGGCATGGTTTTCATATGAATCTGTGACAACACCAAAGATGATCATGAGTCCCAAGTAAGCCAGTGTGTATAAAAGTCTAGTTTACATAATGCAGATCCACATACGCATGCTGGCGCTAGACCAAAATAAACCACTCACCTCTCCAACAGACACTGACAGGGCATGGACAATTTTCTCATGTGCCATGGCGACCACACTCTGTCCATTAATCTCAATTATTCTGTGGCCCACGCGCACTCCTCCCCGTTCTGCTATTCCACCTCGCATCAGACTACAGATCTAGAAGGACAGGCGTTCATTTACACCAGTAAATACAGCATAATGAATCTGTGGTGATTTGAGACATACACATACAGCACATCGTGTCCTTTTCATCATCCTCTATCAGCACAGTTAAAGTGGCAAAATCACATTTATGCAGTTTTAAAGTGGCAAAATCACATTTATGCAGTTTTTTTCCAGTTGCCACGCATAGTCCATCAGCAGAGACCTTTTTTTGGTGTTCAGACATTGGTGTTCAATCCTGAAAAAGTTGGGAAGGGAAATGAAATGCAAATAAAAGCAGAAAGCAGTTAACCGAAACTTGGGACAGATGCAATTTAAGACTAGGGATATTGTAAGAACATCTCAAGTGGGTAATGCAATCATGCTTAGATATAAAAGGAACCTCCAAAAAAAGGGCCAATCCATTTTGAGCAAGGATGGGTCTCTACACCACATCAGCAAATTATCTAACAGTTTAAGAACAACATTCCTCATGAATTTTAGTTATCTTCCCTCAACAAAACATTACCTAAAGATTTAGGGCTTCAGGGAGTCTTTGTGTGAAAAGCCTGGAAAACCTCAACATGAACACTCATGACCTTTGATTAACCTTTCAATTACAGAAATCCTTCTCTAATGGATATCACTACATGGGCTTAATACTTGTTTAAACTGTTCTCAATAAACACTGCTAGTTATTGCACCCGCAAACGCAAGTTAAAGGGGACCTATTGTGCTGGTTTTCACTGTTACCTGCTACCTGAGTATAGTTCAAAAGCAACACGTTCTCTCTTCCAGACAACATCTTTCAGGGACGTCTATGCTTATTTCAACATGACAGTACCAAACCACATTCTGCTCGTGCTACAACAGCAAAGCTGCATAATCCAAGAGTGCGGGTGCTAGACTGGCTTGCCTGGAGTCCAGACCTGCCTCCCGCTGAAAACAAGCGCCGCATTATGAAAGGCATAAAATGACAACAAAAGCCCATGGAAGAATGAATGACTTTCATTCCCCACATGATTATTAAGTGTTGCTGAAGAAAAAGGTAATGTAATACAGCTGGTAAACAAGCTCCTGTATCAGCTTTTAGAATCGAAATAAAGCCACAAAGCTGATAATGTATAACATCAGATACAGTATTATGTTTTTGTAATGCTTAATTAATTAATGCTTAATTTTAATACAGCTCAAACAGAGCTTACTAATCACAGCTTCCTCATTTAAAAGCTTTTCACATAGTAGGTTTACTAGCATTTCACACCCCAACTTTCTTTGGTAATGACTTACTATGCCGTTCTGGACACTGAAGCCCAGCTGATACTGCAGGTCCGGCCTCTTTATAAGGACAGTGGTGACAGGGGGGCAGCTTACTACGCTCAGCTTTACCTGCACCTGACTCTTCAGACCCTGGCAGGAACACACATACATAGAGACACACAAAACACTAGGTTATCCCCAGGAGTCCTCACCTTCTCTGACAACACAGATTCTGGATATAAGTAAGTAAACTAAGAGTTGATATTAAATGTATATAAAGCACTATGCACTCAAATGATGCATAAAAAACCTTAATGACGCCTTGGCAGGTAGCCAGGGGTAAGCCCACCAAGCTTGTGTCGTTGACAGCCATGATTTGATCCCCCACATTGAGTTTCCCAGAGCGGGCAGCAGGCCCACTGTTCAGCATGCAAGCCAGGATGACTGTGGGCAGGATAGAGCCCCAGCCAGACTCGACTACAACCACACCTAGAATCTCTCCTTTCTGCTTCTCCAGGTGCAGCTACAGGGTGAAGGCAGACCAGGGGCACCGAGAGGGAACACCAGAGTGAAAAGGGAGGAAGTGGGAAAATAATTCAAATAATATGTGAAACAGCAAGATAGCAACATGAATCAATGCTAAATGTAAATACAGCATAATAAAATCATATCGTCGCTGTTAAAAAAAAAAAAAAGTCTTTACAGACAAAGGAAAGAACATTCGTTCGTTCACTATTCATCATGAAACTTTCACACAGTGTAAAAGACAGCTGGTGTGTTTAAATGATTACAGAAAATCCGCGTCCAAGCCTCCAGTGAGCACGCCAAAGGTGACGGTGGCAAGGAAAAACTCCCTCAAAGCAAGACGAAGAAAGAGGACCCAAGACTCAAAAGGGGAACCCATCCTCCTCGGGTCAACACCAGATAGCAAGACAAGCACAAACACAAAAAAGGATAATTACATGCGATATTGAATAGGATAGCTGATAACCGTTAGTGTGACAGTATTGGTGAGAAACAGACCTGAAAGTCTGAATGAAACTCAGTCACTGTTACCAGTGAAACCAGTGACCACTGTAAGTAGTTGAGCACAGTAAAAACCATGAACATCAACTGCCGCTAGAAGACTACAATAATAGTCTATTAGAAAGAAGAAGATTTCGTTTTTTAAAAGTTTTAAAGGTTTTTTTTTTTTTTTGAACAGCGACAATACAGACTTACATTTATTCAAATTACAAACTGAATACTGTGAGTATACTTGGAGAACACTCCAACACTTCTCATACCTCTTTACAGTTTTCTGAGTTGGAGAAGTGGATGAGATCATCATTGTACATTTCTTGCGTATTAAGGATATCGCTGTAGTCTTTCTGACTAAGATCTTTGGGGTTGATCCCATTTGCTCGCAGGAATTCTTGGTAGGCCATACTAAACGCCTGTCCAATGGACTGTGCAATGAGCTGGGCCTGAGGAGAGGGGGAGGAGGGGAGGGTGAGGCTACTTAACAGTGACACACACACATACACACATACACTCAAAGTGAGAGGGAGTGCTTAGCTAAGGACAAAACAGTGAAAGAAAGATATAAGTCATGAGTAATTACATAATCGTACAATTCTAAGGTCACTGCCCTGGTTAAACTGTGCTAGTCTGATGTCAGACATGATAAAATGGCATGGATTATTTCTAAATAAGAAATTATTATGTGGTTTTGTGGCCAGGTTTGCCATTTAAACTTATCATGTCTTTTGGACGTTCCATGGAGACACTGTCTTACATGACTACAACAAGTGATTTACACAATAAAGGAATTACAATCCAATTTCACTGTGAAAATGACAATATATCTATCTAACATACAATACCAAACACAAATAGTGTCAACTTACATCTTCAGACTCAAAGACGTAACAGATCATTCGATACTGCTTCCTGCCCTCTGTGGCATTGAAGCTGGTGTCAGTACAATCCAGCGAGGCAGAGTGAGACATTCGTCTGCGGGCCATCAGCACCACCACACTCCCAATGTCTGCGATGTAGGAGATGGTACGGAGAGCATTGTCCATCATCGTCTCCTGCATCCAAAAATGAATGAGAATTAATTAATTCGAGAAAAGGGATGACTGAATAGTGCCACAATAGGACACGGGTGTAGAATTTGACTTTTTTAAAAATGACACATGGATAGACTGTAATTAATATTTAATAAAATTAGCCCTACTTTTATTGGGCAAAATAAAACTGAAGAGCTTTCAGACACCATTCTGAAATGCTGTGTATTCAGTTGTAACAGGCTTTTGCTCATACCATTTCTAATATGTAAACATTTGAAGGGATTCATTCCAAAACGCTGTATATCCATTTATAAAATGTAATACTTAATAGGCATAGAAGTGGCATTATAGTGGAAAACATTTGTACTTCTCTAATAAAGGGTGGCATTAATTCTAATGTAGAATTGACCTGTCTTATATTTTAAAAAGCCTGCTTCCAACAACATATATCATGGAAAAAAGAACATTCTTGGAAGAGGTCTATAAAGCATTTTAGAATATAAAAGAAAAGAGAGAATGATCAGAGAGAGAACTAAGGCGTATTATCATGTGACATGGTAATGACACACTGAATCATATGCCATATAATGGCATTCAAATCAAATCATTGTAAAGTTAGAGACACCACTATGACACCTTTATGAGCCACTGTTCTTTGTCATTCACAGTCTCTTTTATATTGTTTTATTTTTGAACAATTAACCTGTGTATCAGCATTGAGCACTTTGATTGCTTTTGTTGAAATGAAGAGGTCAACCTCGGTCAGGCTCTGGCTCTCTCCATCCAGACACTACAACACAAAATAGAAGAGTTACAGCTACATCTAGTGGACTGAGCAGACATTTTTGACAAGCTATCCATCACTTTTGACAGCCTGGCCAGAAAACAACCACAAGCACAAAAGTGACAGTAAATGATGGCTGCTGCACATTTGTCTCGGTGTGAGGTATCAGGACATCTGGAAACAGATCTAAATTTCTTCCTACCTGTTCATTGGGCCATTTCTTGAAACCCTTATTTTACTGTATTGCTCTCGAGTACCTTAACTCTGTCCACCGCCTCCTGAGCTTGCATCATGCGCACACTCTTAGATGGGTTTCTGTCTGACAGGAGCTGGGTGGAGCCGAGGTAGTTTGCAGCAAATATGATCCCGTCGATGAGATCCTCTGGTTCACATGGACCCGGAACTGAGTGAGAGACAGACACAAAGATCCAGACACAAAAGGCTTTCATGCCATATGAAGAAAAATAACAATGTGAGTATAAAGTGTTCTTTCAAAACCAATTATAACGTTTTACAATCTACAGCACATTACAACAGTTACTTCTGTTTTTTGCTAAAACATTCACTTTCTATTTTCTCAGTACCTTCACCTCACACAGCATGGCATCTGTGACAAGACAACTGATAAAGGCTTACCATCCACAAAGCTTGGAAAAGAGGGATTTCTCTTTCCTTGCTGAAAAGAAGAGAACATCATTTAGGTTCACACTTACTCTACATTTTGTTTGATGGTGCAGTTTCAGTAACAGAAGGGAAAGATTAGCTGTTGGTCATTTCTATTAGCCCTATAGCTAGATTCTTACCTGAGGGGGGTTATGATTGCTCGCTGCTGTGCTAGATCCAAAGTTCTCCGTACCGTGCTGCGGGCTGCTCTGAGAGATCTGAAAATGTCCAAATAATTATGATGTGAATAGAAATTCATCTGTACTAAACAGTCGTACTACGGCACTAAACTGTTACTTTAGTGGCACGCTCAAGAGTCAGATTCAGTACCTTAACTTAGGGAACATCACTGTACCATATTTCATTAAAATGATCATTTTCAGTTGTAGTGACTCTGTACACCCTACCTCATCTCCAGCATTTTTATTTTATTGTTCTGTTTTAAAATATCAGGTTAAGAAAAGGTACAAGTACGTATCTTTGCACTGGGAAAAACCTAATTTAGGCGCACAGCTGGACCTTAAAACCATTGAAACCATTAAAAACATTTGTACCTGTTTGGACAGTACTTTCTTCTGACAGTGTCCCATCATATGTAAAGGTTTGGGGCTCCGGGTCCAACTATATGTTTTGTTTTATTTAATTCTAAGTGGAAATAAGGAAATCTTCTACAGATAACAGTACAATGTACATTTTAATGCACACCTACTCTTTATTTTCTGAATGAAAAATATTGGGGGATTAAAAAAAACCCATGAAACTGATCTGTGCAAAAGTTACAGCACATTTTACATTTTATGATTTATTTTCTTGCAATATGTGAAACTCTAAAAGCTGCAAAAACATATTTGGTTGTGTTTCCTGTATGGGTGTGTTATTTGCACTTACACTATAAGAAAAAGGCACTATGCAGATACATTTTTCACTCATCAAGTTAATGTACCCTTAAAGCTACAGCAGTGGTTTCATTACCTACATTATGTTTTTCCCCATGAACACGGCACATATTTGTACCTTTTAATAATCTAATGTTTACAGAATAACATAAATGAACACATAATAGAAACTCATATAATATAAATGAAAGGAGCTGGAGACTAGACAGGATGTGTGCACTCTATACAGCTTGCATATGTAGAATTGCAGTGGAATATGGTTCAATTATTATTCTTAAATAAATGTAAAAATGATTGAGGTCAACAAAATATGTAATTTGATTGGAAGTGTTCAACATTTTACAGAAACTGACCACTGATGAAGGCCTAGAGGATGACGAACATGAATTGTGCTTGGGAAAAAAAAAGATGAGCTACAGTCTCTAGGTCCAACCCAGTGTTTAAAAACCCAGAAACACATAATATCTGGTCCTATAGTAGCCCCCTTCCATTAATGAATTGATAGAGGGAGCTGATAAATTGTGCGTCAACAGGTGGGGCACAGTCAATTAATGTAAACCTATTACACTACAACTATGTATATGGTAGGTGTTTCTGAAAGAATTGTCAATGTATGTGAAAGGTACAAGGTAGGAGGATCTAACAAATGGGGGAGTGCAACAACTGACAAAATGTATAATTTAGTTTGTTATGGCAGAAAATATACTGCAAATATAGCAAAAATAAGGGATTCCTAAAAATGTACCTTATGTTAAAATGTCAGTTTAATTTTAACCATTCAAAATAAAGGTTAAATATTTTATAGTAATGCACTACATAATGCATGGGGTGCTTTCCTTCATGTTCTCAATTGTGAGTTACACAGAAAACAATATTTTCAGAGGGTCTGTCTTAATTTGTTATTCTTCAGGTAATATAATCAGCATCAAACTGAGTACTTTATTTACTCCAGTCTGTTAAATGTATTGTTCCATACCTGTGTATATTGAATTGAAAGGCTTATATTGAGCAATACAATATGGCAGGTACTAAGTCAGGCAGACATTAACGTCTTTTATTAACTTAGCTTTTACCTGGCCCTGACTGGACCTCAGTTCCTCTTCTTTAGTAGCCTTGGCCTGGTCCTTTTGCAGTTGTGAGTCTGAAGTCTGCACAGCTACGTTAGGTGCCCTTGGTTTGCTTTCTTTCTTCTGTGATGACAGCAATGAGGTCTTGTCGGGAGCCCTTCTCTTGTCACTAGACTGCTCAGTTGTAGACATGTTCAACCCAGCGCTCTGAGGTCTTACTTTCAGTTTCGCTCTCACTCCATTAACAATCTGGTCTACGTCCCCTTCAGCATCCACTGCTGGTTGCCTATCTCTCCTGGTCTTAGCTCTATAATTGCTGTGAGGGCGCCCCTGTCCTCTGCCTACACCCTCCTCTGGACAGTCACTGTCCTCATGTAAATGCCTGGCTTCTCTTTCTTCTTTGCTACGTTCTCTGCAGGTAGGTCTCTTTGTACGATCTCCTCTGTTCTCAGGATCTCTGTATTTAGTTTCACTACCGCTTGGACCAGTTCTACTGCCGCTGTCTTCCTTCCAGGTCTGCTGCCCTTTAAATCTAGACCCTTGTCTTGAGTTTCTTTCAGACCTGCCCACTTCACAGTCTCTTGGATAGTCAGCTCTTTCTTCTGTATTTGCTTTTTTGGTGCCTTCCCTTTGGCCACTAAATGAACCCTGGGGGTCACCTCTACAGTGCTCCGGAAGTATTTTGTCCCCTCTGTAATCATGAGTTGAAGCTTCTACTTCACTACTCTTTTGTTGAGCGGGCACTGCCCGTTGATGAAGGTTTCTGTTGCCTTCTGGAAGATCAGAAGGCCTTCTGGGGAGAATTTCATCCTGATCTTCCTCTGCCTTCTCCCCTCCATAAACAATATATTTATCGTCTTCCTCCTCCTCTTCCTCTTCCTCATCATCGTCTACCTCCTCTGCCTCTTCTTCATCTTCCTCATCCTCAGCCATGGGGGCTTGGATGAAAGCAGTCTCTGTGATGGGCTCAGGGTGTTTGTAGACCACCTGCTCCTTGCCTTGCTGCAGCACTTCATAAAAACCTTCAGACTGTGCCCAGACTTCCACTGGCATTCGTCCACCATCTGGTTCTCTAGAAGTGCTGGGTCTGTCACCGTTATCGGTCCCTTCATGACAGTCCATTCCCTCCATATAGCTCTCATCCTCAGGGCAACAGTGCACATAGTAGGTCATCCCATCTGCATCGGTACGCAGCTCCTCATCTTCCTCATAGTCCTGCTCCTCTTCCTCCTCTGATCCTACATTATCATATTCAGATAGTGAGTCTTCCATGCTGTCGGGCTGAATAGGGCTATCACCACGGATGGAATCCTCCTCAGAGACAGAACCATCGCTGGGGCAGAAGCTGTCTGGAATGTGAGTGCTCGACTGGCTCTCCATGGTGCTGCTGTGAAGTTCCTCAGAGTCTTCTCTGTCCCTGCAGTGTTTTACACTCTGCTCTGGTAGAGGTGAAGAATCAGACTCAGTCACACTGGCCCTGAGAGCCTGGGCTCGTCTGAGAGCCATGATGGGTTCCAGTATGCCAGTAAGACGTCTTCTGTACTGTAAAACAATGCATACTACAATAACAGAACCTCAAACAAAACAGTAGGGTGTGTCAAGACAAAGATTGTAGGAAACTGAAATATCCAATAATATTCAAAGTGTACCGTTGAAGTACAAAGTGTTCTTTGAGTAAATGATCAAAACTAGACATTTATTTACAACCATGTTTCCAATAAAGTTGGGTTGCTGTGCAAAACGTAAATAAAAATAGAATGCAATGATGTGCCAATTACTGAAGCTGTATATTTAATCGAAAAAGTACAAATACAACATATCAACTCTTGAAACTGAGACTGTTTTTAATTTGATGCCAATAACACATTTCCACAAAAGACTGCTATTGTGCAAATTGTGTAAGGTTAAAAAAAGTAACATGTTTGGGTATAAGAAGAGCTTCTCAGAGAGACGGTGTCTTTCAGATGTAAAGATGGGGAAGGGTTCACCTCTCAATGTAAAAGGTTTTTCAACATAAAATAGCAAAGACGTTGGGGATCATCTGAAACATAATCGTTAAAAGATCCAGAGGACTCTCTGTATGCATGAGACTAAGCTGAAAACCAATATTTCACGGCCGTGATCTTTGGAAAAGGAAAAGTGTCCTGTGATGTGGTGAATCAAAATCTGAAACTCTTTTTGAAAACTCATGGATGCCGTGTCCTCTGGGCTAAAGAGGAGAGGGATCATCCGGCTTGTTATCTGCATACTGCTCAAAAGCCAGCAATATGGGGTATATTATTGCACATGCTGAACAAAATATGCAGGCAACATATGCTGCCATCCAGATGACGTCTTTTTCAGGGAAAAACAATACCAAACCCCATTCCACACGTATTACAACAGCATGGGTCTGCAGCAAAAGAGTGCTAAACTGGCCATGCATTATAAACAAATTCACCTGTCTCAACTTTTCTGAAATGTGTTGTGTTGTTGACATCAAATTCAAAAAGGCCATATATTTTTCAAAAAGTATTAAAATTAAAGTCATTGCATTTTGATTTTATTGACATTCACATTGTTTTGGAAATGGGGTTGTTTACTGATAATATGTGAGGTATTTTCAGCTAAACGATCGTGATTAAATGTAGTTCAGTTCATCAGTGTGGTATTAGCTGCAAGACCTTGAACTTTGAATAAATGCTACTTTGGTACACTAGGATGTAGTTCTACACCTTTTACTCACTAGAAGAGAAGGCAGAAGCAGTCAAGCCATTCCTTTGCAACAGCACACACCGCCTTGACAGCTAGCTAACTAGCGATTATCTGTGCTAATTTTAGGTATAACTGGTGGTGCAAAATGCCACATTCTCTATGGCGTGGAATTGGTTATGTTTCCTTAAATCAAATGAAATATAGAGAACAGCCATAAATCGGTAAATTTCATCAGGGTTCTAAATATTTCTGAATATAATATTATCAACAATATATAATAATATAATTACATAATTTAATTATATAACAATATCAATATTGAATCATATGGAAAAATACATTGTGAAATGATTATTGGCCATATCGCACATTCCCTATGTGAGCCTATTTCTGGCATCACTATCTGGATCCTGAAATTGATGAACATCATCAGAGAGGCTAACAGGATACCACAAGCAGTGCAGAGGAAAGGTCAGCACGATTCAACACTCTGTCTCAGCAGGAAAGGTGGACATGCTGATATTTCTGTAGACTACAGAAATTGCTCCCTTGTGATGAGAGGCATTGGATTCCCACAGGGGGTCAACAAGGATTCAGTGCAGAACATTTCCCTGTAGTGTACTTTGTAGATATTCCCTTGTAGAACAGGGGTTTATTTAATCTGTGTGCTGTATGACACAGTTTCTTATAAAGTGGAGAATGCCGTCTTAATGAGAGAAAGAATAGGAGTAAATACAGGTAATAAACAGAGATTCTCCCATCATCACAGATTCCAAAATCACTGTACAAAACACTCCATCCAATACATAAAATGATGTCACATATTTCACTATATTTGTGCACTTTTATAACTGCTCCTGACAATAAAAAAGCAAAGCTGAGATCGGTTTAAAAATGTTTTATGATGGACTTTAACAGCGAGACTGTAAAGTTAATATTTTGTTACAGGTGCTACAGGATGCACTTATTCAGTTTTATTTTAGATGTTGTCTACACATAATGTCTGTGACATTAGTCAGGGTGAAAAATGCCCAGATGCCACAAGCTGTTTCCCATTTTTAGAGAGCTCATGAATCAATTAATAAGCTTTGATCTGATTGGCTCATTTATAGTGAGGCACAGCCTTGATCACACACAAGAAACAGGCTCTATGGTCCGCTGACAGTTTGGTTCCTTGGAAAAGGTATGAAAAGTGCCAACATTGCCTTCACAGCCTGGAACAATATGCTTCTGCACATAATGTGCCATTTTCATTGCTGTTGATCCATTGTCATTGTTTCACGGGCTGGTGCATGTAAATTGTGAGGGTATAAATATTAATGAGTCAAGTTTAGGAATTGGGAACTGGAGTTCGTAAATGTGGGATTTGTATTTTAAGGAGAAGACAGGTTTGAGGTTTATGATATGTCAGATCCATATACCAAACTCTCCTTATTCAACCACTGCAATGTAAATACACTTTTCCATTCTGTGGCATCTTTAAGCTAAAATAACTGATAAAGACTGCAATTCTGGAACTCCAGTCATTCCTGTTTACACTGGCGATTGGAATTTCATGATGGAATTGCTTTTGGTACCTTTTTGTTGAAGTAATAAGCTAGGTCATCATACTAATTAGCTAGATAAACAGCTAAATAAAATCGTCTCACAAATCTCTAAAATGAAGACTGCGTGCATGTACATTGCATCATGGATTTTCTGCATTTCAGTGGTAAAAGTATAGGACTGCTGCTCTGCAGGGAGTTGCTGTCTCATCTAAATGCAAATGCTTGGCTTGTTTGCAGGACACTTAGCCTATATAGCTGATGAGTGGGCTGCTTGAAGTAACACCAGTAGCTAAGTGCAATTAACGCCATACAAGCTTTTATAATGATCTGCAGCCGGCCTGCTTCGTCCAGGACAACAGACGGGCAGATAGCATGAGGATTTTAAATACAAAAGTTGAACTGCATGCTGGCTGCATGCAGTCTAACTAAAAACACTGTAGTGTTTACTGGCTGTCAACTCGCTCGTTTGAGCACTGATTTATTGCAGCACCCATTGAGGCTGAGCTCCTGCTTATATAGCTCCCTTTTCACTCACATCCATAAACGAGACACATGCAATCAGAATTAAACTCCTCAAACGCAAGGCAGGAGAAAATTGCTGGAATGACTCTTTATCTTACATTCATTTCAGTTAATCCAGGCATCTGATACCACTACAACGTTCAAGCATCCAGAGCACAGAGCATTAGATTCTGGATCTCCAGATCTTTCAGATCTCCAGTTCTCCATGTCAGGGTAATGGTAGGTATCATGCCCAGGTCTTCTCCTACCCCATTACAACTAATACATCGGTACATTCCCTTCTGTCGCAATCGGCC
Source organism: Semaprochilodus insignis (assembly GCA_034552555.1). Classification (NCBI taxonomy): domain Eukaryota; kingdom Metazoa; phylum Chordata; class Actinopteri; order Characiformes; family Prochilodontidae; genus Semaprochilodus; species Semaprochilodus insignis. The sequence goes on along the minus strand of CM067474.1, from coordinate 48,939,028 downwards.
CAGTTCTCTAGTGTTAAATGCGAGCTCATGAACAAGAACCATAGATTGCATTGACTCTGCCAGCACAGACAGACTAATGTGCTACAGTTACATGCAACGCTTCTATTCTACACGGAGAAACAGAGCTCTGCAAATAACAGTCTTACCAGAGGCGGGTTAGTTTTCTGATTGCTTAGACATCTGCGAGCATTGTGGAGGTGGGAGAGAGGCGCAGGAGCCTGGACTCATACACACTCACACACACCCTCAGCATCCCGGGACAGAGACAGTGCCTTAAAGAGACAGAGAGAGAAAAGCACAGTCTTTCACGCAGGCAGTTATGACAGCTATGGACACCGTCATCAGCTGTAATCCTGCTGTTTGATCCTCAGTAAGCTACGTGAATCAACTGAAATGTGTCTGGAATCAATTTCGGCTGCTTCTTACTTCAGTCCGCATCCCGCAGGCAGGAGGTGATTGTTGATGTCTGTCTGTGACCGCACGCCTCTCAGCGATCACTGCAGAGAGCAGTAATGAAGCCAGCGGCGATGACCCCCCCACCTACAGCCCTAACAACGAGTCTGGCTCCAAAATAAAAGCTGAGGACGCACGTACGCAATCTTTGTAGGACTAGTCTGTCTCAAACAGTGTTGCTGTTGTTGTTGGTCAGCCAGCACACAGTGGGCTGTTAGTGTTTAACCATGTACAAAGCATCACAGAATAATGTGATATTATTAATACTGGTTATTTTTCTTTATTTTATCCTTTCTTTTATCCCTTTCTTGTTCCTGTACCGCTGAAAACTATTTTTGTTGTCATACATATTAGAATCTATTTTACTTTGAAATTCACTGTGTGGTTTTGGGGGCATATCACTTCACAAAAATGACAAATGGGTGTTTTGGGATGTTGTAATTGTAGTGACGCTGAGGTTAATTATTTTCAACTATATGCTGTATCGATTTCCCCCCCAGCCCTAACAAAGTGTCCAGGGGGAGTACAGTAAGGGTGGATGAAATGGCAAAACCATGACACTGTGATATTGTGTGATATTTTCTGAGTTTTGATAAGTTTGAAAAGACAATAATGAAACAGTAGTGCGGCATTTAAAAATATCATCAATATTTAAACAATCATTTTTATTCAGCATTTACTCTATATTGCACTTACAGGCCTAATCACTTTGTTAGGTAATTGACTTATTTAAGTGTGTTATTTGAGTTATTTAAGTGTGGAAAATGATTTAGCACTCAGTATCAGCAATGACATCAGTACACACGAAACTGCAATGTTAAACCATATATCACCACACTCGTCCTGGTGCATAGACAATTTTCTCATAGTACAAACTGATTCACAAAACAGGTCTGTAGGTTTCTTAAAGTTTCACAAGAGTTAAAGATATCACAGACGATAACAGAAGAAAAAACACATAAAATTATTATTATTATTATTATTATTATTATTATTATTATTATTATAACTTTTATTTTGAAAGGTGAGTGGAGTGGATGACTCTTAATGTTGTTCACTTCTCTCTATCCGTTTCAGTGGTCCTTTACAAGATGGCGGACGCCGATTCTTGGGGTGAGAATTTCACTCACGAGTCAAATGGTCTGATCGCGGTTTCGGTGGTCCAGTGTGTTTCGACATTAGTGCTGTTCTGCTCCGTTTAAACACTGGCTGATTTAACGAGGAGTTGTCTTCTGTGTCCTAGATGCCGACAGTTTCGAGCCCGAGGAGCCCATCAAACAGGCGGCGGGTCATGATAAATGGGAAGGCGAGGATGAGGATGAAGATGTAAAAGTTAGTAACTTCTCGCTGGCTGACGGCGGTCTGCCTCCTGGATTAAAGATTGTTTTTCATTCTCTCCGGGTTGATCATCACGGAGGGACTCCCAGAAGAGCAGTAAAGCCTGCTGAGTTTCTCCGGGCGGTTGGCCAACGTTAGCGAGGCAGTTAGCAAGCTGGAGTAGCCGATTAGCTCCTATCGCGGCTGATTAGCTAACTAACTTAACTAACCGTTAACCGTTAGCACAGTGATGGCGAGCTGAGATGCTTAAGTTACGGAGTAATTCACAAGTACGTCTGGCTCAGGAATTTGCATTGTTAACGGTGAAGGTGACTGTTATATAACTGAATTGTAGCTGTTTGGTATTAATTGTTAACGAGTTGTATTTATTTACACCGTGGGTGTAACAGTTAAAGGAGACTTACACTGTTTGTATAGAACTGGTGTTCAGTGTAAAGAGCCGTTCAGAGAGGTATGATGTGCAGTACTTTGATTTAAGTTAACCATGCACTATAAGACTTAACACTCTGGAAAGACTAAAGTCTGACACTCTCTCATATCTAATGACAATGTGTCATTACTTGCAAAGACTGAGAATCTTGCAGGGTCTCTATTTGTAAGACTGCAATTAGTTTCCTTTTGAGATTATTTCCCATCATGCTCCTGGTGGAAATTTACAAGACAGGGAACTGTCAAACAATATAGCAGAATCAGAAGCAGCTTTTGTTTTTGCTTGTTAGTTTTTTTTTTATTTATTTCTTTATTTTTTGTTCCGAAAAAAAGCTGGTACAAATGGGAAGATACATCCAAGAGACTCTTGCTTACTCCACAGGTCCACCAGTTTGTCCTCCTTTTGTGCAGTCCAACAGTGCCACAGCTTTTTACATAGCCTTCCCAGAGTCTCCTCTATGGTCCTTTTTCGACCTGGTTCTGTTGAGGCTACATAGAATATTGGTGACGGTCTGCGTTTGCACCAGCTTTTTTGGGAACCAAGGAATGTCAAAAGTATATGTCATCAGCGTCAACGGAGGGTGCAGCAGAGCGGTAGTAAACTGTAGTAACAAGATGGCGGAGCGTATAGATCACCTGTGAGCATTTGTGCTGTTATTCCAGATGTTTGTTTATATCCAGAAACCAAGTACGGATTAACTACTGGTGATGATAAGATGCAGAAGAGTTTCTTCAGCAGACCAGTGGGTGACACCATTGTTGCCTTCTTTTTCACAAAAACATGGATGTCATCACGATTCGTGCTGAAGACCCTACTATTCTTTGGTTCCAGCTGAGAACAAACTTTTCGAGTTCTGAACCTCTTTATTTTTGGTGGAAAGGCACCAAAACGCTCAAAATTAGGTGCGTGAACGGAAAAGGAACCCATTCCACATTGGTGGAAAAGGCCTATGTGTCTCACCGACCCGCCAGAGATGGTCCTGTAGCTGCTTTGCTGCTTCCTGTTTGATGCTGAAGATTGATTATTTATAATGTCCACATCACTGTTTGCCAAGACACGATTAAACACAGTTGATTTTATCGGAATGTTGAAACGAGAAAAAGAGAGTTAAGACAGCTGTCCTGACTACCTTTCACCTAACGATCAAGCTGTCCTGGCCACCTTGCATCAAGCTCTAGCAAGTTTTTATTCTGACATTGGAAGTATGTCTGCAACAGCGTAATTGCTCAGACATTTGGTGTAAGGTCAACATAAGATGAGCATTCTGACTCCAGGTACTTTACAGTGCTCATAGAACTTGGGTCACGGTGCCTACAACTCCAATTTATCTACTATCCTAAACTACCAGTGAAGCTACTTGTGTCCTTCTGAGCTGTTACATGTAATGCTGATACTGGTATAATAGTGACAGGTCTGTTGTCTGTGGATACTGTTTTTCCTGTAACACCCTGTGTTTACATTTCCACCGTGAACGTGTAAAACAAAAATTTACATTTCAGGCCAAGCTCTTATCTCAGAGCCATCACAAAATAGTGTACCAGGCAGCATATTTATAATGTTTTTTTTATTCATTATAACAGTAGCATTGAAGTATGGAGTGGCATTTACAGGTATTAAACGCTTAAGATGTCTGATGCCCATCAGCACCACTGTGAACAATTTTAACTCTGCAAGTTTCTCCAGAATGGAGCATCTAATTTCAGTGCCTGCAATAATTTATCCCATGCAGCTTGAATATTTTCACCCAGTTGCTGCAGATTTTGCAGTAGGGGTGGAGGTGGAGTGACATCAGGCATTCTAGACATGTGACGCGCCACAACAAACCATTATCTTGGTGCTGACCACGTTGCCTCGTCTCCACAAGACAAAAGTGGGACTCATCACTCCATGACACCATTGCAGCCTTTGGCAATGTTGACGTGGTGTTAAGGGCAGTCGTTGTAACGGTCTGTGTGCATGTAGTCCTGTGTTGTGCAGCCGTCTGCCAATGGTGCTGACACTAACAGGGTGACTCATGGAGGGCATCACTGCTTGCCGAATGTCTGCAATCGTGTCTGTTGGGTCAGTCAACTACAGCAATGAGGCCTGTCCTTACTTACGTCACGTGCACAGCCGTGCATGAAACTTGAATCGTTCACATGTCTCACAATGTCAAACCTACCCACCAGGTTTCATTACTGTTGGTTGGTTCTTTCTGGGTGCAGCTATTTGTGCAACTATTCTTTTGATGATGAGTGTAATTAACAAGTTAATTGACTAGTCTCTGATGGCCATGTTAAAAGACCTACTGTAGTCAGTTATGAACTATATCAGTGGAGGTCTCAAAACAAAATTGCAGTCAAATCATCAAAATACTTCTGCTGGCTGACTGTGTGTTTAAAGTGAGGTAATTTTATTTGTTGCAGTGAATGTGTTTCTGGTGAAACATTTTCATGTATTTGTTACATTTACTTTATTTATTTGTATTATTATTTAATTTACATTTACATTTTGTCTGTCTGCCCATCCAGGATAACTGGGATGATGAAGAAGAGGAAGAAGAAAAGGTGACAGAAACAAAAGAAGGTGAATGACAGTTCCGTTTTAAATGTTTGTAATCGGATTTACTCTTACTTGTTTGATTCAGTTCAGACACTGTTTATTCCTCAGTCACAATGGCAAAGCCTACAGAAAAGAAAAAACTTGGTGACAAAATCAAAGAGAAGGAGAGTTTACAAAAGAAAAGACAAGAAGAGCTTCAAAAGCAGGTGAGTGACTAGCAGAGTGCCTCACTTCTTAATTCTGTTACGGATTTATTGTTGACTAGAGACTCGTTGTCAACCCTTGTACACTGGTCAGGGGCTGGGTTTTCGTCCCTCGCAACATAGCAGGTTTACACACAATGATCCAGTGTCGGCCAGCTGGTGATACAGTAAATATGCAAATTAAAGAGAAAGAGATACAGAGAGAGAGAGAGAGAGGTCACGTGTGGATGTTTAAACAACATAGAAGGTCAGAAGTACTTATGAAAACGGAACAAACTGATCATTTTACTTGCATCTGACCCTGTAAACAAAGCTATAGGGTTTTGTTCATTTGAACAGTTGAATTTATGAGCAACCAAATTGTGATGCATGTGCTTGTGTGTGGTAGATGCATACTTGAGAACCAGTCAACCATATTTGGTTCGGAGTGTGTTAAATATATTAGAGGGGAGGTGATTAAGGGTTGAACTAATCTACAGATACCTGAGCAGGAAGGAGATCATCCTAAATCATTAGTCCTAGGCACGCATCTCGGAGTAGGATTGCTGCTCAGGCCACAGGGTCATAGCATGTTATTTGTTAGAGCATAAAAGACTTTAATGTGACCAAAAATCTGCATTTATATTCTGAGAAATAAGCTCAAATATGCACTGATAAAAACTGCTGTTTCTATGACAGTTAGAGGAATCGAATGACAGCACAGAACAAACACCAGAGGAGGAGTTAGCAGAAAAACTTAGAGTGAAAAAGCTTCAGGAGGATTCAGACCTGGAACTAGCAAAAGATGCTTTTGGTGAGTNTGAAAAAGCTTCAGGAGGATTCAGACCTGGAACTAGCAAAAGATGCTTTTGGTGAGTTCTCTGCAGCAGGTCAGCAACTGATTCTTTCATCACTTCTTATTCTGAAAAAGATCCAACTCTAGTTAAGCACCTGCTTTATGTATTTTTGAGGGTTTGATGTGCGTTCTCCCCATTAGGTGTTGTATCAAATAACGTAACAGGAATTGATGCCATGAGCCCTTCCTCCAAAGATGAGTTCACAGAGTTTGAGCGGTTGCTGAAAGATAAAATAACTTCATATGAAAAGTCAATACACTATTCCAGCTTTTTAGAGTCACTCTTCAGAGACTTGTGTCTTTCATGTGAGTACTAATTCTCTACGATTTCTTAATCGTCTATCTGTGTTATGATGAGATTGCATGTTTAGTTTAATGCTAACGTAAGGCTAAATGTCATCACTTATAATTTGGTGGTTGTCTTACAGTGGAGGTTGACGACTTGAAGAAAATTAACAACTCTCTCACAGTGTTACTCAGTGAGAAGCAGAGGCAAGAAAAGGTATGCTTGAACATAATCCTTTATAAGACTCTAGGGAGTACAGTCGGATATTGTTCTAGTGTTGTTTGGGCTCTGTCCTCCTTTAGAGTAAAATGAAACTGCGTTTAAACAACAGTAATTGGAGGGTATTAACATTTATATTTACACTGAGTGAATGCAGCCCCTGAATATACAGTCCCTAATTAACTGTCTGCTCAGTTCCTTGGAGGTTGCTGATGAAATAAAGACCTAGGCTCGTTTTATGTTATCATGTGTCCTGAGTGATCGTATCCTAAGTGGATAGCACTAATTACGCATGCATACTATGCATGGTGACCCGGCCACTCAAACCACCTTGGGAGGTTGTCAGAGCTGGATGCGACCACATACCTTTTGTGGTGTGAACACTAAAGCAACTTGTTGCGTTTTTGACAGCAACAGAGAAATCAGCTGCATCACCAAAGCAGAGACAAACACAGCTGTGTATTTTTGTCTCTTTTCTCATTTGTTTAGAAGTTCTAAACATTCGGAACAGCACATGTATTTACATAAAAAAAGGGTGTGGAGTGAAACACCCATGTACATGCTAGTAAACACACACTAGGGGGCAGTGAGCACACTTCCCCCAAACGTTGGGCCTATCCATGGAGTCTGTGGAGCAGTTAGGCCTAGGCGTTAGGTCCCTGACACAAGGGCACTTCAGTTGTGTCTTGGTGGTTCAGGGCATTGAACTGGCAACCTTTCGATCACAAGCCTTCCACACTGAATGAGTCCAGTGTTATAAAATTACACATTTCCACTAGACTTGTCTCCAACTCCCTAAATCTTATACAAAGTAAACTTTAACTTTAATGGTCATTTCAAAGTTCAGAACCCAGATAACAAAGATTCTCTGTGCAGTTGCCTTTAAGTTTTCAGAATTAATACAAAAATACCTTTTGTTTAAGTGACATTTCCACTCACAAATTTAATGCCAAAGTTTAATGTGGTTGTCAGCGATGGTGTGAAACTGAAATGTCATTAGACTTTTCACTCAGAAATCTAAATGTTATGTTGACAATCATTCGGTGTTGACAATCAATCAGTGTTGTTTTGTGTGTTGTTTTAGCAGCAAAATAAAGGAAAGAAGAAAAAGAAAGGAGTTTTACCTGGAGGCGGTTTAAAAGCCAAGATGAAGGATGACCTTGCTGACTATGGCGAGTTTGATGGAGGTTATGTACAAGACTATGAGGATTTTATGTGACCCCGGCTTAATGACCCATCACGTTCCCTGATTGCTGAAACATACACCTTTACAGCATGACCTCTCCCTGCAGCCAGACCCACTTCCAGAGCCATGCTAGAAAACTGAACGTCATCCCATGTAACGCGCTAGCCTAAGCTTAAGTGGTATATTCTGAGAGATTTGTTTTCTCTGGTTTATATTGACAGTTGGTCAGTCCAGTGTTTGCTGGGGAAATCAGTGATAGTGAGGTAATATCCTCTTTTTAAAGTCTCAGAAAGTAAAAATGAAAACTGACAGATGTGAACCAGCAGCTTCACTTGAGTTTCTCTAAAAGGATTTGACAGTATTACTGTTTGAAACTGCTACTACTTGGAAATAAATATGACGTTCTATGCAAATTTCATAACATGTCTATATGTCATGTATTTTGATTACATTGGGCCAGCATTTATGAGGAGGTTGTATGTAGACTGCTCACTGCTCTTGCTAAATAAGGCGAACCATAATGTAAGTGACTGTCGTTAAAAGCAGTCACAGGTATGCTAGCGTCCTCTTTTTTTTTCTATTTTAGTATAGTATATTATAGTATATTGATTTGTTTAGAGGCATTGAAACTAAAATGGTGAGTGTAGTGTGCGGGATCTGGTCGAAAATGCATTTTCACCTGTAATGACCAGGCAGTTAAGGTATGCATTCCATGTGAACCACCAAACAGAGTTAAGGAGCTATAATTTGCTGCTGCACTTTTAAAATATTCTGTGCTGTACAGTGCATTTCAGTTTTGCAAAATAATCCTCTGAAGTTTAGTTGAGCTGACTTAGTGAAGATCATGTTACATTTGCAATTTAACCGATTTCTTTATGCTCAGTGTCACCCGTTTTGATCGTAACCATGCAAGTGGAGATGTTACTTTTTTGAGAATGTTAGTACGGTTATTTTGCAAAGGACCAAGAGTCTTTAGAACTATTCAGGAGGAACATAGAGTTTCCATTTTTTAGATTTGCTTTATGGAGTTTTAACATCAAAGCAAAGCAGATTTGCTTAATGGAGAATTAACATCAGCAAAGCAAATAAGTTTCTGCAGTGTTTTATAAAGATCTAATTTAATAAAAGTCCTCAAAAAGTAAACTTTTGTCCTCTCTTCAATGCATTTTGTGCTCCAAAGTACATGGACAGTTGTTGGTTAAAGCATTAATGCGGTCACTTCAGTTTCAGTTTTGTGGCCTCTGTTTGGGAATTAAATACCACTGTAAGCGTGTTACTGTCTGCGGTAGCTTTTGAATAACGTTTTGCAATATAGTTTGCATCACAGTGTATCCAAGATTGACTTTTACTACTGGTCAAGTTGTTGACCTTCAAGACATCTGTGTCAGAGAGAGTTTTATGTTCCCTTATGAAAAGGCACACATGCACACACTTCTCAGATAACCTGCCAATGCCCTAATCTTGTCCTTGTTAGAGGAGAGTGATAATCTTGATCGCTCGCTGAATTGCCCCTCTCTATTGGTCATGTGACTCTCATGACAAAGGGTCTAGTCTTTTCCCTTCAATCCAACTTATCTAAAAGTGCTCAAAAGGAAGAAATGGTTTTCAAAAGAAAAAAAGAAAACAACAGATTGTAAAGATAAGACTTGGGGGATAATTAACAGTAAGCGCTTACTGTAATACACCATCATCCATTGGCTGTTAAGGGGGGTGGAGGTTATGCAGGTGAGAGTTTCTTGGATGTGGGGAGCTGCATATAAAAGGAGGCGATTGTTCAGGCCACCTCATGTAAACAGTTGTAAGTGATACGGCTTAGGATGGGTCTGTACGTGTTGTGGATTTTGGAGGTGGTGGTGGTTTGGGCAGTAATGAATGTGGAGATGGCCAGTTTGAAGGGCAGTAGCCCTGGACCTCAGACTCTCCAGACTTTACACTGTCCACCCTGCGAGCGCATCCACTGCTCACCCCGCAAAGCCCTGAAGCTCCAGTGTAAAGGTGGTATCACCACAGGCGTATGTGGCTGCTGCCCCACATGTGCCAAACTAGATGGCGAGAGCTGTGGAGGAACATGGGATTACCTGGGCAAGTGTGATGAAGGACTGGTGTGCATGTACCAGGACTCCAGCGACGGCAAACCAGAAGGAGAACGTCAAGGCATCTGCAAGTCAGGTAACAAATTTGAGCATTGCAAGTGTAATTTTTGTGCTGTAGAACCAGGCTGTGGATAACTTCTGTAATCTCAGAGAAAACTGCACGACGATACGAGTTGCTACTTTAGTAGGCCACTTTATTGGCCATTTTATCTGAAACACCATAAAGGTGCAATTTTCAGATATATAGTTACTGATGGTGTACACTCATGCTGTACATATACCAGCACGACATTCATTTGTTGTTGTGCCACTGCTGGTCAAATATCATCTTGTCAGGGGTGGTCACTTACCACAGGGGTGGTAAAACCTATGAAGTGCACCTGTGGGGTAGTTTTTTCTCAGTGCTCTAAAGATTAACTCCTTAGATCCATGGATGAGTTTTTATCATAAATTAATCGCCCTTTTTAATCCATAAAGCGATGAAATCAATAACCCGTCACATAGAATGGGGTCAGGGAATCTGACATAGTCCTCCAGCAAACTCCCATGGAATTGATCTACAGTAGTACACATCTATGCAGCAAGTCCCAAATACAGCAGATATTGTCTAGACACTCCTCTTATACCATATTCATATATAGTTTTCATTCTGCAGTCTGTACTGTACCCTTTCAGGGCCCCCATTTATTTACTAGGTCTAATTATGATATTTCAGACCTGTTTATCTGTGATATTCAGTGATCCATTGATAGCAACTGAGGAAGCACGTTATGTATTTGTGTGTCCATACAGTACTTGAAGTGCTCGAAAACGATACATGTCGTCCGGACTGCACATGGGAGTTCTGCCAGGCTCACCCCAATGAAATATGCTCAGCCAGGTAACAGCATATAAGGACACATACTGTACTATCAAATTAGTATTCCCTAATAAATTCTGTTGTAGTTTGAATACAGTTCTGACTAGAATAATTCTAGAACTGTAAAACCAGGGTTTCTCAACCTGTGGGCCCTGGACCACCAGTGGGCCATGAAGTACCCTGGGCCTGTACTCAGGTGAAGGCAGTACTTTGGAGTGGCCCGGGAAGCATCATATATAACCATATCAGTGTTATATTTTAGTTTTCTGGTGGCCCGCTATGCTTTTGTGGTTATCATCAGGTGGGCCTTGGGATGGAAAAGGTTGAGAACCCTGTCCTAGACAATATATTGTCTTAGAATCCACAGTGTGCGCTTCAATGTGATTTCATTGTCTTAATAATGACCCTGTTTGGCATTACAGGTCTGTGTCTGTGGAGAAGCGCAAGTGTGGAGGTTTCTGTCAGCACACCACCTGTTCCAGCTGTTTGGTTCTGAGGCGTCCGGCGTGTCCTCAGGCCTGTGCTCAAACTGACCACGTCTGCCTGCATCGCTTCGGGAGGTGTGTGCACAGCCAAATAGACGCAGAGAAACCTGCGGTCTGCCACCAGAACCTACAGGTGAGCGAGCTTAAAGCAGACCAACAGCACTGCCTGTGTGTTTCTGAGAGGAAATGAATCGTAATTTTGCTCATTTCATCCAACAGAACAACAACGAGGGATACTTTGTGTGCTTGGCCCCCACCTGTCCAGATACACCAGTCTGACAGAAAACCGACACATTTGTGGAAGAACTGCTCCAAAGGGATCCAAGCAAAAATGTAGCACATTTAAAGCAGCTATTTTTTAAAATGTGAAAGTTGGTGCAACCTTGTAAACCTTCTAAAAACACTGCCAGTAAAGAGATTTATTCTGTACAGTTGAAAGAAAAATGTTTGTAAAAATGTTATTATTAAACGGATTTCTACATAAACGGTTCCTAAAGTGTGATCTTTATGTACACTACCATTCAAAAGTTACCCATTTTGGTTGCGGATACGCATATTAAATGGATATGCTGGTCTGTGGGAATTCACAAGTCTCAATATCATTAGTAAAAGAACCTGTAGAAACATATTGACTTGACAAAAAACAATGTAAATAGTTCCATTTAATATGGAATAATACATCTACAAATACCATTTGGCAATGATCTTCAAATGCACATTTCATATGTAACCACTGTATGTAAAATAAGAAGTATTCTTAATATGGCAAACCTCTGAACAGTAGTGGAACAGGATAACACAGTGCCATTGAATACACCACAAACCGTGGATCCTTTCTTTATTGGCTATAACTACATACAGACAGCAGTGATTAGTCGATTCTGCTTGACCTGAATATTTGATGTTTTATGATCTTGTTGTTTATTGTAAATATACGCTTTCAATGGGAGACAGTTCAGGAGGGCCATTCTTGCACCTGCAGGCTCTGATTACTCAGCCATGCTGCTGTAACAGATGCAGAGCGTTTCTTGGTGTTGCCATATTAAAACAGCATGGACGTACCTGCAAAAATACAGCGTCTACAAGCCACTATAGACTGCTCCACTTCCACTCTACATAGTACAGCCCTAATATGCATTAGTGGAAACAGCAACAGTGTTTACCGACAAAGCTTTTTCATAATTTTCCTAAGCACATGCGGTGATATCAATCGCTGAAGCATGCCAGCCTTTATTGCGCTGCTGTCTGAGGGACATAAAAGGTTGCAGGCATTCATTTGTGGTTTTTAGCAGAGGGATATTTTCCAGGTTCCCTGAACCTGTTGCTGATATGTATGCACAGTAGAGGGTGAAAGACCTAATCTTCTGGCTATCCCCGGATGTTGAGAATCATATTCTGATAAAGAAACGATGCCTGCATACAAATAATGGCAACTGACAATAGGGGTTGTGTTTTTGCAGATTCTAAAGTCGACTGATACGATTATATGTATTTGACATGGATCTGCTGCGCCTTTCTTTGATCTTGTGACAAAACTTTGTCCTCTTTGTGCATGCGTCAGTACTTGGTGGGACTGATAAGGTCAGATAGGAGGCTACAGTGGGTAGGCCTATACTGACCCCTGAGAGAAAGGCGCCCACCTGGGACGTTCTCTTACACCGTGTGGCTTGTTACTGAATAACACTGGGTTTATGGGCCCGCAATAAGGTGTGCATTCATGAGCCAGGGAAAAAAAAAAAGCCCAGGCTTACAATAGCACGGTCTGTTCACCTTCCTTTTGATGTCTGGTTTATATTACAATTCATGAGGAGAGGAAACGGTTAATTCTTATAGATCTGTACTACTCAGACACTTTTTATGGGTTTATGAGGTGTAAATGAATTGGGCTACTTCTCGTGTTGGCAAACATCTGAACAGTCTTGCAGTGATCAGAGGGAAGCAAGTGCAGTGATATGTACGAATATAAATATATTTTTTTGTATAATTCGGATTTATTATGTTGAAATGACAATGGCTTTAGTTGTGAAAATGGTTCAGTAAGTCGATGTATAAACACTTGTACAGACTATTAGAAACAGTCTAGTTGGAAAACCTTAATTCAATCAATCTAAATTGCTATTTGGTTTTAGTAGATGTTTGCTAATGTAAGTTTTAAGCTTCTCTCTCTCTCATACAAAAACACCACACACAAGAACAACACTAACAGTAAGGGTGCACTTAAGGTGTTCGTGAAAGAAGCTGTATTATCAGAGATCAAAGCTTTCTTCACACTTTTATCAACCACTATATATCTTGCCTTGCCGCTGTCGTCGATAACAATGGATAAAGACAAAAGTTGGCGCCATAAAACATGGCAAAATCTAAGACAATATTAGTTTTGCATTTAAAGCGTTAAGAAACATGCCGAAATGCTGTACAGATATGTTTATTGATTCAAGTGTAAACTATTTTATAGGTCTATTCACAGAACACGAGGTTCATGTTCATAGACACAATACATACTTATAAGGTTCAAAGAAAAGCAACCGTAACAGAGAATGAGAATACTGTACCAGTTCTATTTCTAAAACAATGTAACGTTATGCATTTATTGGCCAAAGACCATTAAATGAAACGGCTAGCATCCACATCCCCACTGCTGTTTTAAAAATTCCTTTTATTCCCTTCTTTGAATGACCAAAATAAAGATATATTGTTGTATTTAACCAAATTCAACCAATATTGACTGCATTAACAAAATTAACTTCATGGTCCATAAACTGGGGATTATTAGTACTCAATGATCCTGACACAAGTGAATTTGGAATTTAGCTTCTACTCGCAAAATATGCTTAAAAGTACATGAACACAAACAGTGCATATTCATTACGCTTGCACAACAGTTTTGTAAGATGCCTAAAATTAAAACAGGATTTCATACAACTCTGATATGACATGAAAGCTACATTCAATCAACAGATTCTAGATTGTCCACCCTATTAACAGTAAAGCGATCATGGTGGTCCATGAACGTTATCCTAAGATTAATTAAAATAAGCAGCAACTGGCTTTGGCCATGTCTAAGCCAAAACCCAAGTACATCTATATTACTGAAAAGGCATACAGGGTAACATTTCGTCCCTCATAATTTGGTTGTACAGTTAATATAAATGATCCCACATTTCTACACAAGTAGAAAACAAACATTAGTCTTTTGACAAGCTACATGCCACAGTGTTACAAAAGCCCATGGTACAGGTAGGCAGACCTTTATCCCTATATTCATAACAGTTGTCAGAAATATGTTATGTCATTAAAAAAATGCATACACTGCCAAAGTAAGTTACTCAGTATTGATAATTAAATGACTGGTGCCTGTAGTGTAACTCATACACATCAGGGGAGTGGAATAAAATGTGATTCCTGAGAATTCTCTTCTTAGTTGGTGTTAGAAACCAAGTCAAATGTCAAAAGTCAGTCTTTGTGGACTGAAGAAAAAGGCACTTTGGATAGGAGGCAAAAATGATGTTATGAGTTTGGATCACCGGAACATTCTATGCCAAAATGACTGGAAACTAGTAGAGTTGAAGGCACCAATGAATATGAGAAGCAGAAGATAGAGACCCATCATAATTGCAAAATGGTGTCTGACCAGCCATGACGTCCTTTGAGAGTGTCTAAAAGCAGGGAGGAAACAGAAATCACCCAATGATTTACATTTCACATTATTTTTACTTTTAACCTTACTTACTTCAGCCATTACTTCAATTATGATGTCATTACTAACTAATCTATTGCACTGCAGTGAAGTGCATGTACATTCATTGCCAAAAAAAAAAAAAAAAAAAAAAAAAAAAAAACCGGTTGCACCCAGAAGGAAGTGTGGGATTGAAATGCTATTAGGAAGGAAGATAAAAGTTACCTGGAACAATAAATGATGATAAGTTTAGACTGATATTTTTAGACTGACATTTGCTGAGCTACACATACAGAAGTGTCTTTCAGTATGCCGTTAGGCCGTCATGATTACTAACGCAACATGCAACATGTCTTGGCATGGAGTAGTAGAGGTTCCTAATGGTGTCCTGCAATAATCCATCCCATGCAGCTTAAATATTCTCATGCAGGTAGCGGTGCAGGTAGCGGTGGCGGTGGAGTGACACCAGGCCTTCTGGACACGTGACAACTAACTCTTCATCGGTGGCGCTGAGCACGGTGCCTCTACGCACGGATTCAGTCTTGCAATGTCAAACCTACCCACTAAGTTTCATTCCTGTTGGTTGACTCCTTCTGGGTGCAGCTATTTTTTGAGTATAATTATGAAGTGTTATTGGACTATTAATGAGGTACTACAGTATATGTACGCATTTAACTCCATACAAACTTTAAAAATAATACTTATCAAGGCAAAAGACTACAAATGTGCACGTCATCATTAAGGTATACTTAGTCATTTAGACTGATGATGCAGAAAATAAAAATCACATGAATGTAGGCAAAATTGTTATGCTGAGTAGAGACAATGCTGACATGGACGTAATCTTTGCATACTTAAACTGCTTCAATTGTCACTGGGCCATAATTGCCACAGAATGAGACAAGTGCTTCTGTTAATTTCAGTCCCACTCATAAAAAAAGTTCATAGTACATTATTAATAGATTTTAAGATTTACAGAAAAAGCACTACATGCTGAAATGTTATGTTCTGTATTTTGGCAATGTCTATAAATGAAACAACAACCTGTCCATCAATCAGCATGAATAAACTCTGTCTCACCTGGTTCTGTACCGTTTCTGAGAGTAGACCAGCAGATACTTCACTCTCAGCAGCTCATTGTTGGTGACCACAAAGTATTTCTCAGGCACGTCCCCTCCCTCGCTGTTCCTTGCCCTCAAACGCTGGCGGTCAAGGCCCTCGGAATCTAAAACATTTTTGCAAATCTTAAAAACTGAATTCATTTCCCCTGTTGCTGCAAGAATAACTAGATGTTTATTAATAACGTTTTAATGAGTTTGTGCTGGAATGCACATTAACTGTTCTTATCAAACATGATGAGGTTGTTTTCTTCCTACTTTGCAGAACATTACCTTTCTTCTTCACCTGACATTTCACGTCTGGGTGATCAATGATCTCACACAGGGCAATGCAGCTCAATAATGGCCCAAGGACACTCTCACGCCACCCATTTCCATGGGGGCTGTAGAGGACAGCCATGCTAAGGTCACTGGTGAGGTAAGTGCCTTCCCCAAACAGTGACGTCTAAAAGGAAAAAGATAATTAATAGCCTCTGTTCCTTCTCAAAAGAAAGTCTTTAAAGAAGACTAAAGCAGTCGTACACACATAAAGAGTAGTAGTAAGATAACATAAAGGTTGTAATCGCTGTCTTCACACATATTATCTAAACACTTACTGATAAGGAAACAGATCCACCACCAATGCCAGGTAGAGTTTCTTGGTAAACATTTTTAATCTTACCATTTTAGAACCAGCACCCTACCCCAAATGCAACGTCAACTCTTCTTTATGCAAAAGCAACTTTTGTTTCATGTGAGCATAAGAGAAAAAAAGCCACTGACCTTATTCAGATGGCAGTGTAAACCGTTGTGTATAATGGAATGGAAGTTCTCTAGACGGCTACCATGGAATGCATAGATAACGTCCCGTCCTGCCCTCGTCCTCTCAAACTTGGAGTTCATCTGTTCACAGTACTCCAATTCAAAAATGAAGTCTGGTGCAGGAGAGCAGATCCCTTCATTTTGTATAAGTTGGCTGAGTTTGGCCCACTGAAGATGGTGTGTGAGGGGAAAACGAACGTAAGAGAATGTAATTTAAGATTACCCTGTTGATTTACAGTGTTATAAATAATTAAGTACAACATACTATTTCACTCCATTTTCAAGTGAATATCTACCACAAATTCATATCCAAAATATTCAAATTCCAGATGCACCTCTTCCTTCTGGATGGTCTTCAGAGAAAAACTCTTGGAGGAGAGCACCCAGTGCACTAGTGCCAGATGATGATCTCCCTCTCCTGATCCCAGGCGAACCAGGTCTCTTACACTTGGCAAAGAGCTCACATCTTTCTGCTGTAGAAAACACAGGAAACGAACCCATTTTCCATGCGTAATTCAGCTTTTCTTCAAGGTTCTTTATGCCAGATATTTGAGAAACTACAGCAACTTGCACAGCAGGACATTTATTTTTAAAAGTCAGGCATGCCAACTTAACCTGGGAGTTTTCTAGAAAAACATTTACCTGAGTAAACAGTACAGCAAAACTAAAAGAAAAACCATGTTTAGCTTTCAGTGAGTAAAATGGTCCTCTGTTTCAGACAACAAATGAACCAACGAAAGGGGCATTTATGTCAAAAAGAAGGTTTAATAGTTTATCATGTAATTTATTCATGTATTCTACAGCACAGCATGCTACAATACCCAGCATTCACTATGCAAACACATCATACAGTCATTGTGGTATCAACCAATAATGACTGCTAGTCTAGCCTTCTGATCTATAGGCTAATAAATACCACCAGGCTAGCATTAGTGTAACTCTTGCCTTGTAAATTTATAAAGAGAACAGCGACTCTCTCTTCACTCACACTAGAGTTTTTACCTGTCCAGCCACAAGGTATCTAAATCAAGGTGGCTATCTGACTCTGGCTGTTAGCCAGTTGTGTTCTTCATCTGACATGTAATTTCTGTCATTTGCATAATCCGTTCTCTCCTCTGTAATGGTGATTTGAAGATTACAGTTAAATGGCTGCAATAAGATATCCCGCTTCTTATCTGCAACATAATCCGTAACATTACCCTTCGTTCTGCTTTCACCAGCTAACCTAAACCAACTGCTGCAGAATGTGAGTAAGAGCGTTTACAACAGCAGTGTGTAAAATGTAGGGGGATATATCAGCAGAAATGGAATATAGCTCAGAAAACTGTTTTCATTAAGACAAAATTACCTGTAACCGCAAAGTGCTGCGTTTTCATTAGCTTAGAACAAGCCCTTCAATTCTACATCGGAGTTAACCATGATGTTGCTACAGTAGCCTAAAGCGAACAAACCACACACTGGGGTGTAGACAAAGCCTTTCAGGTCTCATGAGAATTTGGTGGCTGTACAGCACCTTTTGGAAGTTGCAGAAAGACGAATTCTTGTAGTGGTGTCTTACTATGGCGTGTATTAATCAGTAGCACCATGTAGGATATTCTCCTTATCAAAATATTTTATCTGCCTTAACTTACACACACACACACACACACACACACACACACACACACACACACACACATACATATTTATATATATGAATACATTGAACATAAACTCAGGGCGTAACCTCTAGGGGTGCAATCTATTGAAATCAACCCACCACATGCACCCCCCTCCCCCTTCCCTGAGAACCTACAGTGGCTGTCAACAATTTTCCCTCCCTTGCTTTGTCTTGTGATTTTTGTTCTAATAATAATAATAATAATAATAACTACATTCCTTCAGTTGTCAGTAAATAGATATATATATATGAATTTTCAAACAAGTGTCAAAAAATAAGCCTTGGACACGGGCCCTTTAAAACCAGTCTGAGTATGATTTACACCAGTACACAGTGATGAATGACACACATGGCAGTGGGTGGTCCGGTACATCACACATGAACAGTATACATGTTCTTACCAGCTCCTCAAAATCCTTTATGTCTCCCCGCAGGTATCGAGAAGGGAACGGTCTCAGCACAGAGTCCCGTTTGTAGTTCTGCACAGCAGCCACAAACAGACTGCAGCGCAGATCTGCGGCCACTGGGTCGAGATGGAGGCAGGAGCGGACCAGCTCTCTGACGGCGGCTGGCGGCAAAGGCGGCTGCATTCCCAACACTGCAACTCAGTCAGAGTAGAGAACAGTAAAGATCTGTACACACACAGCAGTGTCTTAACAGGGACCTCACCGTAAATTCAGAAGTAACGTGAAAGCACTTCCACTGTGTCTGAACTCGAGTCAATAATCACATCAGTAGAGCAACAGCTGCACCAGCAAGGAGCAGATCTTGGGGAGTTTCTGAACCGACGGCTGAGAGGTTCACTCGCCGTAAATCTGGCCTCCTTCAATGTAACATTAACTTTTTAAAGTACGTCTGTCTATCTAACTTACATACCTCTATAGCTAGAGTTCTTATTCCAATACAGAAGCAAAAAGGATTCACAGTACTGTTAGCTAACTGGGATTAGAGCCTGTGTTTTGGGTTAACTAGTTCAAACGTTTATGGGACAGTATTATGTTAATGCGATATCAGCACAGGTATCGCACCTATGTTAGCTACCACCTCAGGGGAAAGCTAACGCTAGCTAGCCTTGGATTTTTAACTTTGAGTACTTAAAAGCTAGTCGGTTGAGTAACGTAGCTAGCTAACTGGCTGATTAGCTAACCGTAAACATCGCCAGTTTACCAGCTAGCTAGAACATTCTTCGGGGTGTTAGACTTCATCTTGTTGGGGAACGATGTGGTTTCTAGTGGTGGCCTGAAAACACATTTATCAGTATTGTTAGCTGCATTGCTAGCTAACGTAAGCTAGTTTGTTTACGTAGCATTAGCCCGATGGAGCGAGTTAGCTAGCTAGCCAAGTGATGGCTGCTAGCTAAAGGGACACAGTGTTACTTAGACAAACAAAGAGGAGTTTCCAGCTAACAAAATGGCAAAACTAAGTTATCAACCTACTGATAGTCGACACAAGCCGTGAACGATTTCCGCGCTTTATAGCAAATCTTGCTGAATAGTTAGCTAAGCTTACCTGGCTGGACTTGAACAGCTCAGCCTTAGCAGTCATTAGAGTCTCCGGTATCTCTGTGCTGTTCCCACGCTTCACTTCATCATGTGAGATCAGCCAGGGAGCACCTTGCCACATCAGTAAGGCTCTACTGTGTTAAGCCGTTTGGTACCTGATGTTAGGAAAAATACAAAACTTTGAAAACTATTACCGTGGCCCACAATTACGGACAACGGACTTTAAGCTCCGTCTCAGGATTTTACTACCATCACCATCTGAAGAGATTAGCACACTGCCTGTAGTGGCTTTGAGAAACGCTGACAGCTCCAGCTCCTTAGTTTTAAGATATGCCTCTAAGTAATCTAAGGCCGAAATGTAAACCCAGGAGACTGCCAGAACTTCCGCAGGTCGATCAGTTTGTGGGGTCCAGTTTCTGTTTGAACGGGCCAGTTCTGAATCAGTATGGGTCTGTGATAAGTCCGTACTTTGTAGGGGCTCAGATGATGCTTGATCAGGATTGGACTAATTAACAGAAATAATTCAAGAATGGTTTAATTACCGGTTCAGTATGAACACTGTTGGAGCTGTTTGAACAGAGAGATAGGTCATTGGATAGGGAAATTCAGTCATTAAGAGGAAAACAGGATGGTTTGATGTGAAATGCTCCGTTGGAGAGTCAGAATTGTTCTCAGTGTTGGTGATATGCCTGGTGATCTGTGTCTGTACCTCTAAAATTATGAACAGAAGTTGCTTTGCATAAAACAGAGGAATATACCCACGTTATTTCCATTAGGTTACTGTGTCTTTGGATCTCATCACCTTTTCGTGAAGTACTGCACGCTGTAAAACTAATTTACTGTGTAAACTTATAATGTTGATTTGACCTGTGTGAAATGCAAGCATCCCACACGGTTCAACAGTTTGAATTGCTCTCTTAAACCCTGTCCATAAATTAATAATCAGGCTGAAAAACTAAAGCTGCACCCAAACTAAACACCACTAATCTGTACATACTCCGGGTCTGAATCACCCTCGATACATTATTATCACGATACTTAAATCACAACATGATATTACTGCTGATGTGTTGAGTACTGCAGTAACATACCACACAGTTTATTACCTTTTTCAACTACAGCCTTTTTTTAATAAGATACAGTTTTCAGTCTGTTCATCTCACTTCAGTCATTTTTATTCCAGCAAAATGAGATTGTCAGGCACACAGACTGATTAACACTGTTATAAAAACATTACTTTACATTTCTATAATAAAATACTGCTACTTGGCATCCATGTAATGCGACAGTATTGTTTTTTTTTCCATCACACAGTACATACTGTTCATATGTGTTCAAGAAACCTTATTGAAACGTTAGTTACTGTTTATTAGTTCTTCATCATCTATTTACAGGGTTATTCTGATTAGGGCTCTTATTGTGAAAGTGGGGCTAGTTTTTACCAGGGGATATGTGGTAGAGTAGGAAGAACTAAGGGCAGAGAGGATACATGAAGCCATCCATAAGAACATACATATCCTCTTTACTGAGAGTCTGTTGGCAGCTGACGGCTGGGAGAAGGCTGTTAAACACTAAAGATGTTTTTTTTTCTTTGCTCTCTTCCTATGATCCTCAGGAAATCTGAATGGTGAAGTTCCGGTTGAAAATGTGACTTATTTGAGATATGAGGTGAAAGTGTTCAGATAACTGGGCTGACTGAATGTTGTTACACTAAAATGTGCATTTTTCATGACATATCAGAATCAGAATCAGAATCAGGTTTATTGGCCAAGTATGTTGACACACACAAGGAATTTGGTTTCAGCAGTTTGTGTCTATCTAGTACTGACAGTCCACAATATACACAATGACTCCACATATACACAATAAATACAGACAATTACATACAGTCTTCACAATATACACAATATACAAGCAATAACCAAACTACAATAATATACAGTTTACACATAATTTACAAACAGTATAAGGCAGTAGTGTTGAGATAGAGGTAGTAGTGTTAAGGTAGTGCAACAGTGTTAGCGTACATGTATGGGGAGAGACTGTGGTGTATAATCTGGCATGAAACTATGGTCCAGCAGATGATGTGACTGGTCAGCTGTTTATGAAGGTGATGGCCTGAGGAAAGAAGCTGTTCCTGTGTCTGGTTGTCTTGG
>CM067474.1:48764679-48917159 GCA_034552555.1 Semaprochilodus insignis | reverse complement strand
AGAGACTGTGGTGTATAATCTGGCATGAAACTATGGTCCAGCAGATGATGTGACTGGTCAGCTGTTTATGAAGGTGATGGCCTGAGGAAAGAAGCTGTTCCTGTGTCTGGTTGTCTTGGTGTACAGGGTCCTGTAGCGCCTGCCGGATGGGAGGAGTTGGAATATGTTGTGTCCAGGGTGAGACAGATGCGTTATTATTTTCCCTGCTTGTTTCCTGGTTCTTGAACAGTACAAGCCCTGGAGGGTGGGCAGTGGAGCACCAATGATCTTTGCAGCTGTCTTTATCGTCCTTTGTAGTCTGTTCCAGTCCTGTACTGTGGCCGCTCCAAACCAGACTGTGATGGATGTGCACAGGGTTGATTCGATGACTGCATATAATAGACGACTCATGAAAAAGGATGTTTCAAGCATGAGAAGGTAACAGATGAATATTCCAGGCCATCTAATGTAATCTTATTTATCTGACACTTTACCCATGTTTAAAGGAGCAATTTGTAAGATAAAGCAAGCTGTCAAATTCACTCTCCAAACAATAGGGGGCAGCATGTCACCAGGAAGTTTTGGTGTCTCGTCGTAAGAAACACACAGTTCCTTCAGTGTTAACGTTAACAGCTGTTTACCTACCAGTCTAGAAGAAACATTACAATTTCAGCATCAAACTTAACTTTACATTAAAATCCCTTTACTCACCAAGAGTGTCTCCAGTGATGGAAAGCAACAGCAAGCCTTCTCTCAAACGATCTGAAGTGCTCAGCGTACTTCTTGCGAAACAAATCTTTTGAGGGCTGTGGAAGGCCAAAAGTGCCTGCACAAATTTACAAGCTCTCATACTTGCAGTTTTGTTTTGTCTGTTGCCTCTATCCACTACTGCAAGATTATTCTATCACAGTTCTAGCTGTGGTGACATGGTCAGAATGCAGCTGGTGCAGCTTTTAAGGTGGAATGGAGAAATATGAACCCAAAGCTTTAGGCTTGTCATATGGTGAACCTCAACATAAGATAACCTATATGTTTTGGGGCTTGCTACTAGTTTGTGCTACAGAATAACACATTTAAAGCCATACATTTAGTATTCCTTATGTAATATTGGTGACTCAGTCGGAGCACTCAGCATACTTCTTGTGAAACGAAGCTCCTCAATGTTGTCCATCTTTCTTTCATGACACGCCTCTTTTGTACAATCAATCAAGCTTTTTTGCATAGTGTTTACAAGCATGAAATTTGCCCAGCCGCCATGTGCACAACATTTGTGGTTGTTCGTTTTCTCCTGAGGTTTTTTTTTTGCCAAAGCCATGTGAAAGTAGTCTCCACAACAAGTATGCTGGAGCCTTAACTGGGAGTGGTACCTTCAACATTATTGACAAGAGCCCATCAGGGCTACTTCTTCATCCTCTCATGCTGGACTTATTGGACTCGAGGCTACAGTGACTCACCATCGCTTCTTAATTTACAAAGTTGTATTATGAGCCGGGGCTAGCTGTTTAGCATGCTAATTTCAGTAGATGTCTCTGCAATGCAATACATGGATATCTTTGACAATTAACATACCATCAAAAATGTCTTTATTCTGGTGATAATTTAATTAATTTTGTAATGTTTTAAATTTAAAATCTTCCATATTGCTCCTTTAAAATGCCTTTACCTTTAATTATTTGTAAGTGTAATATCAGTGGGAAATAAGTGGCACAAAAAACCTGAAATCAACTGCAATATTTTAGAATCATATTTATCCTTTATTTTCTGTTTAAAGGTGGTGTGAAATTGCATGTAAGAGACTGAAAAAAAACCCCACTATGTGAGTCCCAGCTGACATGGGTGATTCATCTGTATGACGACATGTACGTGTCACTGAATCTAAAAATAGTCAGAGGCAAATGTGTGCCAGGCTGCCAGCGAGTGTACAGCAAGACGAAGGGAGTGCACAAATAAGATGCTTAGAACCTTGTTCTGGTGGAACCGTAATCGATAGCACACTTTATATCAGAACTGCAATCTCTTATTTCCCTCACTGAATGCATCAGATTTAGAAATGTACCAAGTTTGTACTCTTAGCTCAAAATGATGACTGACTGTAGGAGTGGGGTTGAGCAATGTGATGGTGATGATGCTCAGGAGAAAGACAGATTAATGTCTTTTGTGACAACAAACTGGAGTTTTAACTGCTTGCCAAAGCCAGGTGAACATAGTCTCCACAACAGGTATGCTGGGGCCTTAACTGGGAGTGGTACCTTCAACATAACCCCATCAGGGCAGCGCTAATTCTTCATCCTCTCATGCTGGACTTATTGGACTCGATGCTACAGTGACTCACTATCACTGACAGTTGGAACTAAAGAACATCAGTTAAAGAGGAATTCAGATGATCTGCATAATGAAATTGTTGAGATTTAGCCATCCATTCTAAATCAAACAAAGTCATCCAGAAAGGTTTGAGGTGAAATGGTGTGTTGTGGGAAAACTTGCGATTTACAGTGGTGGTGGTGGCTCACAACACCTGACATGTACCTCCTATCTCCACCACTGTCAACAATTCAGACCTTGTAAATTCTAATTCTAGCCACTGAGAGGTCAGAGTTTTAGCTTAATCTCAGAATTACATGAGCGTGCTAATCCATCCAGTTACAGATATCTAGTGTGTGTAACCAGAAAGTACAGTAGATATTTCTGAGTACAGCACCTTCTTCTACTTCACATAAATCAAAGCATAGTGCACAAATATGCTTTAGAGCCTGAGAGCTCCAGCATACCAGCATTAAAGCAGTGTATTCAGCACAGAATAACCAGAGAAGTTATAAAGTATGACTGACTGTTTGTTTTCAAAGCACATTGTTAGCTGTGAATTTCATTGCTAGCTGTGTTTGGAATCTCTGCCTATAAGAGCCCTGCTCGGGTGGACTGTGGGAGCAGCACTGGACTGAATCTGGTAATGATAGCCGCCCCACTTAATTCAGATAATAAACTCATTCAAACAGTTGATGGTTCCCTAATAGGATGCTTGAGTGTCCTACAGGACACTAGTGGTCTCTAATGGTAACCTGCCAACTCCCAGTAGAAAGCAAATCCATTGGGTTTTTATCCTAATGGTTGATTGTTTCTCAGCAGGGCAGTAAAGAGTAAGGAAGCACATTCTGCTCAGTGAGAGACTCAGTGAGTAAAGCAAGTGTCTGTCTATGTGACTACACTGCTCTTGAGTGACCTGTAGCCTAAAGCAATATGATGGACCATTATCAGACAGAAGTCAGACAGGAGGAGGAATGAGACTTCTCTCTTTATGTGTAATATGTAATGGAAATCTGTATCCTTGATTCAGGGCCTCTTAGAGTATGCCTTAGTGTATGTACATTGTGGTGGGTTTAATAAGCCCACTGTAACCCATCATAGGTCATCATAATGTGCTTCAGTACCGTGGAGAGCGACCACATGGGCCGTGAACTGTTGCCACGCAGGAGGAGGGCGGGTGTGAAGAGTGGAGTGGAGGGGCTTGGCTGGCTGGGTGGGGGGAGAGTGGAGGAATGAACTATCGCGATTACTCAGAGGCCTGCTGGCTGCCGGGATTTGTTCAGCATCATCTCTGCCGCTTGTCCCGGGCGGGTGGTCGTGTAGGAGGATCGCGGCGTGATTATAATACTCGCAAATCTACGATCAGGAGCAGCCAAACCGCAGGATATCCGACGAACAGCTCTCCGCCTTGAAAGCGAATCACACCTTGAATGGAAAGTTGTTTTCCTTTTTTTCATCCGAGGGAGCGTTTTCACAGGAGCCACGTTCTCGGGTAGCCAAACAGCGAGGTAAGGGGATGTTTTTACAGCCGATGCTGAGCTTTGATTGAACCATCGCCGACCTTTACCGGGCTGTGTGGAGCTCGAATGGAGTGATCAATCAGAGCTGCGCTTGAAAGCAGCATCTTGATGTGATAGTACATACTGGGTGGGCGATAATACAGCGCCCAGCATCGTTTTCCCTCCTGAAGGGCGCTCTCTTCGACCTCCACATCAGTCTCTAAACTGAGGGAAATGTGTGCTCGGGTTTAAAAACGGGTATAAAACTCTGTTTTATGCGAAGGTGCTGCTACACCCACTGCAAGATAGTGATGTATCACTCCGTTCTGTCTGGACACAGCAGCGGATAACGTTCAGCAAAAACAACACCGTTTGTGTGATAACGACTCATCGTCTGAACCATGGCGCCATGCCCTTCAGTATTAAACCATACAGCGATTAAACAACACATATGGCCAGTATGAGTTAGATAATGTGTAATTCGTCACTGGTGAGAGGTGGAAATCTGCTTTTTCCGTTTCCCTTTCCCTTTTTACAATATCTCTGTCCTTCCTCGGCCACAGGATCTGTCATGAGCAGATTTGAGCATATACATCTGAGACTTCTCTTATTTTGAACCAAATGTTATGTTATGTGGCTAACAAAGCGAAAAAACATGTTTAAATGATTTAATGACAGTATTATGTGGTGTTACAGCCGCTGTAGTGTGTATTAAATCCTGCAGGAGGCCGCCGCTAGGGGCGCTCTGTCAGCGGGCCTGTATCAGCGGTCTCCTCCTAGAGGAAATGGAAATGGCCACTTCAGCAGCTCTTCTTCAGTTCACACGCTCTGCACTTAGTGGGCATGAGCTAGTTTAAAGGGGAGCTCTTCTGTGTGCTTTTCAAGAAGGCTACATAATTAAATGGTTAAGATGTAAACAAAGTAAATCATAGCGGTTTGGTGTGAAATGCTCCGCTCGAGAAACCTACCCAGTCCGGTAATTGTTCACAGTGATGGTGATGGGAACCAGACGTCTGAGGAGTTCAACGCCTCTGGAAGCTCCATCTCATAAAGTTACTACATGAAATGCTTGTGAATATGCTGTCTGATGTCTGACACATTGTTTAATGATAGTTTTGTGATGAAGTTTAGGCTTAAACATTTATTTTAATCCGTTAATTGTAGGCAGTTCATGGCGGAGGGATACATGCAGGACATAGAGCAATATATATGCATATAGAGCAAAATAGTTCCCAAAGAAAATGTTTTTTACCGTCATCAGCATTAGATATAAACACGCAGAAGACGCGTGTAGTTTCACTGGTGGTTTAGATAGTAAATAATATATTTGTGTTGTGACATTGGGTCTTAAGGGGTTCCTTAGTAAGGAGAATGGTTCCATATAGGACCATGAACACTCCAGGAACCCTTAGCCTTAGCATGATTAAATCTTTAGATCGATGGAGAAGGTGATGTAGATGGTTCTTTATCAAAATTATCAAAAAGTGTTCTATATAGCCCCAAAAAGTGTTCTCCTATTTCTACAAGTTTACCATAGCAACAACAGCAGAACACTTTTGGTGCTAGATAGAACCCTTTTCACAAAGGTCCATGGTTGCGTTCTCTTTTACTATCAACTGACAGGCACACGAATGCTGTTGTTCGCCTCAGAGAACATTGTTCTATATACTATTCTTTGATTTCAGCTGGGAACGAACATTTCAGCTTCCAGAATCTTATTTATTTGTGGTGGAAATGCACCGAACAGTTCAAACTGCACAAATGGGAACATAACCTGTTCTACATTTCTCAAAAAGGGTGTGTGGAGCCGTTTCTTTACTAAGGAACCCTTAATTTTGTAGTGTGTAGACACAGTGACCCGTAGTTACTATTACCACAACTGTAAAGAAATCTGTCTGTAGGCTTCTCTACAAGGTTATACACCAAACCACTCTGAATGAATCTGTTTACGTGTAAAGGATTGCATTATTGAGAAATTTTGAGAAATTGGAGGATTTCCCCTTCTGAAAATACGACAGCAAAACACTAGAGGGCCACTGCGAGTGAGTCTTCATTAGATGGGGAGGGAATGGAGCTAAACACATTAAATAGCCTATGTTACCAACCTATCACACAGAAATATCCTTTTAACAAGTACTAAATTACATATTATATAATATTACATAAATAATAATTAAATAATGAAAAGACAAATACAGACAAATTTATCTGCAGAAAACTATTTTGCTTGGCCAGCTGATCATGAGTGCACATGAGACGCTCTTAGAAAGGAAATCATGTTTTTATAGACGACAGCATTTGTTTGTACAAAAATATTAACTGTTCCCAAATTACAGTTTTGCACAAAAGCTCCACAAATCCCTGTTTGACTCTCTCAGGAGCGCCCTCTGGCGTCTGACCAACCCGGAAGACTTACTGAGTGGCAGTTCTCCTCACTAGGACTTCTCTGCAGGGTCATGAATTCTTTACTGTTTTGTGCTTTGTTTCAGTTCACTGTGAGTTCAATAATACATCTTTCATTTAGGGTGCTGAATATTACTGTCTGAAATCAGGGATCTAAGAAAAAAGGATCTTAATGGCAGGTAAGAACCATTTTTCCTCTAAAACTGTCAATAATATTGCAGATGTTACCTGTTCTACCTTTTTTCTTGTCTTGTTCTATTTCTTTAGGTGATTTATTGAGTCCAATTCTTTATCTTATCAGTGTAATAATTAAGAAATTATGCATGACTTTGCTGATTGCTGTACATTTTATTCTGCTCTTTGACCCACAGAAAACAATTTCCCTCCTCTTCCCCGTTTCATCCCTCTGAAGCCATGCTTTTACCAAGACTTCAACGAGATCCCAGACCAACGGCGCACCATGTGCAAGCGGTTGTACTATCTCTGGATCTGTAAGTGTGCAAGGACGTTTGTTTCCTGAATTACGCTTAAGAGCATTTGATGCGTTTTGTCCTTTTTGTGTATTCTTGATCCAGCCATACAGGCTACCACTGTTTGGTCTAATAACGTCAGCTGTGTTGTCACTCACAACACTGCAGCAGCACCCATTGAAGAAAAACCCGAAATAGTCACACAAGTAGTTGAAAGGTCTTTTTTGGCTTTGTAATCAGACATCAACCATAGGCATTTGTTGCCTAAAAAGATTTTGAACCATTTGAAAGCATCATGATCTTAAAGTCTAATCCACAGGTAAATTCTTTTATGTTTTAGTAGATTGTCCCTGTATACAACTAATGCAAGGGGTGCTGGACGACTGTGTTTTCACCAATTCCACAATGCAATTCTATAAAATGGGCTGCTTTTTCATCAGCGTACAGACTGGATTTGTTAAACCACCTGCTAAGTTTATAGTAAGTTTTTGATGCATAATAAAAGTGGTACTGTTAGTTTTATGTCTACTATGTAGTAGTAGTTCATTGCTTTAGGACTCTTTTTAACTGTAGCTGTCTAGATGTAGTATTAACAAGGCACAACTTTAAGGAGCCAGTGTCATGGAAAATTGAATTGTCCACAATTTTTTGAAAAAAGTTAGATATAAAAACATTTAGACCATATAAAGAAACTAAGATGCAGATATGGCTCATTTTGCATGAACTGTCCTTGTGATGTCATGAAATCCAGTCCATTTACCTATATCAACTGCCTGGCTCCACCCATTCATGCTGAAGTTATAAGGAGTGGTTCGGTCAAGGCTACTGTATGAAAGAGACATAATACACGACAGCCAGTTAGAACAGAACTAATACATCAGTCTTAAAAGCAAAGCAACAAAAACAGCCTGTTTTTTGCTTTTCTAAGGGATGAAGAATGGTTGGAAAAGGTTGTGTGAAAAAAACTAAGATTGTTTTTGTTTTATAAACCCAAACAAAGACAAAAAATGCAAGAAAAATATAGGATGATGGGTCATTCAGCTAGTTGCGTGTTGCCCTTATTGTATTAGCTATTTATAGTATGTTTGGTGTTAACCTTGAAAGCCCAGAAGCAGTCCTCTCTTACACAAGTGCTGCATGGAAAATCTGTGCCTGCAAGAAAAAGCCTTTTTAAATGAATATATATGAATATATATGAATATTTTTAAATGAATATATGGGACGAGAGCGAGGTAGAGACAAGCTTGTGATTTAAATAATGCCCGAAATGCTTCATAAAGTTAACTTTCTTGTTCTCCCACCCAGTGAACAGTGCTACACTGGCAGTGAACCTGATTGGTTGTCTGGCATGGATGTGCGGTGGAGGCGGGGCAACTAATTTTGGGATGGCCATTCTGTGGCTGATTCTGTTCACGCCTTGCTCCTATGTATGCTGGTTCAGGCCTATCTACAAAGCCTTAAAGTGAGTTCAGCTCAAGTGTTTTGTGTGTTTTAACTCTTGTAGTGTGTGTCATTCTGAAAAGATGTTTTAAATGAACACTTGAATTCCAAAGCCTCAAATAAAGGTCTGGATGCTAACAGTGGGCAATAATGCAAAATGTAATGCAACGATGCTTGAAGTACCACCTTTGAAAAATACCATTACAATTTCTGGATACAGTGATTTTTATTTAACACTCCACGTATTAAACCACACTAAATTTGCTCTCTTTGTAATAAATCATGCAGTTAGTCAGTGGTTTTTTTAAGTGTTGTTAATATGCACCAAAAATAACATTTTTATATAATTGATCACAGTATTAAGATATTGTTGCCCACACCTGCTGGACACAAAATACAATAGCTGGTCACTGAGGAGAATCATTGTCACTGTCAAATTAGTTTCCACATCCCATTGTATTACAGAGACTGAAATAGTTTCAGATAGAGAAACAAATCTTATCATGTCAATGACTTGATCTTAATATTGATATATGAATACGCTTTCTCTCTTTTACAGGACTGATAGCTCTTTCAACTTCATGGCGTTTTTCTTTGTATTCATGGCCCAGGTTGTGATCAGTATTATCCAGACAGTGGGCATCCCAGGCTGGGGAGTGTGGTAAGAACTTTAGATGTGGGGCTCCTAGAGATATGAAGATGAGTTGGTTTGAGTTCTGATGTAGTATGTGGTGGTAGTGTCAATCAGAGTTCATAAGAGGCAGTGTGAGTCTTTGTTTGATCAGTAAAAGTACTTCAGTGTATTTCAGTGAAGAAATATGAATATTTATTATAATTGCAAATATAATATTTTTTTTAGCCCATGTAAACCTAAATTTGGATTTCATCCATTTTTTTTAATTTCTACATAATTCAATAGTTGACATGCAGTGATTCAGAGTGGTTTGGTGTGAAATGATTTATTTACAGTGGTGGAATCAGGATCATGATGTCTGCAACACAAATATAGCTATTTTATTTACTATCCAAAACCAGTAGTGGACCTAGTTTTTGCATATCATTGGTCTCTAAAATGATAACTTCACAGAAGCAGGTAAAACAATTCTTTACTTTTAATGTAAGTTCATGTACTTTTAAAATAAGTGAATTTGCCAATTCATCGTGAAATAATACCTGCTCTGTGGTGGTCCTGGGGGGGCCTGACCATGATAAACAGGGTGAAAGGGGATTACCAAAGCATGCAGAGAAACAGATGGACTACACTCTATAACTGTAGAACGACAAAGCACAGGTATATGGTATGAAGGGCTGATAACATGAACAATTTAGTTTGTTTAAGTTTAGATATAATGTTGTTGTTTCTAATAAGGTATGTAGTGAGTGTATGCTTTAGATCAAGCTATGGCAAAACAGTATCTTAGGCAGCGCATTTGTTCCAACTTTCTGTGAAGTAGCTTTCAGAGGCATTAAACTCACAGAGCATTTCACATAAAATCACTCAGAATGATGTCATGTACATCTTAACATTTTACAGTCATCCACTTAAGAATGTAGGAAGCAAATGTGTTTCTATTCACACCATTTTGGTTGTTTTCTTTGTATTTATTTAGTTATTGTAATGTTATTTGTTTTTATTGTATACTTACATTTTAAAATTTGTATTTTCCTCTGTAAGTGATTTTGGCCTCATAAAATGTTGCAGAATATAAGAGAAGGTGCAGAAAAGATTTTTAGTCTGAAGAACACTGTGTATAATCTGTTTCTCTATCCTTTTTCTCTTCTCTGTTACAGTGGCTGGCTGGCCACTATCACGTTCTTCAGCACTAATATCGGGTCTGCTGTGGTCATGCTGATTCCCACTATCATGTTCACAGCTGTGGCTGTGCTCTCCTTCATTGCCCTCACCAAGGTGCCTCATTCACTTTTTAATACAGAAAAACAAATGCACTGTTTTCTTTCATCTTCTCCATTTTGCTCTCATATTGAGAACACTTCAGCCCACAAATCGTTTGAATAAAGCGGTGATGTTTATTATTAAAGTAAATTTAGCGTCAAAACATTTTTCATCTTTGTTTTTTGTTTTTTTTTCTAAAAAGTACTTGTCTGTGTGACGCAGGTCCATAACTTCTACCGCGGCAGTGGAGGGAGCATGAGCAAGGCCCAGCAGGAGTGGACAACAGGTGCTTGGAAAAATCCACATGTCCAGCAGGCAGCACAACAGGCAGCCATGGGAGCAGCCCAGGGGGCTATGCAAGGCCAGCAGTACTCTGCCGCCCCCACCTACAACTATGATGACCCCATGTAAAAGCTTTTTAGTAAGAAACAGGCAGAAGGGAGTGTAACAGGGTATTGGGGTGGGTGGGGTGGGGGAAGAAGATGAAAAGAAGGTGACCAAAATGAAGAGAGAAGAAAGCAAATAACTGACCAATTTAATCTTAAGCAGGATTTCTTAATTAAAATAAGGTGTCGAGTTTTGCTTCAGCTCTTTTAAATGCGTATGGTAGGTTTAAGTATTGTTTTTGGTCTTTCGACCCTTTCAGTAGTACATTACCACTCTTTCCTTGCACCGCCAAGACAGTTTTAGTGGTTGTATACTACTTTCTAACTACTAGTACTTTAAATATGTCTGGACTGGAGCTTCAGAGAACAGCAAAGCATTCTGTCGCATTGTGTTTCTACAGTAATGCGTCCCTGAAGAATCAGTGGTAACTGTATTTCTGTTGGCAATTTGTCATCTAAGCAGAAAGTTTATGACTGCTCGGCAACAGCGATATGTCTTTTGCAAAAGATTAGTTGTAATACACATGAAGTAATACATAAACAATAAGTGAAATAAGGTAGTAATAACCAGTAATGTGTCAGTTAAACACTTCCTATTTCAATTTTTTATTGAGACATTGGTCTTTGACCAGCATCATAACGTGGCCTTACAAGAGGTCTTAACACTTTGGCTTGTTTTTTGCAGTTCCTTCATTTCAGTCTGTAGAATCAGATAGCCATATTCTACTTGCACATCTACTCTTTAAATGAATTTGTTTTGTAATTGTGTCTCAGATGCAGAAATGTACACAACTAGTGCATCACATTTTACGAGTTTGCTGTTGTTGATATTGTTTCGTTACCTCAGGATTCCAACAGTTATTTTTCGCTCTGGTACTGTAGCATTGCCAAAAGGTCAGTCTGAAAGGAACTTTTGTTGAATATTGTTTTTACTGAGTTTTCAAAAACATTGCTCTAAAACACTCTTGGGATGAATTCTTAGAGAATTTTGGTCTTTTCTTTAGAGGCTTTGTAGACATCAGCCTATATTTCCAGCTACAGTAGAAACAGTCAGGGATCCTCTGCAGAAATAGTACAAAACGAAGCTCAGCCCCCATTAAATGTACTGAGC
This sequence comes from Semaprochilodus insignis, assembly GCA_034552555.1. Classification (NCBI taxonomy): domain Eukaryota; kingdom Metazoa; phylum Chordata; class Actinopteri; order Characiformes; family Prochilodontidae; genus Semaprochilodus; species Semaprochilodus insignis. The sequence continues at coordinate 48,905,676 of CM067474.1, read as the reverse complement.
CATGAGCTACTGATTTGATATTTACCATTTTTAGTCTTTCCACTGTACTATTGGACTTGGTAGTTGTGCATTTATCTTTCCAACACTATTTAGTGAAGTGACACCTTTTTGTGGAGAAACAGCAGGAGTTCCATGCCTGCAAGCAAAGCACACTTGTCTTTGAGCTTAGATACGCAGGACTTGTTACCAGTATGAGTCCTCATTCAGTGATGAATTTTGTCGTTTCCTAACAGGATTGGGTCTTATCTCATCTGATTTTGTGTAAATATTTGCTGTGATACAGTGATCAGTAATTGTCGTGTAAAATTCCCAAATCAGAAGATTCTGTAAACCCTTTGTCAACTGATAAGCTTGTGGTATTTTCAATACATGTAAGGTGTAATTAAGACAGGACAGATTATTAATATAGAGTTATGTTTATAGAGAGGCTTAAATTGATCCATACTCTCTGAAAGGGTTGGTGTTAGATTTTAAGGTGTCGCATTGAAAGGTCTTTATATACTCTCAAGCATAATTTAAATCCAACAAATAGGTTAATAGGTTGAAATCACATTATACATGTACAGTATATGTAATATGTAATCAAACTGTCTTAATCAAAGCTTGTAAAATAGCAGCTCATCTCAAGAACTGTGAAATGTTTTCATGTGCTCATGTACGAAGTGAACATTGATATGTATGTTTGACTTTTGGTAATTTTTTTTGGTAGGTTCATTTTTTTGTCATTATTTTTTACATGTGAGCGTGAGAGGCTTTAGTGTTCACTGTGTTACACCTGTTACCCTGGAATGGTCATGGGGCTTGGTAAAGAGGATTATCAGGTTCAAAGCTTTGGCATGGCGTTGGTAGAAGATTTTGGTTGATTGGCCACGATACTGGTGGCTGGTTTACTTCACATTTACTAAATTGCAGTGTAAAGCATGAGTCACTATTGGAAATTCTTTTTAGTCCTGATTTGGACTAACCTGGGATTGGAAAATTTGCCCATAGTGTCCTGAAGAAATTGAGAGCCCTCTAGTGGACAGGAGCTTCCTGTTCCTCTATGCTACAAGAGATAGCCCCAGATGAAAACAACTGAAACAAATGAAACCTGTGATGAAAGGATACTGACAAGTGCGAATGTTATATTGCCGTTGCACCAGCAAAAGCAAAGCCCACTGTCCATTGCCAAGGCCCACTGCCCAACTCTGTACCAAGATCCTGATGCATATATTTATATATACATACATATATATATCTATCTCAACACTGTCAACAGTAGATGAAGCCTTGTTTATAGTGTAAAGTGAATGGAAAGATGACAATAGAACAAAAACAATAGTCGTCTGTGTGTGGTGTGTCAGTAAACTTGTGCCATGTGTACATAGGTGCTGTGTGTATGTGTTGATGTTACTGCTGTCCAGCCCAAAATGGAATGTTATTGTTGACTGAAAAAGAGCTACAGTCCATTTAATGAGTTTCTTTCCTTCTTAATTTATTTCTTCTCCTTTTTTTCTTTGTTTATGTTGTTGTGACGGGTCAAATTTCCCTTTCTTTTTGACATCAATGCTCAGTTAGTCATGAGTTAGACATAAACACTGGGTTATCCTATTCGTGTTGTAGGTTAAGTAACTCTGGAATCAAGCAATCAGTTGAGCGTGCTCTTTCAAAGTATTCCGAGGATTTTTTGTAGCCCATTTTTGTATTACTTTTTGTATTATTTTGTGTCTCCCTGATGGCTAGTAAACAGATATTGTTGCATTTTGTGTCAAGGCAATAATTTCATCCCGTCTGTCCTTATGTGTCCTTTATAAATCACAAGTTCCCCCAGCAGAGGGCAGAAAAGGGTGACACAGAATAAATAGGCTACCAATTCAAAACCAAGGCACCCTGCTGCTTTTCTGAGTTCTGTTCCCCTCAATGAGTAAAACGTCTTAGATTATAGATGAGATAACAGCTTGGCATGTTTGAAGACAGAAGACATTTTAATGTCATGAAGCTTTTCATGAGTTGGGAGTTTTTCTGAGGTTTTCTGAGGTGAGATCAGTTTCCCGTGAGGGAATAGCTACCAGTGAGCTTTTATGAAACATGTGTTCCCTTGTGGTCTTCGTGCGCTACAAGTAGACCCTGCTCAATTTTCTTTAAATGGAAAATTAAAACAGAAGGCATTGCAGCCTGAAGGCACTGAAACATCTTGTCCTTGCTTATCCTTTTACTCTGTTCTGCTGTTTCATCCACAGGGGCAGCTCAGGTAAAATGAAGTGGGACAGCTAAAGCCCTACAGGTCTCCTTGTGAAAATATAGATGAGCAGGTCTAACTTTTTTCTTCTCTTTTTTTCTATTTGAAGGTCAGTTTTTTGTCAAGGTTATAAAAATAAGACTGATACGTGATGTAGCACTCTGCAAAATTAAGCCTATTGTACACAATAGACAGCAGCCTAAGGACTTTCTGAGATGCTTGTAAAGGATGCCGCAAACCACACTTAAAATCGAACACTTGTCCCATATTCTTCTATCCTGATTCCAGCTGAATCAGGTGCACAGAAGCAGTAAAGAACACAATACTTTAGCACTGTGGCCCTGCAGAACCTGGAATGAAGAACAGCAATGCAGTCAAAGGTAATCAGGAAAAAGCTTATCTATATGCTTAAGCAACTCACAGTGGGAGTGTGGTCTATGCTCTTTGTTGTAACTTTTGTGCTTCCGTGTTTGATTGCATTAAACATTTAATTTGAACCATTTTAACCACTGGGCAGTAAATATGACAGTGGGACATTGTATTACAGTAGAATAAATACAAACATAAATACAGTAAACAGTAACAAATTCTGTTACTGATTTCTTGGTTAGAAGAATACGGTTAGAAACTTCATTCCTGACTCTTGCAGGACCTCCGTTTAATTATGTTGTTAAAAAGTTAAAAGTCCCACCACCAGAACCTGAGCAAATAAACAGTAATTGTGCTTTAAAGGAACAATATGAACAAATTCATACTCCAAACAATCCCTTCTAATCCCTCTTTCTCCCCCTGTTCACTAACCAGTCATTGCTGGTTAGACAGTCTCCTGCAACGGAGAAGCAATGATAATGCTAAACGATAATGATAAAACTCTTGTTTTGCTTTTATGTATATTACTCAGCTTCCTTGCTTTTTAATGTGTTTTGTTGCTTCATCTACTCATGTTAGACTGATGGCTCAATGCTTTGGTGACTTGTTATCACCCTTTCAAGTACAAAATGGTATTACAAACAGGACAGTCCAGGTCTAGGTAATTAGCATATGCGTCTGCAACACGATACATATGCATTTTTTACATACAGTCAAAAATGTAATTTCTTCACATCCATATTTGTTTATTGCAGAAGGTAAAAAACTGAAAATCTTTATTTTTTTAATCTAAATCTTAATATATTGATTGTGTCATCTTACATACTTCTTTAATATGGGCAGTGGTTTGTTTTTCATACAGCAGGGGTGCTCAGTTGTGGTCCTGGAAATCTACCACCCTGGATCTAATCTTCAGATGCCCCTGTAAGGATATGGTTGGAGCAGGGTAGAGCTCTCTTGCTGTAGAGGATGTGTTCACTTATATTCACTTAGTGAATCAATAAAAGATCTCACTTCACCAAGGGTACCCAAACTTCTGTATAAGACTACAGCATTACACCTAATCTGAGATGGCCCAGTTATTTGTGCAGTTTATATTTTGAAATTGTTTTATAACATGGTGTTAGTATTTGTCCTTAACCACTGGGAAACTGGGACTGTTTATTTTAGGTGGAATGAAACCCATTAAACTGCGATTAGAGTAAGGGATGATGGCAGTGTTCTTCATTTATTGCTTCTCCACAGTTTATAAGCCATTTTGAAATGTGAGTACCACTAGATATGTCTCATGGTGAGCATTCAGCCCGATTTTAATAGCACAGGGACTTCAAGAAATGACATAAATTGCCTATTAAAATACCACTGCTTATGTTACTTTTTTCATTCACACTTTAATGAACAGAAGAGGAAAGTGTGCAGACAGAATAGGCTTGCCTGTTCCTGACATACCAAACAAGAGAAAGGTAAACAATCAGTGAGCTATTCTAAGTTATACAGTGATCTGTAGATTGAGCGTGAAAGCATTAAACATGTCAGTGCTGTGCAGTGGCCTTGGGTCTTTTGCAACAGAGCTTTTATTCTCTCATGTCACTCCAGTGTTCACATAGTTGGAATGACAGAACCGTGCAGTCCTGCAATTATATTGGAACTGTCAGTTTTCCACTGCAGGCCCACATGCTGTGCCATTATCACACATTTAGATGCACTCCTCCTTTACCAAATGAGAAATGTTCATTAGATTCAGCTCAGAAAGTAGAGAGGCCACTGTTGGGGTGATCAGTTGAGTAATCTTAAGACATATTATTCAATAATTACTATGAATTACTTAATAACTGATACAAATGTGAATATGTAGGTTCACATTCAGGCCCCTAGGGTTTAAGGAGTTCAAGTCACATGGATAAATAAGGCATCACAGTACAGATGATCACTGTTGTCCATCTATCTCTATTCATCCGAATACAGTAGCTGACAGTAGCTGTTCTTCATATTCATTTAGATTTTAACCTCTTTATTTTAGTTTGCATTAAGCGTTAAGAGCACGTTTGGCTGCTCGTGTAAAGTTGGCGTTTGTTTTTGTTTTCTTTGGACAGTGACGTTATGTTTTATAGACCCGCTGCCAGAGTCTGCCAGCCAGTCCACTATTGATAGTGTGCTGCATGAGTTCATGAAGAGAGGCATCTTCCCATATAATTACAGCAGCAGCATGAGCTGGAGTGGAGAGAGTGGTTTCCTGTGACTCTTCTATCTCCCGTGCTTTTCATTAATGTGTTTTAATGGGATAATGTGCCCTGCTTCCATTGCACCAGCGCTGGCGCATTCATGTCTCTCTGCCTGCACTGCAACACTGAATTGAATTAATTTGCCTTCCCCTATTGAGGTGGCAAGCTCTGTGAAAGAGAGAGAGAGAGAGAGAGAGAGAGAGAGAAGAAGAAGAAGGGGGGATGTGAGTGAATGAGAGTGTGTGTTTAAAGTGTAGAGAAAGTGATACAGAGTGTGTGTGTAATGTGAATGTGTGTGTGTGTGAGTGAGTGAGTGGGAGAGAGAGATGTGTAGGGGGGTTTATGAGTGTCAAAAAAGAAAATGCCCCACATGACTGACAGAAACAGCACGAGTGCGAAATATGAAATGAATGTTTAAGAGTGCAGAAGAGGACAGACGAAAGAGCAAGGAGTCTGTGTGTGTGTGTGTGTGTGTGAGAGAGAGAGAGAGAGAGTGGGAGACTATGGGGAGTGTGTGAAAGAGAATGAGAGAGACTAAAAAAGGGACAGAATATGGGGAATGAATGAAAGAGAGGAAAGGGAGGGGAGAACAGGGAGATAGAGAAGATAGACAAGAGAAAGAAAAAAAATCAGGGTAATGCGACTCAGATAAAGCAAGAGAGAGAGAGTGAGTGAGTGAGAGAGCAAGACAGAGAAGGAGCGAGCATGAGAGATAGAGGGAGAAATGGTGAGTGAAAGAGAAACAGGGAAGGAAAGACAGAAGAGAGAGGGTAAGTGAATGATAGAGAGAGAGAGAGAGAGAGAGAAGATAAAGAATGAGTGAGAGAGATAGAGAGAAAAGAGAAAGAAATGTGAGATAGAAAAAGAGTGAGTGGGAAAAATAGAGACAGGAAGAGAGAAAAGAGGGAGTGAGTAAGAGAGAAAGAGAGAGAGAGAGTGAGCAGTGAAAGCCTGCCTCCCTGGTTGGAGCTGTTAGAGCTCTAACTGCTGGAGATGAGAGATGAACTACGCAGAGCACAGACGGAGCGCAGCAGAAGCCACACTCACTCTCAGCAGCCTCTTACGGACACCGGAGCTTAGACGTGGACAGCTCGGATAATGCAAAACCTGGAGCACTGCCACAGCAATGGAAAACTGCAGAGGATGGATGGTGGAAGTGATGTTTTACTAAAAGTGAAGCTCGAGTCTGTTTGGAAACGAATGGTGATGGTTTCCTCTGAGAAGCTGTGATGTTTTGCAGGGAGGCTCTTTTCTCTTCCTCTTATGTGTCATATGGGACACACTCAGGCTCTCTCAGCCTCTCAGCTGGATTCCGTTTTGTGGCTTCATCTCCCCGCTCTTGGTCTACTAGAAGAAGCATGACTGGATATGAAGTGGCTGAATTGCTCCGAGATGGGTTTTTCAGCTTCTGTTCGCAGGAAAATGTAGTCACTGGTACAAGTACAAAGAGTGCATAAGATGCTGAATCAACCGTTACTTTTGGCGCTGCTCTGAGGTCGTCTCAGTCCAACCGGAAGACTTCCAAACTCCTAGGAGCATTTCTCTTTTGACAGGCTTACCAGAACAGGGATTTTGTCAGTTATGCTAATTTCTTCTTTGCTTTTTGAATTTCAAACAAATTGTGTATCTCACAGAAATTATGTAACTGCTGAATCTGCAGCCTTCGTATTAGATTATTAATCCTAAGACTTTTCATCCAGCAACTACTATGAAGCTAGAATGTAGTTGATGTAGTTATAACCAGAGTGAGGAGCTAAAGTGTGGACCCGCATACAGGCCCTTTCAGTTAAATGACACCCTGGATGGCCCCAGGTATGTACCTACTGTACTTATACATTTGAATTTGTTATCTGTTTCTTCCTATTGAATGTTCTCTGGTCCAAGTTGAACTTTTAATATGATGGGAGTTCTTGGACAAAACAAAAGCTCTCAGAGTCTCTGACAGTCCAGCAAAGCCATGTAAGGAGTCTCCGAGTGGAACGCGCCTACATCTGACTATGTGTACAGTGACCCCTGCTCACACTTGGGTGACCACTCTGACTCTGGAGGGCTTCAGTCATGATGCCCAGTACCCTCTGCCCTCTCGGCTGCTGGTGTCTCCATGTGCAGGATGTTCCAGAGCACTCTGCTAGGACCCCAGAACCTGGCTGATGGACCGGATCGCAGGCAGTGCATCCGCAGCCATATCAGGATGGTGATGGAACAGCTGGAGGAGGTTCTGACTGAGCTGAAAGACGTGGCCAGAGAGCTCAGAGAGGTGAAACATACACACAACACATGTTCTGAGATCTCTCAGGTACTTACAGTAAAACACAGGAGCTTGTTTGGACTATGTTAGAGGCAAGAGGGAGCAGACACGCTTAAATACCAGCAAACAGACAGAAACATCATCAAAACCGCATACCCGACAGGCAGCTTAACAAGGGGTGAGATTTGCACTGACACCCCAGCACACGCAGTGACACTTAACACAAACAAGCTGTCAGGTTTGAGGCCTAATTATGAGCAAGAAAACAATGAGATCCCTCTCTCTTTTCACAGTATCAGAAAATCACCTTCTCCTCCCTTTTTCATTTGTCAGGGTCATGTCTGTGTTTTCATTCTATCCCGTCAGATAAACAGTACTGTGGTTGCATGGTCCTCTGCAATATGAGAGGGGAAAAACTCAATTAAACTCTTCCTCTACATGGATATTTATCTTCTGTTATGTAACATTTATTAGCTATAGAATTTCACTACAGCACTCCTAGATATATGCACTGCAATATTCCAAGCCTGGGGAATGCATTACAGTATCCCTACTTATTGGAGTGCACTATTGTTTTCCTAACCAGAAAAATACACGGTAGTATTCCTAGCTATAGAAATGCACTACATTTGGATATAGAAATACATGACAGCATTCCTAGCTATAGGAATACATTACAATTTTCCAAGCTATGGGCATGCATTACAGTATTCCTATTTATTGGAATGCAGTATAGTTTTCTATTTTGTTTCAAACTGAAGATGTTTAATTAGCCTGTTACTGCCACAGGAGGAGGCTCACTGCTCTGCACATTTAAGTTTTTCCCCTGCTCCCAACACACCTGAACAAATTAATCAGCTTAATCAACAACAAGCCCTATCTGTGTTGAACTGGGTATAATGAAGCATGGAAAACATTAAAATGTGCAGAACAGTGGACCTCTAGGACCAAGGTAGAGCACTACAGTATTGTTAACTATTGGAATATACTCAAATATTCCTAGCTGTAGAAAAGTACTACGGTATCCCTAGTGCTAAAAATATTCATGCCTATAGGAATGCATTACAGTATTCCTAGGAATAAAGGAATGTTGTACTTCATAGGAACAGCATCACAGGAACAACACCAACATTTGCGACTTGCCCTGGCACACTTTCATAGGAATTAAGGAATGTTGTATTTCTGTCTATAGAAATAAACTACTCATTGTGGTATTTCTAGCTATAGTAATTCACTACAGTATCCCTAGCTATAGGAATACACTGTAGTACTCCTAGCTATAGCTATACACACCAGTATTCCAAGCTGTAGGGATACACTATAATTTTTCTAGCTGAAGGAATACAATACAGTTTTTCTGATCTGTAGGAATACCCTGCAGTATTCCTAGCTATAGGAAAACATTGTAAAATTCCTAGCTGTGAGAATACATTAGAGGATTAAAAGATGTTGGAATATACTACAGCAAAGGTCTTCAAATCCAGACCTTGATTTAAATTTCTGGTGCTGGGTTTTGAAATAACAGGTAGTTCACCAGTGCCATACTTAACAGTGATGATAAAATCCAGGACTGAAAACTAGATTCAAAGTTCATATATATATATATATATGAAGGCCTCTGCACTACAGTATTCCTAGCTGTAGGAATGAACTCCAATATTACAAGCTATAAGAATATGCAACAGTTTTTCTAGATATAGGAATACAGAAAATTCCAATCTGTGGAACACACACACACACACACACACACACACACACACACAGCATTCCTCGTAGTTTCAGTCTCTGATTTGGTTGCCCTCATTTCAGTCTCTGTTCCATAATTGATGGGCTGAAATCAGCCCTAACTGATACCTCTACCTACCAGGCCAGATTGATCTGTCTCTTTTGTCCAGTGTTTTTGTTGCTGGATTTTATTTTTGATGTCTTCTTTAGGGTTTTGAGTTCTTGACCCTGCTCAAGTTATTATCTCCCAACTTTCAGACGTAGCTCCACATCACAGGAAGCCTCTATGAACAGGCTGTTACATTAGCATCACCCATCAAAATAACCACGACTCGAGTCTCTCGCAGTTTCCTTTTGCTGGGTTGAGCCTCAGCTTTAGCGAGTTACCCCCTGCACCCTTCACAGGCTCCTCCACATCATGTCACATTCACTGTCCTGTCAGCATGTTATCATCTCCAACCTGTCACTGTGATGTGTTAAATACAAACTCCCTGTCAGCACAGTGCACAGTGCAAGCCTAGCAGGGTGAACTGGCATGAAGGAGACCCTGATATATAAGGTGTTGATCTACAGCATGACATCTGATAGCTTTCTCTAATACTACGGACTTCAGCGGTACCTTTACGCTTTAGACCATGTTCAGTTTCACTGAACTGCATTCCAACAGCCTCCAGTCAATACGTGCCTTGGCTTTTGTGTGTGTGTGTGTATATGTCTCATTTCTTGTGCTGCTGGTGTGCAGCAGGCCTGTCATATACTTGTCATTTGTATCCTCTCTGCCTAACGGAGACTCGCCAGCCATGTCTATGCTTGCTTGTGCATGAATAAAAGTGTATAATTACAATCTCACCATCATAATCACCTCATTTCCTTACAAGGCTAAATAGAGGCTAAAGGGTGTAGATTTTAGCATGTGGTGGCCAGGTAAGACCCAGAGATTTTATTGCAGTGACATACTGCTTAGAAAAAAATAAAAAGTGTATTAAAAATGACAAATAAATTGATGTGCTTAAATCTGTCCATTATTTCCACATGAATAAAATGCTACAGTTATTGACAAAAGGAAACTGAATGACAAAACTAAAAGAAATATATATGCTGATATGTTGATATCACATATTTCAGTCATTCATGAGGAAATTATGTATTTGACTAAATAAACTTTCACTTTTTAAAGCCCTGCCCTCACTACAGGTTATATGTGAGTCTAAGGCTTACAAAGCTAGTCAGTTAGCACTGAATATGGGAACCTACAACACATGAATGTATTTGACTGTAAAAAGAAACAAGTTATTGTTACATAGCATTATCTTTCCATTGCATAGCCTACTTCATTATGTAGCTCACAGAGCAGCACTGCTGAAGGGACCCTACACACATTCCCTCGCCTGTTTGCAGAACAAATTAGCCAGTCACAGCAAGATATGCTACTAATTAAATGCAGCATCTTTAGAATCTTAGAACTGATTGGTAACTTCCCTGATGGCAGATTTTCACCATAAAGCATTATTGATGCTTCAGTAATGATGGCCGACTGTCTCACCCCTTGGCTATATCTCTGTTGCCTTTTTGACATAATTTGTAATGGGCATTGTGTCAATATTTAATGGTGAAAGGACCAATAGAAATGAGCCTAAACTGATAGAAATAAATCATTTCTCCATTATCTTCCATTAAAAGGTAAGTTACCTATTTGGAAATACAAGGTTTTGTTCTGACAGTGATGACATACTGCACATTTGTGGTTTTGAATTGTCAAGCTGTGAAAGACAACCAGGTAGAGAGACTCTTTCGATGAATTTGTTTGTGTGTGGAGGAGAGTCCTCTATCAGAGTCTGCATGAATCTGTTCCTCCTACACCTGATTTTGTGTCTCTGTTGTATGTGCCAACCTTGAGTTTGCTTTGCACAAAAAAGTCCTTTTGGAATGAGCATTGAAGAGAGAGTGTATGAGCATCCATGTTGAGATGTTGTACTGGAAAAAAGAGAGAAGAAATATCTATACGCTGTGACGTACGTAAAAAGAGAGAGATACGGGTAGATTTCAGAAGCTTTGAAAGTTCACTGCTTGGTTTTGTACAGCAAAATGGATTAGTCAATACAGCCTGATGTTTTTGTGGCACAGCAAGGTTCTGGAAACATTCCTTAATGTACTGACATGACTACATCTAGTAATTGCTGCTGAATCATATCTGGTGATACATATCATATCTGGTTGGGAGGCAGTTGAAATGTATTGAACTGATTGTCATGTTCATTAAGCCAGTTTAAGAAGACCTGTGCTTTGTGATAAGCTGCATAATCATACTGTAAAGAGCCTTTAGAAAATTTGCAAACTGTGATCAAAGATCAGCAGGTTCTTATCAGCAATAACGGTAGGGAAACAATGATTGGTATTAGGGCCCAATGTGTGTCTTGACCCATGTATGTATGATTTCATGCGCTGCGATGCTGCCAAATGATTTGCTGTTTGGATAAATGCATGACTGAGCAGGTGTACGAGTGCTCCTAATAAAGTGGCAAGTGAGTGTATGTTCTTGTATCTTGTCAAAACTAGGCAGATTACAACTATATTAATTAGCCACAATGGTAAAGCTAGCTTTGCAGTTCCACAGCAAAAATCTGCGACTGATCCATGCTAACAGAGGAACCTCTCACATGCATTCAAAATAAATATCATTTAAAACGAATAAGATGGATGTGTACTGGCATGAACCTGGTGACATGAGATGTGTCATGATATCAATATACTTTGCTAATGTAAGCAAGTCAATATATTGCTGGAAAACTTTGGTTTGCTAATGCTAACATTAACGATGCACCCTTATGCTACTTGTTTCCATTAGATTGGAGGGGTCTAATGGCTGTAGATAGACTGCAACATCTTTATCTAATTGTATTTTGGAAAATCAATATAGTTTCACAAATCATAATATCGTAATACTCAGTTGCATAGATGTTTTGTTACACATCTAGTAGACCTTTCTCACAGTCACAGCATTGTCACATCTGATCTAAATAGTAGCATTATCGAACTTCCACCTGCACTGTTTAACAGAGCGCTTGCTGGTTATGCCAGTGAATCTTCAAACTGAGGATTTTTATCACAAATATGAGTGAATCTGTCCACCGTTCAGCTCTGCGCTCACACTCAGGTCAAGCTTAACTCTCCTATTTGATTGGCTGCCTCAAGTGACACATGACGAGCGGAGCTTTTTAGCTGAAGTTGAACATATTCAATCTTGATGGAGTAGAACTGGTGAGTCTGTTTGGCAAAATTATTTACCAAATTATTTATTTACGGGCACGGCGGGAAGCAGTTTTAAGCTACTATTTATGCTTCTGCATTAACCAACACATAAGTGTGAGAATGGTCCATTAATAATTCATTAATTCATTTGTCATCTAAACTGTTTATGAGTGCTGGAGCCTATCCCGGCACTAATTGGGCAGAAGGCAGGAAACACCCTGGACAGGCCACCACAGGGGCTAATTAATAATGCACTCTACATTTTAACTTTCTAATAAAATGTCAGATCTAAAATATCATATTTCCCAACATGCTGTAAACTTTGCACCAGTTACTACAAAAGGACACATATCTGGACAGAGCACAGATCCATGGCACAGGTCAATTCCAACACACTTTCCAATTTTTGTCTCCCACAGGTAGTGACTCAAATCGACAAACTGACAGCTGGCATTGATCTGGACACAGAAGACGACCCAGAGGAGGACAAACTGACCCTGGCTTGCAGCAGTAGCAGCAGTGAGAGAGCACTGGGGGACCTTTTCAAAGCAGAGGCTTTTTCTAATAACCGCGACCTACATCACTTATTATACTACCCTCTCTTAGACACTGCTAAGAAACAAGAAACAGTCCTGCATCGGTGGAGCTGTGGAGACCTACCTGCTCTAAATGGACCCATGAAGGGGCCCTACAGTCCGAAGGCTTCCTGGCTCTTTGGCAGTGGCGAGAAAATCCACCGCTGTGATAAAGCATTGTATCACGCACTGTGTTGCGATGATGATGATTTTGATGAAGAGAGTGGAGACAGAAGATCCTCCAGGTTCTCCTCCAATGACTCTGTCTTCTCATCTCCTCCACCACGGCCTCTGAGAGTGGAGGCCTTGACACCCCAGTCTGCCCGAAAATGTCATCTCAGCCCAGGCTCAAAGAAGAAAGCACTGCGGAGCTGCAGCACTCAAACGGTTTCAGATAAGAGCACACAAACTCCGTTTCCTTACAGCCCTGCCCGGCAAAGAGCTTCAAGTGACCACAAGCACTAAAACACCTCTCAGTCATTCCACTGCTGATATGAAAGGACCTTGACTGTTTAATGTGTATTTATCTAGGAAGTGTTCATTGCTACGTCTATCAGAAATACTAAACTTCACATCGGTTTCTTGCTAATAAAATCATGCACTTAGCTTTCATTTACTTTTAGTCTTAGCGCTCGAGATGTAGCAGTTTTTAAATGATTTTTCTGTTGGGTTGAAAGTACAATATTCCCATTCCCAAGTACTAATAAATCTACCCTGAAATTTCACATCACTCCACTGCCCCCTTGTAGAGTTGGGATTGGTTTCGATCACACCCACACTGTGCAGTAAATAGCTACAGATAAATGAAGTGTGAGTGGACTGTATTCTTCAGCAAAGAGCAAAAATGAGTTGAAATGAAGAGTGATAGCCTATCCGCCATGCTGTCAGAGACGTTAGCCTTGTTATTCCTTACTGTCACAAATGAGGGCAGCCTCCTTTACAATCTCTCGCAAGGCCGTGATCAGACTCCCTCTCACAGTAAGTAATTTAATTAGTTTCTCAGTCATAATTCTTTAGCATAAGAAAGAGACAAACTGGAACTCTCATGTAGTGTTGCGTAATCAAAGGCCATTTCAATTGCTCTGAAATCACAGTGCTAAGCTACTCCACCATTAATATATGGGTCAACTGAAGCTTGTTGGAGAGCTGCATATATATATATTTCTCTCCAGCAAGCTTCAGTTGATATGATATTATAGGTGGAATAGCTTTGGCTTGGCCTGATTTAACAACACTAAATGAATAAAAGAAGTCTAACTATCATCGTCATCACCATCATCATCGTCTATTAATGCTTTCTCTATCTTGTCATTCCATACCAACTCACTGTGGGCCCTTCACAATTTTCATAAAAGGATTCAAATAAAAAATCTCTCTGGAAGAGATTCTATGTGGAACAGGAAAGCTATGAGAAGTAGAGGAATATATTAGTCACAATATATTAAGATTAGATTATCATGAAATACAGACAATCTAAAGCAGTGTTTCTCAACCCTGGTCCTGGCCCAATCCCCTGCATGTGTTAGTACTCTCTGTGCTATAATACACCCACTTCAACTCTGTGCACACTGGTTGATGAGTGGTTGTTAATGGGTCAATCAGTTAGATCAAGTGTGTTAGAAGCTGGGAAAACCCTATAAATGCAAGAAAGTGCGCCTCCAGGACCAGGACTGATCCTGCTGGAGTTGCACTGACTTGCCAACTTTACTGCTCAGTGGTCACGCTTTAAGCCTGATGCAATTTTTTTTACAGAAAAATCTGTGGAATAGACACTTGGAAGTGACATGACCTGCAAGAAAGACCCTAGGGGAACTGGTGCCTTGCGAAAGTATTCACCCCCCTTGGCATTTTTCGTGTTTTGCTACCTCACAATCTGGAATTAAAATGGATTATTTGAGGGTTTGCATCATTTCATTTACAGAACATGCCTACATCTTTGAACATTTGATTTTTTTTATTGTGAAGCAAACAACAAATAGGACAAAATAACAGAAAACCTCAGTGTGCATAACTATTCACCCCCCCAAAAGTCAGTACATTGTAGAGCCAGCTTTTGCGCTTTGGATAAGTCTCGATGAGCTTGCCACATCTTGCCACTGGAATTTTCCTCAAGGCAAAACTGCTTCAGCTCCTTCAAGTTAGATGGTTTCCGCTGGTGAACAGCAATCTTCAAGTCTGACCACAGATTCTCAACTGGATTAAGGTCTGGGCTTTGACTAGACCATTCCAATACATTTACACGTTTTCCCCTTAAACCACTGGAATGTTGCTTTAGCAGTATGCTTTGGGTCATTGTCCTGTTGGAAGGTGAACCCCGTCCCAGTCTCAAATCACTGACAGACCGAAACAGGTTTTGCTCAAGAATATCCCTGTATTTAGCACAATCCATCTTCCCCTCGACTCCAGTTTCCCAGTCCCTGCTGCTGAAAAACATCCCCACAGCATGGTGTTCTTGGGGTGATGAGATGTGTTGGTTTTGCGCCAGCATTTTCTTTGGTAGCCGAAAAATTCAATTTTGGTCTCATCTGACAAGAGCACCTTCCTCATACATTTGGAGAGTCTCCCACATGCCTTTTGGCAAACTCAAAATGAGCCTTCCTATTTTTGTCTGTAAGTAAAGGCTTTTTTCTGGCCACTCTTCCATAAAGCCAAGCTTGATGGAGTGTATGGCTTATTGTGGTCGTATGGACAGATACTCCAGTCTCTGCTTGGGAACTCTGCAGCTCCTTGAGGGTTACCTTTGGTCTCTGTGCTGCCTCTCTGATTAATGCCCTCCTTGCCTGGTCTGAGAGTTTTGGTGGTCGGCCCTCTCTTGGCAGGTTTGTTGTGGTACCATGTTCTTTCTATTTGATGATAATGGATTTGATGGTGCTCTGGGGGATCATCAGAGATTTGGATATTTTTTTATAACCCAACCCTGACTTGTACTTCTCAACAACTTTGTCACTGACTTGTTTGGAGATCTCCTTGGTCTTCATGGGGTTGTTTGGTTAGTCATGCCTCTTGCTTAATGATGTTGAAGCCTCTGGGGCCTTTCAGAAAAGGTGTGTATATACTGACAGATCACGTGGCACTTAGATTGCACACAGGTGGACTTCATTTCACTAAGCACATGACTTCTGAAGGTAATTGGTTGCACCAGAACTTTTTAGGGGCTTCATAGCAAAGGGGGTGACTACATATGCACATGCCAATTTTCAGGTTTTTATTTCCAATTTATGTATATATATATATATATATGTATGTATATATATATTTTATTTTTTTTTCTAATTTCAGACTATTTTGTGCAGATGCATCATATACAATTCAGATAAAAAAAAAACATTTAAATACAGGTTGTAATGTAACAAAATAGGTAAAAAGCCAAGGGGGGTGAATACTTTCGCAAGGTACTGTACCCCTTGTGTATATATAAACACATTACTCTTTGGAGAAATGTAAAGGGGATGAGTTGACACCTAGAATTACTCCTTCTGAATTAAATGAGTAAGCTGGGAAGGTCACAGAGTTCCTCTTTAATGACAAATTTAATAACATTATCCATCTGCCATAGTCCTCATATAACACTTTATCACTCTCATTAGAATGAGAGCTCTTGTAGAGTTATGAGGTTAATTTTATTTTGTCACTTAATTGTCAGTGGGTTAAATGAATGTGGGCCTGTATTGAAACTCCTCTGCCTGGAGTCGTGATCTACACGAACTGTAGAGCTGCTCAGATTAATCATGCTCTGGCAGTGAACAGGAGGGTCAGTGGTGTATCAGAGCTTGCAGGTGACACTGCTTTGTCATCTCTGTGCAGTAGGAGTGCAGACACCTCATAATCAGATGTTAATGAAGCACTAATGGGCCCAGTGACACCAGACTAAGCCGCTTTGCTAATCTAGCTGAAGGGGGGATAGAGAAGAAGAAGATGAGAGTTAGCTGGCAAGAGCTCGCAGTTGATGCAGCAAACAAGAAACGAATTAGAACAAAGTGTGTCTTGCCACCAATTAAAGCTCCACAAGTACAATTCTGCTGACATGGACACAAATTGAGCAATCAAAACATGGTGCACGAACACAGCATGCAATTCACAAGGTCGTCCGGAAACTCAAAACTGTCGACTCATGAATTTGTTTCCTCTTTACCGAAATATCTGCACTGATCCAGATGAATACTGTACATTGAGGAGCATCTCGTATCATTGGGTTTCATTACACTTTATGGTTCTCTATTGAAGAAAAGAGTTATAGCACATCGGGAGACTCTGCTCCTTGCCTAATGGGGTGCATGCAGATTGAGACAGATTAGAACAAAATTTTAATAGGCTCTTTCTTCTTTTACTTTTTCTCCCTGTCTTCTACTTGCATACCTAGCACTCATTGTCTCTCTACATAATTCCTTCCAGCGTAATGCACAGTCCAACTTCTTTAGAGTGCTTTATATCCCTTTCTCATCAGGCCACTGCAGATGAGGTCTTGAGCCTAATTAATCAAATTAGAGAATCTATTCTGCAGCCTCTCCATTAATCAGACAGCACAGTGTGAGCTGCATCTCAAATGGTCGCGTTCAGGCCAGCTCAATCAGACGAGAACACACGCTCACACATTATCAATAATGTGACTCAATTATGTGGTTTTGTATAACACCTTGTTCTGATAAGTAGTTTAAGCACTTTAAGGCCTGTCTCAACTTAACCGTTACAGAGGCCAAAACCAAAAAATGGGCAGTTAGTTTCAGTTCAGTTCAATTCAGTTTGAGTGTAACCCCTTAAATTCTGAGGCTTAGGGCTTCTTATGGCTTATTATGGTAAACTTTCTTTAATAACAGTTCTTCTTAGAGGGGCGTTTTGGCCTAAAACTAGCATTTATTATGTTTCTCATGCTTTGTTATATTCTATAGCACAGCACTGCATCCCTCAGCTTAGTCATTTTGAAAGAATTCATGATTTTGTATCCTATTTTTGTCTCTCACCACAATACACAGTTTGCCTTGCACAGATATGTCATACAATGTCTGCGTGAATCCTCATCATCAAAAGAATAATTGCACAAATAGCTGCACCCTAGAAGAAATCAAAGGACAGGTAGGTTTGACAAATCATCACCCAAGACTGCAATGGTGTCATACCAGACTGTCACGAAGCAGGTCATCTTCAGTGATGAGTCCCACTTTTGTATTGGTGGAGACAACATACAACTCCATGTGTGGAAGCACCGTGGTCAGCACCAAGATGAATGGTTTGTTGTCATGTGTCACATGTCCAGAAGGCCTGGTGCAAAATCTGTGTGAGAATATTCAAGCTGCATGGTGTGGGTTATTGCAGGACACTATTAGGAACCTCTACAACTCGCAGGCATGACATATGACCAGTGGTGGACAGTAGCTAAGTAAATGTAATTAATTACTGTACTTAAGTAGTTTTTCTGTGTAGCTGTACTTTACTGAAGTATTTCCATTTTGGACGACTTTGTACTTTAACTAAGCTACATTTCAAACTCACTACACACTACTTTTTACTCACTACACACTATATATTATGCTTATGCTACATTATGATTCTTAGCATCCATGGAAATGTCCATTTCAGGCCTGGATTACATCAAGGACCACCTGGAGGAAGGCGGGTAAAGCAGGATGGGGTTAGTAAACAGATGAAACATATTGTTCCTGACTTTGTGGGTAAATAGACCACAGAATAGAAATATGTACACATGCACTTGTGACTGGTGAGTGTAATAGGATATTAGAGCCATAATAAATCATGCTACTTTTACTCCCCATACTTAAGTACATCTGAAGGTAAATACTTTAGTACTGTTAGCAAACATGGCAGCCTGTTGCCATACTGCGAGACACTACTTCTATAGGTGTAGCTCAATGAATATGAAACATTGAGAATACAAAACATTCATGTTATTCCGAGATGCATAAGACAAGACAAAACACTATTTTTTAAATCAATGCAAAATATTTGCAATGCTACATTCTCAGTGTGCAGACTTTAACCCTGCCTCTAGTGGTGTGTAGTGCAGGTGTATATGAAGAGTGGACAAATAACACTCTATTCATACAGCTGTAGACTTGCGCTAGCCACTCAAGAAACTGCACTGTGTGGGATAGACATCTTGTCTGAGTACTTTAAAGCGGACAGTGCTAAATAGTTGTTTAAAAAGATACAGAGCTGGAAAAAGGGCAACTGCTCCTGGACATAAGAGAATTCAGTTGTATCAGTCCAGATACATGTGAGTCATATATGGACATCATATTTGTGTACAGCATAGTCATGATTAGAGAAGGCACAGATCGGGTATTGGATATCAGTCTTTGGCCGATATCAGAGGCAAAGAGTGAATCTGTTCCAATCCTGTGTTGAACGTAGCATGAGTTAGCACAGAATTGCTTCACATTCTGCAAAACCTTAAGGACTGGATAATACAATATTGGAGTGTTTGAGCATGGTGTATATATATATATATATATATATATATATATACTCAGGTCAGGAACCCAGAGAAACACGGCTAGGTACTCAGGTCAAGAACCCAGAGAAACACGGCTAGGTACTCAGGACAGGAACCCGGAAAAACACGGCTGGGTACTCAGGTCAGTAACCCAGGCTAGGTAATCAGAAACTCGGGGACTTCCCAAACAGGCAACAAGCTGCTGGTGTCCTTAATCCGAACAGACCTTAACATCCAAACCTCAACATCACTGAATATGTTAGGGATTATTTGGATTGTGAGAAGCAGAAAATGCAGCCAACATCATAGACTGAACTTTGGAGATGTAAAAAATATATTCCTGCAGATAAAAAAAAAAGAAACAAACAAAATGAAAATTTAATAGCTTGGAATGAAATGAACCAGGAAATGAAATAATGAAGGCTGTCCTCTGACTTTTGAATAGTATTATAAATATCATATATCATCATATCATGCATATTTCAAGACTCATAGTTTTACTAAGTCACTGAAACACTGAGTGTTGGCCTGAAAGTAAATAATATCAGGTTGGTATCTGTACTGGCCGATACTCAAGGGTTCAGTAAGGGTTCAGATATCGGCATCTGTATCCAAACAGATAAAGTAATGCTGAAGCTCTGTTACTGGTGTGATCCTGGTGCAGGAACACGCGCTCCATTGCCTTCAGCACTTCCGCAAACATCTTGTTAGAAACCCAGGCAGTGCTTCACTGGGTTTGGCTGAACTGGGTGTCCCTCTTTTCAGGGTGAGAAATGTGTGGGCTGTTGCCTCTCCCCTGTCATGGCTAGCGTGCCCTGCTTCCCCCAGGCTCTGTCAGCCATGCTCTGCTGAGTGGTTTGCACCGTGGCAACTGGCACTCACTGAAAAGCATATCCAGCCAAGCAACCATCTGTCATTGTGAATAACAGCGTGACAGCACAAATACAGGTCTGCCCAACGAGATATTCCAACCAGCCGTGAGATTATGACTGAGAGAGAAGCCTTCTAACTTCTAAAATAAAGCAAGATGAGTTCATTAAATTAAACTGATTATATGTAAGCTTTTAAACACCCTGTGTGTCTTATGTCCAACCTGCTCAACCTTTTTCTAAAATGAAGGATTTTAATAGGAGGTTTGTCCTGCTTTGCAGCAGTAACACCCCTTTACTCTTCAGGAAAGGCTTTACACTAGACGGAACATTGCTGTGAGGATTTGATTGCATTCAGCCAGTAGAGCATGATACTGATGTTGGACGATTAGTTCTGGATCATAAATGCCACCACCACGCACACTAAACCAAGGAAAACAGTGGAACTGCTCTATAGCACAGTCTTGTAGCCCACGCTTGACTTTGGGCATGGTGGCCTAGGCTCATGTGCTGCTGCTCCACAGCATCTACTGGCAGTGCTTTTCTAAGGAGATTCTACAAGCTGCGTCTGCAACTGAATGCTAGTCAGCAGTGACTGAGCCTTAAAGGAGCTGAATTCACTCTGGATCTGGGATGTCTGGATACTTTTGGACACATATTGTGTATTTTATGATAACAAAATCATAATGGTACGTGCAGATTTTTAAAGAACCTTTAGTTAAATGAAAATGGTCTCGTCTGAGCTACTCTGTTTATTTGGAGGGTTTACTGCAATCTCATAAATCATAAATCCTTCCTGTTTGCTTTTGGCCATTGCGCTTGCAAGCAACGGCGCCCTCGCCCGTTCGTAAGAGAGCAATGCAATCCAGCTCGCGCAGCGAATAGAACTGCATTTCCCAGAAGCAGAGGGTCCCTAGCGGGTCACCGATTTACGTCATTACGCACAAACGAAAACAAGGATTTTTACAGTTTGCGTGTCCGCTTTAAGGAGGTACCTGCACCGCTCTGAGGGTTTACATGTGTCAGTGAGTGCTTACACTTTGTGGTTTATCTTAAAGGCGTTAGATTTACTCCACATTCATTCGGCATTCAGAAGAAACCCGTGACAGAGCATCTAGCTTCAGCCAGACAGACAGCCATCTCTGCGAAACGCGCATGTTCGTCCAGGAGTAGTGAGGTGTAGTGGTCATTGACCGGGCTACTGAAGTCCGAAATGGCTGTTACCGAGTGGCGTTTGTCACTGAAGTTGATGGACCAACCTTCTCTTCCTAAATCAGTGCTTCAGTTTCCGGAGACAGAACCGGGAGACGTCTCACCCGGCGAGTATCGGGTAGCGACTCTCAAGCAGCTTGTTTCAGCGCAGTTACCGGACGCGATACCGGACCCAGAGCTAATAGGTGGGTTCGTGATGATGTTTAGGGCCTTATCACAGCTCTTAAATATACCCGTCCTGTTACCCACCTTTCCCCTCATGATGCTGCTGCTGCTGCTGCTGCTGAAGAAGAAGATGATGATGATGATGATGCTGATGATGATGATGATGATGATGCTGATGATGATGATGAGGCCTAACACTGTTCCACTTCACAGAGTTGGTGTACTGTGGCAGAAAGCTGAGAGATGAACTCACTTTAGACTCCTACGGGATCCAGTCAGGATCTACTGTACACATCCTGAGGAAGTCATGGCCAGAACCTGAGATCCAGCCTGGTAAGCACCTGTGCATTAAATTATTGGTCACCTGGAAATCTAGTTTCTTGTAGAGCTTAGTTCCAACTTGCAGCGGCTGCTCCCAACAGCCACTCAGGGACTTCTTCAGAAGTTAACTGCTGGAAGGTAGATCTCTGGGACCAGGGCTGATGTCCACTGCATTATCGCAAATGACATGCCATAACTGTACTGTCTGTTTTTCCAGAGCCGGTTGACAGGGTAACAGCGGCAAGGGAATTTCGTGTCCTGCAAGCAGCTCTTCATACCAGCACAGCCTACAGAGACTCGGTGGGGTCAATAATAAGGTCCATTAGATCTTGTACATTGGGGATGCACTGCCTTTAAGTGTGCAGTTTCAAATCCATTTTGATGTTGGTTTGTTTTTGTTTTTTTTTCATCACAGGTTTTCAAGATGCTGAACAACAAGGAGTCTTTGGATCAAATCATTGTGGCAACACCGGGTCTGAGCAGTGATCCAACGGCCCTAGGTATGCTACTCACATCTTAATAAAGCAGAATTCTTCACAGTGGTGGTGATAGGAACCAGACGTCTAAAGAGTTTCATGCTTCTGAAATCTCCCTCACAGAAAAAGTTATTTGTCCACTGCCTGATGACTGAGATTTTGTTTTATGATGGTTTTCAGATACTGTCATTGCTGATACTGAATCTGTCATTGCTGTCCAAAAAATGTTTCTCCATTTGGTTTTTATTTATCATTTGCATCGTTTAGAAAAAGTTTTAGAAATAACAGACCAATAGAAATGCTTCAAATAAACCCTTCTTTTATTGACTCACATTAAAAGTAAACAGTGATGATATTCATGGTAGAGAGGTGCTTACAAAGAAAACTTACCAAAACACAAACCAGGATTGCCACTAGTTCACCATTATCAGCATTACATATAAATCCTGAAGACTTGTGTTGGTTTATTGGTCATTTTGGGCGTTACTTGTTCCTATCATCACTACTGTAAAGAAATTAGAATTGGCTAAAGAATTTCCCTAAAGTTCACATCAATCCACTCCGAGTTAAGATGAGTTTTCTAAATCATATGGTTATTGTTAAGACCTCCTTAACCTATGCAAAGGGTGTTCAGATTCATACTTGCATATAAAACTTGAAGCCTTGGCTTATATATGAAGTGCTGTCTTTTAGGTGTCCTTCAAGACAAAGAACTCTTTGTGCAGTTCACAGATCCTAACATGCTAGACACGTGAGTAGATCAAATGTATACCTAAAAACTGCCCCAGCTTATTTCCTTTTCACACCAAAACACAGTGCTCTGTTTTGAGAAACTGCACACCAGTTTGAGAAATTGTTTTTTATTTCCCCTATGTCTTTTGTTTCCACTAGGCTGATTAACTCTCACCCAGCACTGGTTAATGCCATTATTCTGGTGCTGCATTCTGTAGCTGGCAGTGTTCCCACACAGCAGAGTGCCAGCTCTTCCAGAAATGTGTCCTCCAGCTCCTACAGTGATATGCCAGGTAAAATAATCTTTAGAATGTTGTTAGTTTAATACTAGCTATAGTATTCTGTTTCTAGGGCTTATGAAATGTATCTGTTTACAGAAACAAATTGATGTAGTTTTGTGTGTTTATAATTTGTCGTCTTATAATTATAATTCCATTGTTACAAGCAATGATCACAGTGATGCTTCTTTCTGTTGCAGGAGGTTTTCTCTTTGAAGGCATGTCTGACGACGAGGAAGAATTCCAGTCGGTTAGCCATCACAGTCTATGCTCTTTTAAAAACATACTGATCATGCAGAATATGCACTGGCCCTGTGTTTTTCCGCTCTGTGAACTGCTGTGATGTGTAATAGGGGAATCGTGGTGGACCATCCTCCAGTTCTACAGGCTCTTCAGGCTTGAGACCTGCTACATTAGGCTACAGTGGGGCAGTAGGACCCAGACCAATAACTCAGAGCGAACTGGCCACAGCCCTGGCTCTAGCCAGCACTCCAGAAAGCAGTGCTGTTACACCAACCATAGGAAACCAGGTACTTGATTATTAACATTATTAAGTGGATGGGAAATTCTCCTAACTTGCTAAATTATGTTGGACAACTGTGGCACTGTGGCAAAGTAGGTAGCGCTGTCACCTCATAGCAAGAAGGGCATGGGTTTGATACATGGCTGGGCTATCCTGGTTCCTTTCTGTGTGGAGTTGGCATATTCTCTCCATTTCTGTGTGGGTTTTCACCCATCGGGTGCTCCGGTTTCCTCCCATAGTCCAAAGACTGTGTCAGGTGAATTGGAGTTGCTAAGTTTCTCTAGGAGTGAGTGTGTACTCTAGGAGTGAGTGTGTATGTCTGTGTGTCTGTGATGGACTGGCAGGCCATCACGCAAGTTTCCTGCCTTACATTCAGTGAGCACTGGGATAGACTCCAGCACCCCCCACAATCCAGAAAGAAAGTGACTTAGAAGATGAACTTTGGACATGAGCAACTGAGGGACTTGAAGAGCTTGTTTAAGTATTTATTAATCTTTGTTGGATGATGGTATATTTAGAAATTATAGTACTTATCAATCATATTCACCCTATTCTGCAGATGTTTTGGGTGTGGAGCTCTTGCAGTAAATGCAGAGGTTACTGCTGAGGTGTTTATTTATTTATACACTTGCTGTTAGTGCCTGGCAGCCAGGGAACCCACGCAGATTCTTTAGAAGTTATGCAGGTCAACATCAGGCTGAATAGGAGAAATCAATCCAAGACAACGATGTACCAGGTGCCCCAGAACAAGCAGATATTCAAGATTTCAGAATGTCGTTACACTCAAAGAACATGCAACTAAAGTTTTAAACATTAATATCCTTATAGAAAACAATGTATATTTGCCCAAATACTTTTGGTGACATCAACAAAATGATGAAACGAGTTAAGTATTTATGAATTGAAGGCTGGTAGCCTGCATTGTGAATTCCACTTTAGATCACTTCTGAACAGTGAGATCTTGGACACTTGGAAATTGTTTATAACAACCAACAACACTTTTAGTAGCATCTGGATTTCATAGTCTTCTGTAGCTGTAACTCTGCTTAGAGGGCTGGCGATATCTAGCCCGCTGAGATCAGATTTGATCAGGTTTGATCAATTGGTCTTCCAAAGTAAGCTGTCATCACCATGCCCCTTTTTGGGGGAGAACAGCCCTGTGTCCCACATAGATGGCAATAACAAATTAAATCATTAAAATAACGCTGAGCTCATATTTGTCCCCCTGCCATGACCTGATTGGTGCTCAGTGGTGACAACCAGACTAATGTAGCCAGCCAGGTCAGTTTCCAGAGCACAGTCTAATGCTAGCTAGCATGCTATTTGGAGAGCAGGACTGAAAAGTGAAATATTTCACATAACATGTCCGAGTGAAGAAAATTTCTAAAGTAGAATATTTCACTGGTGATTTGTTTTACCTGAAGATTTAATAAGATAACATAAATAACATACATAAATATCTGGGTAGGTTTCTGGCCTTTCAGTGGGGTTACTGCACCAGCTTGCTGCCGCAAGACTGAAGGGACTCAAAATGTGCTGATCTGATGTGTAGAGGGGGCATGTGCAGATGCAGATATTCACACTTAATTGTGTTTCTGTTTTACTTCAGAGGTTTAGGACTTATGCATTCTAATTAGTTCTAATTTCTGTGTCTCTGAAGGGTGCTTCTTCAGGGGTTTCCCCTATCCCTGCAGGGACTCCTATAACAAATGACCTCTTTAACCAGGCCTTGCAGCAAGCCTTACAGGTGTCTAGCATGTCCTCCCTTCAAGTGAGTATTCATCATGTTGCCACTAGCCATCACCGTTTTATTACGTGTGGAGACTGTTACATAGAAAGTTCTGTCTTTATTCCAAGTAAAATTGTAATGATTAATCGGATGGGAATTATTGTAAGTGTATTCTCAATTTCAGAGTCAATGGCAGTCCCAGCTCCAGCAGCTTCGCGATATGGGGATCCAGAATGAGGAGCTAATCCTGCGAGCCCTACAGGCCACTGGGGGGGATATACAAGCTGCCCTGGAGCTAATTTTTGCAGGGGGAGCTCCATAGGTCTCTCTTGTGCACACCCACTAGAAAGTATAGTCACTGATGTAATTATGTTTTTTTTAAATAGAAACAACTTTACTTGTGTTGAATAGTTGAGGCGTTATTCCATGTCGGATTCCATGTCGTTAAAATAACAGCTACTTGCACTTTTCCCTAAAATGCAAACAAAATGTTTTATTTATTTTAATATCACAGATGATGTGAACATATTAATTCTTCTTAATTATGGCAAACAATCCTGTGATGTTGACATTGTGATGCTTCCCTTCTGTGTATTGTACCAGCTGTACCATTTTGGAGTACATTTGATTTTGGTTGAAGTTTTAAGCCTTGAGCACCCTAGGACGTGTTCAAGAAATAAAAACAGTAACAGAGAAGAACAAATTGGAAAGCAATAGACAGTAAATTTATCTTTTAGGATATCTAGTGGTCACTGGCTGCATGGATAGTACCCTTACTCCCATTACAGCCCTTTAATAAAAATGAGCATTTAACTCACTGTTCTTTGCCTTTAAGGTCATAATTAATGCTTCCCGACATCATCACAAATGGTGATATGGCCAGCCTGTGCTTATGAGCCTGCCCTAGACAACAGATTGAATCAGGATAGGCCTGTAGCACTTTTGCTAGGAACATGATTCACATTCAGTGCAATGTTGCATCATTATAAAACACAGTATGGTGGTCTCCTCCTTGCTGACAGAGGAAATCCCTGTCTGCCACATACCCTGACCCTGGAACACAGACGTGCTACAACCAGGCCTGCAGAATCTGACAAAGGGTTGAAATGACCATAGGGAGATTCATGACCATCTTTCAGCACTTGCATAAGGGTTGCCACCATCACAGGACTCATCCTGAACATTACCTCCATGTAGCTGATCACAGAGAGGGTAGAGTGTCTGAGGCACAATTTGCAATCATCAATTTCTCTGATTAACTGGTACATTCCTGCATTTCCTTGTCATCACTCTTTAGTAAGACAACATTTATGTGTATACACCCACAGCACCTGTACCCACCTACTTATAAAGTTACTTATACTCAGGCACCTTTGGAGCTTGATGTGATCTATCTGGAGATTGCACTTTTCAGCTTGTTTCTCCAGATAGACATTCTATAGCTCATTTACAGGCAGCTTGAACAAGACAATAATAAAATGTTATCGTCAAATAAGTAGCGCTCCATCTTCTAAATACTTCAGATATTTGGTGAGATACATGAACATGTCCTTATCGTTCCAAGCCGAGCTCTGGAGGTGAATGGTTGCTGATCTGCTTGAGAAAGGCTGCTCACTTTATATGGGAATTGTCTCAAACGTGTTTTATCATGGCAGATCAAGTAAAAATATGTGCTTTATATTAAACATATACCTCTATAATCCTCCCAGTATCATCCTGCTCTGAGGCAGTAGAGATGGTTTCCTCATCATCCTGTAACTATTATTTGTTTTATTAAAAAAGCACTGAAACCCATCAGGCAAGGAGGATCTAAGGGAGGATCTAGTGATTCCAGGCCTCATGGCAACATATAGGAAGATAATCAAATAACGCTGATAAGTAATTCTGCATTATTCTATGAAATCACACAAAACTGTTTCTAATCAATGCATGATTTCTAAAACAAGCAAAATATAGTGAGATGGCATGAGATGACAGTAACTTCATACCAGTCTGTCTTTGTCATCACATGACATAACATATTCCATGTAGCATATTGTACATAATAAAAAGGATCTGTATTGAAATCGATGAAAATAATCACTGCAAAAATAACAGCCATTTTGAAAATGTATGTATATTTCAGAATAGGTTATTTAAAATCAAGATGTACAGTAAATTTGTATTTTCAGGGGACCCTGGGATTACCTTTGCCTAGTGCAAAGACTGCTCCTTGGGCAGTTACAGTGCCATGGATCTACTGTAAAACATGCCTTGTTAGGCTGCAATCAAGGACATTAAAGGGGAACTCCATCAGATCTTCAAAAAAAAACCCTACATAATCATGTGGTTAAGATGTAAACAGTCATTCAGTTTGATGTTAAATGCACTGTTCCAGAGAAACTTGCAGAGTCATAGTTGTTTACAGTGGTGGTGATGGGAACCCGATGTCTGAGGAATTGAATGCCTCTAAAAGCTACATCACAGAAAGTTATTACATGAAAATCTCATGAACATGTTACCATATGTCTGATGTCTTGTTTTATGATAGTGTTGTGATAGTTTTGGCTTAAAATGTATTGTAATCCATTTATCTACAGATCGATTATGGAGGGGTACATGTAGGGCATTGTAAACTAAAACCGTCCCCAAAGAAAGCTTGTTTTTTCCATCTCTGCCTATTTTACCATCATTAACTGTACATAATAAGAACTCAGATGACATGTGTGGTGGTTGTGGATAGTAAATAAAATGGCTATACTTATGTTTTAGACATCATGACCACTGCTTCCTATCATCATCATCACTGTAAGGAAATCAGAGTCTTAAGTTTCTCTGCAATTAATATCTTTTGCATCAAAATACACTGAATGAATCTGAATCATTCAGAAATTTTGAAAACTTGGTGGAATTGCCCTTTAAGTTGTCATGTGCAGAAGGTCATACCACTCTGGACTCTGACCTTATATGTCGTTTTTATATGCTGCTATGTGTGTCTGATTCCGCTTGGATTACACCTAGATCAAGTAAATCATGTAAAGCGAAAACAGCATGTGAAAAACCCTGACAAATGTTATAACAGACACTGTGAACATTATTTCCGTCTGTCTTTTTGCTCAGTGTTGAATTAGCAGACTATATGTTATAAATGTTTTTTGAAATGTAAGTTTAACTCACCCATTGACTCCAAAGACAGATCTTCAAAATGTAAGTCAATGGAACCAGACCTTTCCCCCCCAAGCGATTAGGGCCATTTCTATTGGTCCATTCATCATTAATTTGTCACACAGTGTAAACAGCAGCTAATGTGATCAAATGATGCATAAAAGTAAAAATAAACAAAAATGGAGATATATGTTTTTCATTGAACAGGGGTGATATGCTCACAGTCTACATATATGCACATTAATACTGCAAGTCCAGGGCTGTGGACTATGACGCTCTCTATTCTTATCACTGACATGCGTGGTGAATCATTGTATCAGTGCTCTACTCCTGTTATGATCTATTAGGGTCAGCGTACTCAGATTGATCGGTCTTGATTACTTAAAATACTGGTCAGCAGCTCTGGAAGTAAGGTAAGTGGTCTCGGAGTTCAGGGTACATGATGAAATTTGTTAAAGCAGCTATCTGGAATCCCCCCAGAGCTGAAGTGCTGTTTTGTGTTGTCCTGAGGGGAGTTGTCTGTGTAACTGCACTATTACAGGCTTTTTACGGAGTCCCTCCGACGTGGTTTGGCGCACTCTTCGAGTTGAGAAGGGTCTAACTGCAGAGCACCGCACTCTCAGCTCCGGATGTGATGCGGTCGAGAGGCGTATTAGCTACCGTATGTTGCGCTTTATTAGGAGGCAATGCGGTACGTTCTCAGAAACTTTTAGCACCATAACCCCAGACAGCCTTCAACACCATGGCCGAGTTCCAGATAACCTTGTACACCACGGCCGAGTTCCAAGTAGCCTTTATAAAGTATCGCACCATGGCAGAGTCCCAAAGGGTGTGTCCTCACTTCCTAGTGCACTCTGTGAGTGATGAAGTTGGACTTCTACACAAATACAGTGTGGTATTTATGTGTATGAATGTGGCTAAACCTCAAACGCCTCTTTGTTAGACATGTTGTGCCCTATTAGGGTGATTGAGTTATTATTATAAGGTCTACGTAGCCAGTGCACTACACAGGGGGCGGTTTGAGATTCAGCTCAAGTGAAGTAAAGGTGGAGAAATAGGCGGCGTTAACGACCCTGTGCGTGCTTAACGGCAGCCTAAAGAACCCATGGATACTTTAGTACTACCAAAATGTTAATATAAATACAACCTGTTTCTGTGTTAAGATGGTTTCCCTCCGATTTCTCTCTGGTAGCTAATAAGAGTAGTTTAGTAGAGGGTCTATCTCCCGTTTACTGCTGCGCTCATGAGAGCCGAAAGTGCCGCTGCAGTTCCAAACAGAGGCGCATGAGCTGAAAGTGCGGCAGGCAAAGTTGCGGTACTGGATCAGCAGATGCGTCAGGCTGCGTGTACCATATCTGGCAACCCACGAGCCCGACAAGGAAAAAAACCTTAAATTTAATATTTTAAACTTCTAAAAAGGCTGCACCGAGGACCACGACCTCCGTAATGCTTAGGGGGTCTGCAGCTGTAGTTCTTAACCATACATGCGGAATGGTTTATCCATTAACTCTCAAACCTTCCATATAAGGGTTTGTTTGGGAAAGATAACCTGAACTTTGAGTGACTCCTGGACCTCGGTGAGAGACACAGCGCCATGTTCAGTCCAAACGCTGTCACTTTAATGTTCGTGAAGAAGCCGAGTTTGACTGAACTGCCTGCTTGATTGTTTCTAGCAGTAGAAAATGGCCGGGGAGAGACCTTGTCCTTTACTCTCTGTCCATCCTGCTCGCGGTCTGGTGGATGAGAAGTTCGAGGTGGTCGCTCAGTACCTACTGCCAGCTCTTCCGGTCACTCTGCACGCGCTGCTGCAGTCTGAGGACGAAGACTACTGGGAAGCCTTTGGCCATTACCAGACTGACGCGTCCGGATCAGTCAGAGGTAGCTGTCTAACAGTGACTTGTGTCCGGGTGGTTAACAGTGCTCACCTCTCTGTTTCTGAGGAATGGTGACTCAAGTATGTACCTTTACAAACAAAGTTCAGTATACAAAAGGATCAGGTCAGCACTGCAGTAAAACGTACAGCATCTATCAGCACAGGTTTGTTCAATTTTTAATATATTTTTTATTTCTAATTAATTTTAAATGCAATTGTACTGTTTTGTATTTTAGTCATTTGAATTTAATTCCTTATTGTTTTGATACACCAGAAGATTAAGAGTACCTTTCCAAAGGTTCTGTCCCAAATTAACACATTGAGAAGAAAAGAGTCATAATAAACCTCAATTCCCATGCTGAGAGATGCTGAGATGTGGTTTTTGGTATGGTATCCTTATTAAATGTGACTCCATGTGTAAAATGTAGATTTCTCACAAATATGTTTGAGAATATGGCCGTTTGTATCTATAAGAAATAGTTCATAAGCAGTCACTTAGGAGCTACCAATGTATAGGCACAAGTGTGTGTTTATAAAAAAAATATTAAATGTTATTTGTCATAAATGAGTTTGTTTCTTTTTCAGTATTAACCTGGTCAGTTCTTGCATACTAAAAAATATGGTTGCGTTAGGTGGGGTGTGGACCCCTCACAAAGTAGAATTAAAGACTCCCCAGTGTTCAGAAACAGCCCTGCTTGAGTAAAAGTTGAAGTATTTTAGCTTTAAAAGATTCAGGAGAATTGAACAAATTGAAATTTTCTAAAAATCTAATTTTACATGCAACTGAAAAAATGTAACTAGTTGTTAGATGGTTGAAATACTTTCCTCACCTAATCATTGTCAGTGTTCAGCATGCAGGCTCTAACTAAGTACTCGCTCTGTCTCAGTTTCTGAAGATGCCAGTCTTGGTGGATCTTACAACGGTGTGGAGCCAATGGGTCTGCTGTGGAGCATGAAACCAATTCCTGGAAGCCGGACAGGCCTCAGGTTAACTTTTATCAGTCTTTAGAACAGAGGTGTTGAGTCTGATCCACAAAGGGCCTGTGTGATAGCAGGTTTTCATTTCAACAAAGCAGGAGAACACACGCTCAGTTGTTTGCAGACTGAAACCAGCTTATTAAGTGGAATAAGGTGTGCGCCTGATCGCTTGGAATGAAAACCTTGATCAGACACCTCAGCTTTAGGACTTTTAGGACTCTGTGCTGCTTAAAGGATGACACTTCATTTATTTGTTTACAGTTTGTTTTCTTATGTTTTCTTTTGAAAGATTTCGCAAGAAGGATGTATATAAGCCCCTTGATGTGCACATATCTCTGTATGAAGGCCACCTAACTGAAGGGTTCAAGGAAAAACATCCTCTTGCGTCTGTTGTGGCCCAGCGATGGTACACAGCTCCTGGAGTCCAGAGGGTAGATGTCAGGGAGAAAGAGCTAAAGGGAACCCTTTTCATACCCCCAGGTATCAATGGCAGGCAGTAAATGTTGAAAGTATAGATCTGTAGTTCCTCTACACTGATAGTACTACTGTTCCTGAGCGGTTCTCTGTGACATGCTTCTTTGCATAGTATTAGTTACATTTTAAGTTATAATTGGCGTCTATCTGGGAAACTTTAACAATTATCTTATCTCTCAGCAACATATCAGAAGAGAAGTGCTGATCTCTTTTGGCAAAGTGTTTTACTGGTTGATAAGCATGATAGCCAGGAAACTAATTCGATTACTAATTTACTGTCACGCTTCTGGGTCTCCCTGTGTGACGATGATGTCACACTCACATGTCCCCAGTCTACCAATCACTCCCAGAGTATTGAACCCACCTGTTTCTAATCACCCAGTCTGTCTATAAGACACACACACACTCAGGGCAAAGTTTTGCCAAACCCTGCTTGCATTACTGAGCGTTTCTTCCTTGTGATCTCCACTCTGGCTTGGACTCCCTTTGTCTCCTGACTACCGCTTTTTGCCTCTTCCCTTTCGGCTTTCTCCCTTTTTTTTTTTTTTTTCGACCTCCTTCCGTTCCTCTGACTACTCTCCTTGTCTATTCCTCCTACTTTGGTTGCCTCGCTGCCTGATTACCCTGGTTCTGACCTTAGCCTGTCCCTCGACTCTGATCCTGCATTCTCCCTTTGTTATGTTTGGTTGTGTTTTGGTGTTGTGTTCAACTATCCCACTGTTCAGTAAAGCTCATCTGACTTGT
This sequence comes from Semaprochilodus insignis, assembly GCA_034552555.1. Lineage (NCBI taxonomy): Eukaryota > Metazoa > Chordata > Actinopteri > Characiformes > Prochilodontidae > Semaprochilodus > Semaprochilodus insignis. The sequence continues at coordinate 48,873,104 of CM067474.1, read as the reverse complement.
AGCCCTGCGCGCGTCGGTCCAAGTTCTATGTTCCCGACATTTACAGAAAATGGCCATTTGTATAAGTCTCTCAGAGTGAATGTTCTTTCAAGGTCCTGGCCCTTTCCCTGCTGTGTTGGACCTGTGGGGTGGGGGAGGAGGCCTGGTGGAGTATCGCTCTGCGCTGCTGGCCTCACGAGGTTATGTCTCATTGGCTTTGGAGTACATAGGCCTTGTGAGTCCTGACGGCAGGCCTGTAAACGTGGGCAATGAGTACTTTGAGGTATTGATCTTTTTAAATGTTGATCTGTGGGTACTGTAACTGTACAAACAGAGGTACAAAGTTATGCCCTGCTGCAATGTGGTGTCTCTTGTCTCTTCCAGGATGCATTCAGTATGCTGATTCAACACCCACAGGTGTGTCCTGAAAGAGTGGCCATGATGGGTCTGTCCTTTGGTGCATCAGTGTCCCTGGGCATGGCAGCGTATTCCTCAGTGATAAATGTAGGCCAACTTAAACACCTCTCACCTTTGTCTAATGTTTCTTACACGTGTTATAACTTCATAACTACTAGGAATACCCCCTCAAAGGTGACTAGTCAAATCATCTGTCGGGGAACCATCAGTCAACTTAGATGCTTCAGGCTGAGCAGTGTTCTTTGGTTAGTCAGCAGTATAATAGCAGGATAAAACTGACATAAGCTTACAAAAAAAAGAACAGGGATGGCGTTTAAGTAAGGAATCATAAATATAGATTTGTATGTTTCAGCAGGCTGTCTGGTGCAAATTCTTTAAAAAAATCCATCTGACAACATGCACTGGATGGTAACTGATCAGAGAAACTAAAACTAAAGGTGGAGTGATTGCTAAGCTAGGCAAGATATAACCACATCTCAGCAGAAGTCTAAGATATGGCGGCATTTGGAACTAGAAGGGTGGCCATCCTGTAATTATCTGGGCAGATTTACTGAATACGTAATGCTGAAAGTAGGTCAGGTTATAAGGCAGAAACAGCTGGTAGTCTTATGCGCCAGCCTGATAATGTCCAGTAGCTGGCAGGAACGCTGCTGCTTAGAGAGTGGCAAACCCCGTCTCTCATCAGAGGAGCATCCAAACAACTAATAAAATCTTAAATTGCAAGTGTTTAATTTGTTTACATGTTCTTCAAGATGTATTTATTGTGTTTAATGGGTAGCCTAATAAGCATCTCTTGAGGAAGACAAGAAGTTATTGTTTCAAAGTGGATGATGCCATGAATATGTGAAAAATATTTCAGGCCTTCTGTTTTATTTTCATAAAAAAGTAAATTGCAATCAAAATAATTACAATTCTAAATAATTTAGATGCATTTCTGAGTGTTTATGTTTACCGAGAAATGGAGAAGCAGGCTGATCCTGGAGAAGAAGAGACATCAGTTATTTTAAAGCCAGCAATGTGGTGAATTTACTTTAAACAGTTTCATTTGTTTATTCATTGTTATGTGTCATCTTAATGTTTAAAGTGAATTAACAACTAAAACAGGCGGTAAGAGCTTGATTTAAATAGCAATGCATGTGCACTGCTTGTCTCATTGTTCTAAAAAAAAAAAAAAGCGACATGGCAGCACAACATTCTATCTCGGCAAATCAGGTAGGCCTCAGTTCAAATCTTTCATCATGTGCAGTGTCTCCTTCATTACTCTGTTGCATTTGACTGTTTGACTGTTAATGTGGGTTTTTTGGAAACAATCACCTATTCTCATTACAGTCAATATATTCTAGAAACCGTATATGAAAAAGGAATGAATAGTCAAATCTTCATATTGAACAGCCAAATGATTAAACTGACAAAATTCTGAGTCTGGTGCAGCCCTAGTAACTACTTTAATAATCATTGCTCTTGTTCAAAGAGCTTATCCTTTATAGAGTCGCTTGCTCCTATAGCTGAATAGTTTGTGTGTATCTGTGTCATTGTTAGTATGCGTCTTAAAGCTGGTTTAAACAGGTTTGTACTTACATAGTGGTGTTTGTTGTTAAAAGGTTAATGGCTTGTAGTATGACGACCTATATTCCAGACATTTTTGAAACTTTTATTCTCCTTTTCAGCCCAAGTGTGTAGTCTGTGTTAGTGGAAGCCATATTATGCCCGTCAACGGATCTTTGGCAGACGTCTTTAATCAGATCAAAATGTAAGTGCCATTTTGGCTTTTGCATGGAGACTGAGCGATTATGTGTCTTTATATACACTTCCTGCGCTGCCGGTCAAATGTTTGGGGTCACCGATTTAATTCATATAAAACGAATTAGTTTGAAGATATGTGTGTAAAATGATTCTGTGATGAAACTAATTTCTTACAAATTTAAAGCAGTTTGTAGGAACCTGTAAAAATGAAGACGTTTTGGATATATAAATGGAGCTGTAAATGATAAACAGAAAATTATAGGTAATGATTTTATAACACTTTCATATTTGTTTATCATGTTTATTATTTATATTGTTCACAAAATACTGTACTGAACTGGGAATAAAGAATGTATGCAGTTTTGGTGTCTAGTTTATATAATTTAAATCTACACTGTATAAGATGTTACTGAATAACAGTGACCCTAAACATTGGGGTAATAGTGTATATGGTAGTTCCAAATTTAATTACCCGACATAGCTGCTTCTGTTGATCCATTTTCCATAAAATGTAAATGGTGTCTGGTATTTTTCAAAAGTGTCAAATAAATGAATTATGAGGAGTTTTGATGTGGCAGACAGTAAATCTTGCGTAACACATCTGCTTCTTTTGTTTCCTGATATGTTATGTTATTTTAATAGTCATTACATTATGACATTAAACTGTGCAATCATTTTCAAGTACATACCTTTGTTTGAAATAGTTCCCCTTTTTAACAAACCAGCAGACTTGCATTCATAAAAGCCCACTATTAAAAACAAAACTGCTACTTTTCAACCCACTCTAAGTAGAACTGACCAGTTTTTGGTACTGAATGTCAATTCAAGAACTCAAGTTTCATTAGCTTTGTGACCCGAGTGCCCGGTGCAGATTTGTTGAGGTGCCTAGGCCTGCACAGCAACAGAAATGCACAGGCTTTATTTATTTATTTTTCAATTTCAAATTTTATTTTTGAATTTTTCCTGCATTCTTTGATTCTAAGGAATGTTATGAACACGCGTTACGATGAGGAGCGGCGAATCATTTGGCGAGATCTGCTGCTGCCAATACCAGAGGACACTTCAAAGAAAGTTGAAGTGAGGATTCACAAAAAAGCCTTTGCCGTATTGAATTGATCGTTTTATATGTCATTTTATATCATCAATTTATAGATTTTTTTTGATTGATGTTCAGCAGATCTGGATGCACACTTATGTAATCTCTGTTTGCGTGACTCTGTTTGACCAGATGGGTTGCCTCACATGCCCAGTTTTAATGATTGTTGGTGAGGATGATCAAAACTGGCCAGCATCAGAGTCTGCAGCGGATGTAAGTAGATGCACTTTCCTAATCAATATTTTGCTAATTAATATACTAATTGCTTGTTATGATCATTTTACATTTGTATGACCAGGAATGTCACACTCACTGTCCTGAATACAGTGTAATTGGCATTTTAATTATTTCTGCCAGCTCAATTCTTGATGATAAACTGACACATTAAGCCCGATCTGTTAATCTAGCGAGACTGTGCTGCATTGTGAGTGTACAAATCATGGTCAAAGAGCCAGTGTCTCTTTCTTGCAATCTTTTAGATAAAGCAGATGATGGAGAAGGCTGGGAATAGTCACCTATTGACCATTCTCTCCTACCCTGAAACTGGCCATCTCATCGAGCCTCCCTACAGTCCTCATGTCCGTGCCAGCAACTTCATGCTGATCAATACAAGAATGAAAGGTAAACCTTCAGTCTGTGTGTGTATTGGTTTAAGTTATTTGTATAAACCAATGTGCTGAGAAACAGCTATGTCTGGGCATTATGCTATTTCGAGTCTAGCTTCCTGGAGTACAGCACTTTTTGGATGATTATTTCAACTTTTTTTACTTATTTTAATTACACCTGACTCTGTAGAAGTGTCACACTAGTCTGGTTTTTGTTGTAGTGGTAGTGCTGTGGGGAGGACACACCGTACCTCACAGTCGAGCTCAAGAAGACTCCTGGCAAAAAACCCTGGCCTTTCTGGAGCAGCATCTCTACAGCAATACCACCGAGGCATCCAGGTCCACCCCTTAAGGGCAAATATGCTGTGATTCTTACGTTTGACATCTGCATTCCAAATTTAAATTTGAACCAAATATTGGTTTGAAAATCGAATTGTGCTTTAAATGATGTAAAATGAAACAGAGAAAGGAATCAAAAGTTTATGGTGGATTCTTCAAATTAAAATGCAGATTAAATGCAGAGGGTTCGAGGAACAAATAATAAACAATAATTGAGTTGGAAAAAGAATCCCTGAAATCCATACACAGTATTGGTAATGACTGTGTTTTGGGATCGACAATATAAATTTTAATGACATCAGCAACAAATGCTATCCTTAACAGTTATTTGATAGAGGAAATACAATTGTGCTTTTAATAAACAACTCAGTTTAATTTTACTTGTAATTTAATTGAAACAGTATCTGAAAACTGATGACTTGATACCCTGAGGCATTCCTGAGTTGATTTCTCTGTACGTTTGTCTACCTCAAGGCAAGTGTTGTGCCATTCCAAAAAAGGCAGCAAGAATGTGTTGTGTATTTTTCTAGCAAAAGAAGGGCAGTAGAAAGGGAGGTAAAGAAAAGTGGTTATGTACATTTCTTTGCTACATTGTAATTATAATAGAATGTTAAACATACAGTATATACCACAAAGTGGCAAATTCAGTCATAGTAGCACCCTAAAGTCAATGTGGATGTAGAAGGAATGTTTCCAGTTTTATCACAGAATCAACCGTTTTCAAGTCATTCAAGAATGAACTTTTGACCTTAGTATGACGTTGTAACATTGTGAACTAAATGAAGTAAAAACAAATGTAGATGAAACAAATGAAAGATGAAATCCTCCAAAATGCCAAGAAGACAAAAATATTCTTTACTTTTAATGTATGTTTAATGTAAGCATTTCTTGTGGTCCATTAATAATGTCCACCCATTGTGAAGGACGGCTTCTGTGCTAAAATGATGGAATAAAATCAGAAACAATTGAGATACTTTGTTTGTTTGTTTGTTTGTTTGTTTGTTTTGACACCAGTGAAATGAATCTGAACTGTGTGCAAAAGTCCAAAGAGAAGATCTTTTTGTTCCTCTGGAAGGACACATTGTTATACAGTTTTTTGGGAGCAATGTAAAGTTAGGACATGGTAAAAATATGCAAGTGTTATTAAAAAACTAAAGTCCCCTGAAACTCTTTTCACAAGATGTATTTTGCAGGCAGCCATTGAGTTTTCCTGTAGAGTAATGACCCCTGGCAGGGCTTCTAGTTATATAACCTTTGCAATAGAGCCATGTAACACAAGTGCACAATTTATAATGAGACCAGTTTATGTTCTACCCAGGGGATAGAATTCAGCAAGTCATTAAAGAATTAACTTTATATATATATATAATCCCCCCCCCAGTCTGTTCTCTCCCAACAGCCCGGTTTAACAAAATAAAAAGAGGATAGTTAAACGTTTTTTAAGACTCTATCATTCTATCATTTGATTTTGTACAATAAAAGACTTTTGTCCCGGCTGATGAAAACACATTCAGTCTCGGCCAAGAAACCGAATATTGGGAGAAGATCAATGTTCCAGGAGGACCCACAGCATCCGATAGTGCATTTGTTTTAACTAACCATGGTGGAGGAATTTTGCAAACTGGAACAGGTGCAATGCATAAACAGTGAGCTACATTTCCTTAATCACGCGTATATGTTTCACTGTGTAGTTTATTTGACATTATGAAAGAAGCACACTTGTTTTCTCACCTTCATTTATTTTTGGAACTTAAAACTGGAAGTTCTCATGTTCAGAGTTTCTTTAGAGAATGACACAGATTGTACCAGCATAGAGGTGAATCTTTTTGGTACACACTTTAATTAATAGCACAGTAAATCATGTACCAGCTAGTTCAGCATCTACATAGCAGTCTTGGAAGACAGACTTGAGGCTGTGACTGTCTACATAGTAAGCAAAATTATGTCCAGGGCCTTCTAATATATGACCCATGAGCCAACCTGTCACACCTGACATCCCAGTCCTCCCTGGGATAATTACTTTTATCAGCTGCATCAGGCCCATTCAAACTGCCTCCCTTTTCAGACATAGAATACTGCTTATACTATGGCTTGGCTGAATCCTTAATGGTTATTATTTACTGAGAGATGGGGTCATTGTTTAGCTGCTTCACTTATCAATCGGCGGTCGTCTGTCTTGGTATCCTTTACTAATTAGAGATGCAGCATTGCTCTGCCTCAGGGTGGCGCTATAGCAGCTTGGTTCGCCCAGTTGGTCCCTCAAAGTGCAACTATGGCCAGGATGCCTTGATCTTAGTTCATGTGTGGAAGACCCTATTACTAAACTAGAAAAGAGTGTTTAAGAAGGAGAATTGTTAGAAATGCTACACAGCACCGCTGTGTTTCACGGAGTCAGCCAATGCTGTATGCCAATGCTTAACAGCCAATTTGGGACCTCCTGAATACCGGGGGTTCGCACACTGGAGCTAACCAGTACATACAGTTGCTGACAAAAAAGGATCAGTTCAGAACCTTCACACTAGCACTGTACTTAACTGAGCCTTTAAAAAGGACTGTTGACATACATACCGCTCAACAAGGAAAACAGCTGTGGTTAGTAACATAAAAATGGCCAGAGAGACCAAAAAACCCTTCCGAATTACCCTGTTTGTAAGCATTTATCTATAACGGAGGAAAAGATAAGTGTTTTATTTAGTGCACTAATAAATGTAAACATAGCTAGCATTAGATTAAGCTCTTAAAATCCCAAACTTGTTAATAAGTAACTATGAGCACTACAATGCAAACTGTCTGGGTTATTATTAGGTTATACTGTAGACATGTGTAGCAACACTTTAGGCCTGCTGATGAACCCTGGCCTTTAAAGGGGTTAATAAATGAAGTTGACCTAAATATCCTTTTTTTAATATGACTTTTTTTTTTCCAAATAATTAGTCATGTTTAAAATAACTTTCATTTAAATGCCTACATATTTTTAAAAAATCAAATGGCTGTGGACCCCTAGCAGGACTAATGCAGCCCACTGGTTGAAAAACATTCAGCTAAAATACAAGCAAAAGCCAATTTTCACAACATAATTATGTTAACGTATTTTCTTCCCAAGTACTGTTACCAGATCTTGTATTACGTGGAATAATTATGTGCATTTGTGTAGGTTAATACTACTACTAGTAATAATAATATACTATATTTTGTATAGTTTCTTTAATACATTAAAATGCAGATAAAGATATGCATTTATAAGCCATTAAAATCAGCAAATGAGAACAGAAAACATTAATATAAATAATTATTAATTTAATTAAAAATACAATACATAAAGAATGTGTATATAAATATTATATATATAATGTTCTGTAAAAGTATAAATAAAGAATTATTATTCATTCTTTATTGTTTTTATAGGTATTTAAAAATAAGAAAATGAAAATTGATTATAGAAAAACATTGCAAAATAATGATACAGTAAATAGGAAAGCAGATAAAATGATATATGTTTTGAAAAAAAAAGTCTTTTGGGATGAAATTCCGCAGTTTGGGAGCATGTACTCTAAATGCAGCCACGCCGCTTCCTTTGTGTTTTGTTCTCAGGACAGAGCGTAATCCTATATGACGGTCTTGTTTGTCAGCCAATCCATTCTGACCCTCCATTCAAATCAAGCAACAAAGATTCTGCACACACATTCACTGAGAGGCTGATGTGGTTGGTAGTGAGCAGTTCTGGTGGAGAAATGAGCTAAGTATTAGTGCACTCTCCTACTCGTTAATTCTTACTACCGCTGTAAAAAGAAGCTGGAGGGCGCAAGTTCTTGTCCCTCAGTGAATCCTGTCTTACCATCTCCATCCTTTCTCCTACTCTGTGTGCCCCAGACTCCAGCATGACAATCATAAATCAGCGCTCCACGCAACATAATCCTTTTTACCACAGAGCCCCGCGGCTCCTCTCCCCCCTCTCTCACTCACGCTCATGCTCACCTACTCTTGGGTATTCAGGTGTGTCTTTACATGCTTCACCTTTCACAGCAGTTGCAATTGCTGCTCGCTACAACTTCACACTGGGGAGGGAGACTTTGCTAGGCAGTGAAATAATCCTAGAACTTCATCTTTCTCTGCATGGAAATCTTCACTCCAGTCCTGAACGGGAACATCTGCCTTATTTAGAATGTAAGTGGCAATGGTGCCAGTTTTACTCGACTCAGCTACGACATATACTTTCTTGCCTTACCACCCACCATTATCGGATACATCTATATCACAGTCAGCTGAAATGTAATGCTCCATACATATTTGCCATATATTATTCCTTGTGTTGTCCTGATTTTGTGTTCAGTCATCTCTGAGTGGTTGTAGGACTTGAGAGTTCATTAGTAAACTCGTGCAGCAGCTGCTTCAATTGATTTGTTGGTTTTGTACTGCCATGTTTAACTGCCTTATGTGTCTGCTTTATACTGCTTTATAACACTGTACTAATCTTGCTGACTTGTACGGTGTTTTCCTGTAAATACATGCCGTGTGTGCGTTTTCTCTTAGGAAATGTTGTTTTGTTCCAGAGTGTAACTATGAAGTTCTTGATATTGATCTTTTCGGGAGAGTGTTCCAAATGCGAGCCCTGTCAAGCTCCATATCATCTACAAACGCATGCATCCTAAATCTCTCCTTTTTAGTGAATGATTATGAGATTGAATGTACAAATCTCTCATTTGGTCTTTTTACAGAATAATTATGGGTTAATACTGGTAGAGTCTGACTAAGACTGATTTCTGTATCAGAGTGCAAACACTCAGGGCATAGAAGTGTGTTTTCTATTCAGTGATAATGTCTACGCAAGGTCTTGTAAGAGCATACATCTCTTGTCTCTTGCCTTTTATGATGAATAGACCAAAAAAAGGGCCCAAAATAACTTGGAAGACAGTCTGGTTACATTAAAAGATACAAAGGTTTTTCTTCCGCTGTGAAGTTATCATTTTGGAGATACAGAACAAAGTTTTGTTCTGACAGCAGTCGTGTACAAGCAGTGCTTGTACTTGTCCACCCTGTGCATTCTACACAGCATGATAGTGAGCCTTGGGGAGATATTTAGACATGCATTTTACTTGAAATGTCAATGACAAATATGTAGCACATTGACATGATGATTACACAAGCATAGACCATTCCTGTTAACGCACTTTAAAATATGGGTTATATTATGACAAATATTTGAGCAATAAATTCTGTAACTTGTACTTAGCACAATAGTGTCAGAAAGCCATCATTATTTAGTTTCAGTAGCCCTGCATCGCTTAGTGCAAATCATTTTGTACTAGAACCATACAGTGGGGTCCAAAGGGCGCAGCCACTAGTAAAAATGCTTTTATTTTGCATTCTGATCCAGTACAGAGCAATCTAAGTGAAAAGTAGAAGATGCTAAATGTTGTAAGGAATTTCAGAGTTTCTTAGTTTTTGGTATTGGTATGTCCCCCATTTGAGAGTGTGCTCTCAAGCTGGCATGAGCGGCACAGGTTTAGTAAAAGCACCTAAAGATTAGATTGGATCCATCTGACAGTCATTTGAACACATGCTTCAATGGAAGTTAGTGGGCCTTAAAGAGGAATTCCACCGATGATTTATTTATTTGTTTGTTTGTTTGTTTGTTTGTTTGTTTAGCACAATTAAGATGTAAACAATATCTTTCAAAGTAGTTTGATCTAAAATGCTTCCTTCTAGAGAAACTTACTGTGTAAGAATTGCCCACAGTGTTGAAAGCCTCCAAAGGATCCCTAAGACATGAAATGATACTGAGGACACTGCCTGACATTAACCTTCAGATGAAGTTTTAGGTTACAATATATACAATATATTTTATTACCTCTGTTTTACCGTTATCAACATATTACATGCAGATGTTGTGACAGATGTTTCCTATCATCACCATTGTAAGAAAATCTGAAATGACAAGTTTCTCTACAATAAACCACTTCAGATCGCATTTCACTCTGAATGACTTTGTTTGCGTCTTAGTGATTAAAAGATACAGAAATTTTGGAAAACTCAGTGGCATTCCCCATCAGCATGGGCCAGGTCACAAATTAAATCCAGAAATGGAATCTTGAATATTTCTTCTTTATTTTACATTTTTACATCATAACTCCTCCTTTTTAAAAACATTTAAAGGTCTAAAGAGCTCTGTTGCTTAATATATTTCCAATATGGGCCATCATAGTGGTGCAGTTGGTTGAACTATTGCCACACAGCAGGAAGGGCCTCGATTGTTGGTCTTTTTTGTGTGGAGGTACATGTTCTGTCCTTGTCTGCCTAGGTTTCCTCTGTGTTCTCTGGTTTCCTCTCAAAGACATGTAGTCAGGAGATTTGGATAATTGTGAAATGGATTGTGATTATGAATGAGCACTGGGATATGCTCCAGCACCCAATGCGGTCCAGGAGGATAAGTAGTTTGGATGATGGATGGATGGGTGAATGAATTTTTAACATAGTCTCAGACTGTTTGTTCCCACTGTATTTAGTGTATAAACTGATAATACAACATCTGTTTTGCCGGTATATAGTCAGCTGTGGCCTGTATTTGGGCAATCCCATGATGCATTGTTTAGCTCCTAATGGCTGTAAGCACCCACTGGAGGCAAGTTTTACTGGGAGGAAAAAAAGTTGTCTCACAAATCTACAGCAATGGAGAGTTGAAGGTGAGACTTCATGCGTGTGTTTTGTAAATTGCTCATGTGCATGGACATGTATGCATATTTTGTGGTTGGTGGTTTGCAGTCATATTTGGATTGGCCTTGTGGCGTTCTGCACATGTAGGTTGCATCTGTGCGTATGAGAAACTCATTCTTGGAAATGAATGTGTCTGCAGGAGCTTATACTTAACATGCCTGTCACACTTTATAATGATGCAGATATGTGATGTCAGGCAGAATAAAAGACTTATCTCAGCCTTTGTGTTTCTGTGCTCAGGAGCCTTGCAGAAGGTCTGCAGATGTCTAAACAGTATCGATCCAGTTTCAGGTTCTACAGTACGTGCAAAGCAGAACTCTCAAAGCAATGTATTTCAGCTGAAGGCTGCCGCCAAGCCTTCTTGCCTGAAGAGCTCACAGGGCTGCACATGCTAGAATTGGATAGCTTGAGGCTGCTGACTTTGGGGAGACATTCCAGTCAGTTTAGGAAAGAACTGTGCTTATTGGCACTCATGAATCATAGCCACAGTTTTAAAATGATTCCTTTGAATGTTATAATAATAACCCTCTCAAAACTATCATTAAGCAATGTTTAATGACAATTAAACTCTTCAGATGTTTAACCACCACTGAGAACCATTCTGATTAGCCTTCCTCATGAAAACACCCTGAATTACTTTTTTTCTTAAGGACTTAGTTTTGCAGACATTTCTGACAAATTGGTGGAATTCCTCTTCAAGTAGAGTCCAGGACAAAACTCAAACCTTTCCTGTAATAATAAAAATGATTTCTATTGGCTCATTTACCATGAAATGGTCACGCAACATAAAGGGTAGCCTGCAATATCAAATAGTGTAAAAGTCTAATGAACAAAGGGACTAAACGTAGTGTTCTTTATTTCATTGATATTATTCCAGCAGTTCTTCTTTACTCTTCCTCCCATCAGCCCACGGTTTTCACTGCCACGGCAGCAATGGCCCGGGAGGAGATATCTACTCTTCTGCTCCTCAGTGAGTCTACTACTATTTGCTCTGACATTGCTGGAAGCTGACAGAGAAATTTCCTCTAGCCTCATCAGCACTAACATGCAATCACTTGCCTAAATAGGATGGTTATTCTTATGCTCTTGCTGGCACTAGCCTTCCTCTGAATTTAAGAATTGTTTTTAATTTCAATCTAAGCTAACGCCTGACACATCAACTGTGGTCAAATATACTTTAACGTTTCTGTTTTTTGCTCCTCCTGCTGTGTCTCAGCAGATGGCTGCCCAGCATGTATAGCTCATAGACAACAATAAACAGTAATTATATAATATGCTGAAAGATGTGTAGGTTCATTTCGTCAACACTGCAGCTGTAATACTTATTCCTCCTCTTTCACAGTGTTGCTGGTGCCTGGTGATTTTCAGGAAAGCTGTGAGGGGGGCTCATGTCACCCCACTCTGGGTGATCTTATGGTGGGCCGTGCTGCGCAGCTCTCCGCCTCATCCACATGTGGTCTGAATGGGCCTCAGAACTACTGCATCTTAGGATACTTGGAGGTCAGTGTTCAACACTCTGTCTGGCTTTTGAGGCGCATTATATTTATCACAACACATTCAATTTACCTGAAGGAGCAGTATGTACTATTTATGGGTTAAAACTTTCCTCAGTCAACTACGATTGTCTGTCAAGCTCTGGGCAAGTGACTACTGACCACTGCTGTCCGCTCTCTGCAAGAATCTATGTTTGCCGCCCAACAAAATAAGTGATATAAATAGAAACAAAACACAGATGTTGCTTTCCACCGCTGGAGACAGTTCTTGAGTTAAGGGATGAAGTTTGATGCTGAACTCACAAGGTGTCTTCTAGTTTGTCCGCTAACTAGTCCCGCAGTTTTGATATTTATCAACACTGTTCCAACTCTGGAATGTTCAGTCTGATCGGGAATGGTGTGCTTGTATAGAGCTTTTTGATCCGGCGTACAGTTTTCAGAAAAACTTTTTGAAAACGAATTTGAAATTATTAAGAATGAATGGGATGGAAAAGTGCCACCTCTACTATTGTCTTTCTACTCGATCGACAGACACCTTTTTACATAAGTTACCTCAAGACAGACCCCTGAGCGCAAATTCGATGTTGGTCTGACCCGCACTCGTCTGTTTGTCTTTTTTCACCATCACTCTTTTCTCCCTTTCATTTTTACCCCCATTTAAACCCTATCACTTCCTTTAACCTACAGCCACCAAACTGCATGAGTACTCACTCAGAGCAGATCCCGAAAAATCTAATCCATAGCCGTACTGACCCACACTTGTTTATTAGTTATACACTGGAGGTGCAGCCAAAAAAGTTCCATACTGGAGCTGCTCACTGAAGTGCTTAATGAGTTACAATGCAGACGATTCACTGATTACACAGTCAGTGTATTCTAGTGCTAAATTCTACATTTAAAATACTTTTTTTTTTTCACTCTTTGACAGATCCCAAAGTTATTGCCCCATGCTCCATTGTTGTGCCTTCAGGCGAGGCACTGCACGCTGTGCTGCTTTGGGGATTTTGCTACATAGTGCCTCTCTTCCCCACAGACAGACCAGGCCCTTTGCTCTTCACATAAGCCAGTACTTTATAAAAACATAAAGCCCACCGTGACCTAACCTTTCCAGAATGAAATCCCATCACAAAGCTGGCACTTGTCAGCAGCACAGACTGGAAAGATAAAAGAGAGAGGAAACAATTTCACAGCAGTGCAGACTGATAACGCTGTGGCCAACCCTGTGGATGCATACTACAGACATGTTCTGATCTGCCAGTGTTATAGGTCGTTACTTCTCTTCTCCCTAAAGACTCATTTATGCCTGTTTCAGTTCTCACTGCACAGCCAACACTGTGCAGGTGATGCAGGCGGAATGCTAGGTGTGTCTCCCAGGACTTATTTTATGTTTGCTCTATTTTTGTTGCCCTGGGAAATTGGTTTTAGGAGCAGCTGCTTCAGTAACAACCAGTGACAGTGATACAAAGCCAAGTATGAATTCCTCTGTGCTTATATAGCAGCCGTTTTGAAAGGATTACTTCGGAATTGAATATATCTTGTCCTCACATGTCCTGTCTTCTCGTGAAAAGATGTGCTATCAATCCTTTTGCATCATTGACTGTCTGTCCTGTAACAACAACATGGCCCATGTTTACCACAGTGCTTTGGTCTGTCATGTTGAATGTAAGACAGACTTTGCAAACAACTGTGTAAGGCCTAGTAGATGAGCAGTAGATCAGCAGATAAACTGTCCTTAAAGCTTTCATCTTTGAGAAAGAGGATAAAAATCAAGCTCCACTCTTGCTTCAGATCTGGAAAAATCCATGTGTGTGTCACAGTGGCTGTCTGAAAGGATGTGTGGCTGTCAAGAAAAGGAAATGGACTAAACAAGAAGACTTGTACTAAAACACTTAGCCTGGACATCTGAGATATGGAGCAATGTTTTAACGTTGGAGGTGTGAAGAAAATACCTCTACAGATTTTTTTCAAAAACTGAATGTATGGAAGCTGTAATGAAGACAAAGGCTGGACACAGCAAATACAGATACAAATATTTCTGCTTTTTCTTCCTGAGTCTTGGAGTGGAAATAGTATTAAGTGAAAATGTGGTCTCCGACTTTTGGACAGTGCTGTGTCTTGGTGGCTTCAGTAATACTGATACTGTTTATAGACTGAAATCAGAAGTTTTGGATGAATAAGTGCTGTTGTTAATGCAAAATGTTCATACCTCAGGTTTGTTGTGTTTCCCTTTCTTCTTCAGGATGAACAGAAGTGCTTCATCTGTGACTCCAGGAACCCCTACAATCACCACAATAACCAAAACAGCCACCAAATAGAGAACATCATCACCACTTTTGAACCTGAACGCAAGTTGAGATGGTGGCAGTCTGAGAATGGTGAGTCTTATGTTAATAAAGGCAGAGCGAACATCAACAGTTAAGTAGCTCCTTAAGAGGATTTTTATTTTATCCATTTTGACTTTTTAAAGTTCATAGATCTTTTGATTTTGAGCAATTACACAATTCGAAATGAGACGTGCGGCCAGCAGCACAGGCCATGAATGAGCAAAACAGAATTCAGTTCAACAAAAAAGGAGAAATATTAAGTCAGTACAAATGAAAGAATAGCCATTAAAAGATTTAATCAGTGAAAATAAATTATATTTTAATACTCTTAATTTCCTAACATAGACAAAAACAAATGATCATTATTACTATATTATTATGGTACAATACCATACGACAGAATAACTAGTATCACTGTTGGATTACAGTAAAAGACAGAATTTCTCAGAATTTGAACATAATAAATACAGTGTTAAAAAAATTATGCATTTTATCATCATTAAAAACATATTTTTACTGGTAATTAAAGGTGCCATAGTCATAGTTGAATCTGCAGAGTTTAGTACATTGAACTGACATACCATGAATCTAAAACACTGTTGTTCCTCCCTCAAACTATAGATATGAAGGCACCAGCTGCAGCACCTTTTAAGATGTAATGGAAAATTTGCTAAACAAGCTGGAATATGACATTCAGCACCCACATATTACCAAGATCCTGGACATGTTTAAAGCTGTTAGTTAAACAGTATAATGAGCTAGTTTATTTACACGAAGGTTTTCCTGTCCGTTGCTATTTTAGCATGTTGCTTCTATGTGATCATTGCCACGTCTCACTGTAAACCAGCCAATCACACCAGAGCTCATCAAATTATTCATGAACTCTCCAAAAAAGGGAAAACTCATTTAATTCTAGGGCGAGACCATAGGGTGTGAATGGGTGTGTAAAACCACATCTGGGTATTTGTCACACCCCGACCAAAGTCACATACAATTTATGTCCAGATCAGAGAACAATTTAAAATACTGAATAAATGCATTTTATGGTGTCTGTAATGGATTTTGTCTGGCATCTCAACTGCTGGACTATGGATTTTTGTATGCGTACAGTTACCCAATGACTTGCAATAAAAAAAACTGTTTCTCAAACTTTAGGTGTACAACGAGTCAGCATTCAACTGGACCTTGAGACTGTGTTTCAGTTTAGCCACTTAGTCCTGACCTTCAAGGTACCTTTAGTCCTTTTAGAAGCAGTAAGTTCACAGTACAACTTTGCTGTCTCTCACTTGTGACTGACTCTACAATGTGCTGGACTCTTACTGTGCAGAGTTTCAGACCAGCTGCAATGCTGGTAGAGAGGTCTAAAGATTTTGGGCGCACTTGGAAAGTCTTTCGATACTTCGCGGCAGACTGTGCTAACGACTTCCCCTGGGTTTCACAAGGCCCGGCAGGGAGCATCGATGACCTCATCTGTGACAGCCGCTACTCTGGACCTGAACCCTCTACTGATGGAGAAGTATAACCTCAGAGACTTCAGCATCCGACCCTCATAAAAAAATTACAGCTCTGTACGATGTGTGTTTTGAATACTGTGAATTTCTTGCAGGTGGTGTTGAAAGCTTTGGACCCCAATTTTCAAATTGATGATCCATATGATCCCACCATTCAAGGTTTGCTTTTCAACTTGGATTAAAACTTGTCAAAAAGGCTTTTAGATTCAAGTATTTATGGTTCTCCACAGCTTATCCTACCATGGATTAAAAATTGATCCTGTACATTTCCAACTTGCATGAGCTGAGGTTTTCTTATGTCCACAAGCCAGAGCACCTCTAATGATGGGTTTATAGCGAACTGAAGCACTTTATACTGCGCAGGTGTTTACATATTAAAGATGTAGCACCTCATTCGAGTCTATACAATCAGTCGAAGTGATTTAATGCATGTGTAACATACTCTAGCAGCAGCATCTGTAAAAGGCATACAGTTACATCTAGAATGAACATAAGAACTGATAGTATCCTTTGCTCTTAGACCTCATCACCATGACTAACCTACGGGTGAACTTCACACGTCTCTTCACCCTGGGTGATAACTTGCTGGGGCGGCGGAGGAGGAACCCTCAGGATAAGTACTACTATGCCCTCTATGAAATGGTGGTCAGAGGGAGCTGCTTCTGCAATGGCCATGCCAGTCAGTGTATGCCTATATACAGCCCACGTGGAGATATCTTCAGTGAGCCTGGCATGGTGAGGGTGGCCATGAGTAGATATGGCATTTTGAATTTGCTGCACAAATTTGTTGAGACCGAAAGTTGTGGATATTTTTTTTTTACTTTTAATTTTATTTAAATTGTTGGTTATTAGGACATATGATTATGCAAATATAGCTACAGAAAAGGTTTGTATATTTATTTACCTAAACAAAATGATGTGTTGTATTTGACATCAAGTCTTTGTTATTTATTCTCAGTTCTGTTTCACATTGTTGCCACATCAGTAAACAGCAATTATATTTAGGAATGTGAAAGATGAATCAAAGACAAAAGTTTTGCGTGACTTCTATAACAGGATAATTGTAGTTACACCAACAGCGATCTATAGCAGTTAGCTCAAGGCTAATTATAAATAATTAGAGGAAGCCCGAGCGAAAGCACTTTCATTCTGTGTGGTTTTAGAAAGTAAAACTGTGTGTGCCTGCAGGTTCACGGGCGCTGTGTGTGTCAACACAACACCATGGGGAACAACTGTGAGAAGTGCCAGGACTTTTACAATGATGCCCCCTGGAGGCCAGCTGGAAACACTGACCCACATGTTTGCAAAAGTAGACTCAGTTCTCATATCCTACATATATATCCAGTATATTTTAGACAGTGTAGACCACCATACACCAATAATAATAATAATTGACTCAGTTCTCATATCGTACATATATATCCAGTATATTTTAGACAGTGTAGACCACCATACACCAATAATAATAATAACTGACTCAGTTATCATATCCTACATATATATCCAGTATATTTTAGACAGTGTAGACCACCATACACCAATAATGATAATAATAATTATTAATATTACTATTGTCATTATTATTATAAGTCAAATTGAAAAAAAGCTTATTTAAAATATGTAGTAAAATATTAGTAAGCATTGACCAAGGTGACCTACAACAAATCAAACTAAATCAATGACATAATTGAGGTACTAATAAAACCGTGGACAGTAGCTAAAGCAGTGCCAAATTGTAAATATACAAGAATATTTGCATTAAAATAGTTACTGCAAAAATATATACTTTTTGAGACATTTGCTGTTGTATGTAATTATTGTGGACTATTCTCAGCACTGCAGTGACACGGAGGTGTTTCAAACCTCACACCAACACCATGTCAGTGTCACTGCAGTGCTGAGAATGATCCAGTGCCCACATAATACCTGCTCTGTGGTGGTCCTGTGGGGGTCCTGACTGTTGGAAAAAAAGGTGAGGGGGCTAAAAAAGAATGCAGAGAAACAGTTGGACTACAGTTTGTAATTGTAGAAGTACAAGGTGCACCTATGTGGTAAGTGAAGCTGAAAACTAAATAAAGAGTGTAGATACATTGAGGTGGTCATAATGTTATGCCTGATCGGTGTATTTTTTAAATGTTCACTTCACTTCCCATCTCATATCCATATAGTCCATATTTGGAAAGATTCAAAAACCTACTTTAGAATGAGCTGTTTTTGTGATGTTGTGAAAGCCAACACATTTACATATTTTCAGCTTACAGCAGTTTAGCCCCCCAATTGCCATGAAGTTAGAGAGGGCAATATTGGGGAAATGTCCCTCTTTCTGGTGTACCTACTTTCTGAACCAGTTGGAGGTGTGAAATTGATGACTGATTATCATGTAAAAAGAATACCAAGTCTAGCAGAGATGAGAGGAACGCAAATGTGACAATTTTTTAACCTATAATTTTAATGATTTTAGTTTAAGAGCTGAAAAAAATCATGCTATTACTACAAAATTCAATTTGTTGTTAAATTTTAAGGCTGAGTCAATTATTATTATTTCCAGCACTCCTCCGTATAAACCCATTTGTTTCTTTTGTTACAGAGTGTAACTGCAATGGTCACTCAGAGCGATGTCACTTTGACCCAAATCGTTACTTGGCCACCGGACTGGTCAGTGGTGGGGTGTGTGACGACTGCAGAAACAATCGGCTGGGTGCACAGTGTGAGCAGTGTCAGCCGCGTTACTACAGGGACCCTCGGCGCTCTGTGGAAGATCCAGCAGCCTGTATCCGTGAGTGTGTTCAGAATACCCTCCATCACTCCATGCTTATTAAGTGCCTTAATTAAAGAAATCTGATCCCTTCTTTACATTTTACTCTGCTTTAATTCTGCTTTGTTGCTCTGCAGCTTGCGCCTGTGACCCTGCGGGGTCTGTGGAAGGTGGTCTGTGTGATCCAGTGAGCGGTCGCTGTGTGTGCAAGCAGAATGTAGAGGGTGAACGCTGTGACCGATGCAAGTTAGGCTTCTATGGTCTAAGCCAAGAAGACCACAAAGGCTGCCAGAGTAAGAGAGCTGTTCTTGTTTCTTTTCAAATATCAGAGATAAATGTGAGCAGGTTGCTTTCAGTTATGTGTAATAAGTCATTTTTCAACACAGTATTGAAGGGAAACAGCACTTTCTCAGCCTAATCTTTTTCTGTCACATCTGCAGCATATGATAGATTATCAGGGATAATAATTTCTCTGTGTTTAGGAAAAAACAGAGAAAATTATTTCTGACTCTAAACATTGTTGTACTTGTACTCAATGGGCAGATGTCTGCTTACTGGATCCTATTATAAAGAGATGTGAAACAATTCTAATTTAAAAAACTGGTCCATGATACAGCTGCATCACTTTAAAAGCGTACAGCCCTAGGAATTTGAGCACCGTGGCACTTAGAATTTTATTTATTTATTTTATACATTTTAAAAAGCATTCACTTTTAATTTGAAGGACTACAGACCAAACAACATAACAGCATCAGGCTAAAGCAATGTCTTACACTACATGCACAGCCTTCACAGTTTGTCTGTTATGTTGCCAAAGAGATGAAGTTCTGTGATTCATAACATCCGTTCATAACATTCATAACATCCGTCCTTACACATTTACACATTTGTTGCTGTGTTAAAAGGCTGATGTTAATAGACTCTCTCATACGTGCCAACTAGAGTGGGCATTGACAGCCCAGTCCTAGTGCAAAGCTTGAAAATTCATTCATTCATTCATCTGTCAAACTGCTTATCTTTCTGTGTCATAGGTGTGCTGGAGCCTAGCCCAGTGCTAAATGAGCAAAATCATCAAATTTGGACATTTAATTTTGACCTTAGTTGACACACATGGTCTCATAACTGACATGCTAACAGGCTGAAGAGATTACTTTGCACATCATTTTTTGAAAGTTTGTGAAATGAATAGAATACTTTTGCGTTAAGGTGTGTTGTAAACTGTCCAGCTACGTTTGGCTCAGAGTTTTAGTCTCTCTCTAGGCATGTGATGCCCCCTAGTGGACTAGCATGCTTCAGACTACATAGGAAAACAGCTGTCCTGCCTGATGTTTCACATTGTAATGTGCTACCATTTTAGGTGAAAGCCACGCCACATTTTACTCTAAGACTTCAGACTCAAGATTTTAACAAGATACATTCAGAAAAGAATAAAGGGAGTCTGAAGGCATAAGAAGCGTAATGTTTCTGCCTAAACTGTGTCAGATCAGTAGTGATCTGAAGTATTATAAAGCAGTGCTTGTTTACAGTACCACTTTTTGTATCAGATTGTAAACAGTGTATCTAGATTGTATTGTCTATTGTTGTGTATAGTATTGTTTCAAAGACAGAGATGCACATATGTGCATAACCTAATCATAAGTGTTTGACTAGTGAATTGCTGAATCCTGTTCTGGTGCTGGTTTAGCTCATCATATTGGTTGACCAGCATAACAGCTTCTAAACCACGGCTCAAAATTGCAGTGCGAGCAGACAGAAACAAATGGCCCGAAATGAATCTTGTAATTACTCTTGTCTCTTCTGTTGTTTGATAACCTTCTATTACAAGTTTAAAATGATTTTTCCTTCTCATGTCAGTTATGGTTTCTCTAGCAGGGAAGCATTTTATTCTGTTCATTTGCTAAGTATAAGGAACTGTCAAAGTTATTGCAGATGGCAGATTTCTGATACTGATACTCCTATTGAATCAGAATCAGAATGTTTATTTCACCTAGTATTTTACACATACATGGAGTTTGTCCTGGTGAGAGCACACTGACTGTTGACAAGTAGGTAGTATTAGGGAAAAGTACAATAAGATATAATAAATAGAGAATAAGAATAGAAATGATGAGCCAGTAATGGTGCTAAAAAGATATAAGAATATCTGTACTTATTTGAATGTGGATATGTATACGTAAGTAAGTCTGAGTAGACATATAGTCTATTATTTACAGAATCTGTACAGCTGTGCAAATCAGTGTCATGTTAAAACATATTAAAACAATGTTGAAACATTTTTACATTTAGTATCTGACAGTAATTTTCTACAAAAGCTGTTAGCTCTAAAATGAGCTACTTTTAATTGAAGTACTTGAGGAAGCTCATGATCATCTAAAATTACATTAGATTAGTTAAATTAAGTTATCAAACTACTTAAACACTCTACTACCCAATAGAAGTAAATAACAACATCTGTTACAGGACTGAATTTGATTTGTAATTTTTCCCCCCTCCAGTATCTGATCCTGCATTTCCACTTGTATCCGCTCGATACTGACCTCTACTTACCGACCTAAAATGCTTTGTATAATTGGAACCACAAACACTTCCCACATAATGGAGTGTGTATAAACCAAAAACATATATATTTGGAGCAACAAAACAGAACCTACTTTAGCTTGTTTAACAGTTTGTTTGTAGGTAACTCCTCTCTTTGTTCTCATATGGATCTGTCCAGGATGTAGGTGCAATTTTTTGGGCGCCAAACGCACCTCCCCATGTGACCGGACCACAGGCCAGTGTATTTGTGAAAGCTTTGCCCGTGGACCCGAGTGTGATGAGTGTGTAGTAAGTGTAACAAATCTATAGCTGTAACTATATACTCCCCCCTATAAAAAAACAAACATCAAATTCTTTATATTTTCATTTAGATTTAAGTCACGCAATACTTTTTTTTCTTTCAGCCGGGATACTGGGGGTTAGGAAATACAGTGTATGGCTGCTTACCTTGTGACTGTGATATAGGAGGATCATTCAGTACTGTGTAAGTGTAGTTTTGCACCATTCTTCTTATATTGCTTTTGTCTTTTGAAAACTGTAACATCACATTATGTGTGTCTGTATGTACATTTGTATGTATATATGTATTATGTACACCCAGGTGCTCTTCAGAAAACGGTCAGTGTCAGTGCAGAGCTAATATGACTGGACTCAGCTGTAGTGAGCCTGCACCTGGTTACTTTCTGGCCCCTCTGGACTTCTATTTGTATGAGGCTGAAAACGCAGCTCCTCTGGACACAAAGTGCTCCTCTTATCTGGTGGGTTACCATGATAACTGACCATATTATGACAATATTTCTCATGCGTTAGAGTGGCTACCAGCTCTGAAAAATAGCTAGCTTAAAATCTTAATTAGCATTCTTGCAGAGCAGATATCAGGCTTTCATACATGAAATCTAAGCTTTTGCTGATTTGACACACGATATTATGCACAGACTTTGCAAAGGTATTGACGGCTGAATACTGAATACACTGTCCTAAATCTATTCAGCAACTTACTATTCCATTTAGTTAATATAGCAATAAAGCAGAACATAGATATTTAAAAGGAACACATAACACAGAAGAGCTGCAGTGTTGCAGATTTGTCAGTGGAAGGATGGATTGGATTTTTGGCCTGTATTACACTGAAAGCAATACAAACAGCACATCAATTAGGTTCAACGTATTTAAAAAAAAAGTTGGGACAGTAAAGAATTTACCATTTTGCAATTTTGCTGTTCCCTTTCACAACACTTAAAATACACTTAAGAGACCCTTAGTGAAGACACCAAGGAATGAAGTATTTCAGGTATAATTTCGTCCCATTCCTCAAACTAATTCTATTTTATGTATTAAGGACACACTGAGAACACAGGAAGGCTAATCTAGCACCCTCACCCTCTACTTCTGCAGTCATGCCTTGTAGTCTGTGCAGAAAGTGGTTTTGCATTGTCTGTGGAAATATGCAGGAAAATATGTATCTTGTGTTAAAACTGTCTGCAGTGAAATACAAGTCAAAGTAAATCTTAGAAATCACTGTTTTCTTTCGTTATTTGCATTTTACATCACAACTTTTTCTGATTTGAGGTTATAAATTTGAAAGATTTACACAACACCTGGTGATTTCTAATAATATATATATATATACACACATAACAATGTTTCCTAGGTAAGGCTCACCACTACCCCTGTACCACATGTACCTTCTACAACTATCAAGCCTCCTCGTCCTTACTGCACCCCAGAGCCACCAACACCTCCCACTCTGCCCAAATGTGACCACTACTTCAGAAGCAGGGGCTATGACTTTACATTCAGTAATGGGAAATTTGTGGTGGTGAAGCGTGAGAGGCGCCTGGCTCGAAACAAAAGACAAGGCCAGGTACAGTCATAATAATTTACTATTTTGCGAAGACTAGTCTGTTGTATGTACTGCTGATTTTAGACTTGCTGTTTCTGTTTCAGAGGACTATTTCCCTGCAGCCAGGATCATCCCATCAGATTATCTTACGACCGCATACCCCAGATGTACCTGTCACTTGGACTGGACTAGGATTTGTGCGACTTCAAAATGGAGCGGGTCTTAAATTTGCTATCACTAATATCCCATTAAACCTGAACTACCATCTTGTTATTCGCTATGAGACAGAGGTTCGCAATTGCTTCTTCTCAATAGTTCTTACACTGTCATTATTACAGTATCATTACCAGATTCACCACATATTGATGGTTGCATTGTAATTGTTAGAGTTAAGTTCAAGATTCAAGTTCAAGATTCAAGATTCACCCTGTAAAAGTTCAAACACTGTAATTGTTAAAATGACATTACCATGTTTATCTGTAAAAAAATCAGTTGCTTTTAACCTTGAAAAAGTAAGTAACAGGTTAATCTGACAACATGTTTCATCTGTTCACTTAATGTTACAAGGTCAATGAACTTAAAATTTCAAGTTAAATAAGTTGCTTAGTCTTAAATATACAACCATTTTTACAGTGTAATAATTCTTACAGTGTAATTGTCATGGCGATATTACTAGATTCATCCTGGAGCAGTTCTTACAATGAAGTTGTTACAGCAACATTATCAAATTCACCCTGTAGCAATTCCTAAATTATACTTGTTGCAGTAACGTTGCCAGATTCACTGTTCAATGATTCAGTGTAACAATGTAAGTGATGTTACAGTGATATTATCAGATTCATTCCATATGAAATCAACTATAACTGTTACATTGACATTAACAGATTCACAGCAGAACAGTTCCTAATGATAACTGTATTGTAACTGTGCTATGATTGTGTGTAATGATGTTTGATTTTAAAGAAGAAAGTGATTTCGATTTGGGCTATGATAGTGATGCCTGAATTTTGTGAGGGGCATTTTATATATATAAGTTTGTAGTTGGTGTTTCAAATCTGCACCACAGACTCTTAATATTTGTATAGAAAATATAATTAATGGATGTTTTTGCCTTACATGTGTAGTCCACAGATGACTGGGCAGCCACTGTAAAGGTTGAACCTATAGGACCTTCTGATGAAAACTGTCCAAATGATCCATCAGAGAAAACTGTTACACTTCTCAGCACTCGCAGGTGAGAATTAGTCCTGGTGATGTTCTTCCATGTTCTTCCAGTTTAATGAACGAAACATTAGTATATTGCTTTCCTTTCAGTCAGAGGTCTTTCTCCTTGTACTCTTATCATGTATTTATAGTAGATCACTGTTCCTCCAGAGCCTTTACAGGTCATTTTTTAATATCGTGCCTCATGTAGGGCTGCCACTTTGGATCCTCCTGTATGCCTCAGCTCAGGCATGCGGTACTATGTGGACATCACTTTTGAGAAACGGTCTGATCCCGACCCTTACTGCAGATCGCACATTCTGATTGATTCTGTAAGCTCTTTCAAACCATTGATAAAAATTTCAGTGAATGATGAGAAACTGATATTTAACTTTAATGTGCCAGTGAACTTTTTACTCACCTGAAAAATCATCCTGTTTCAGATGGGACTTATTCCAAAGATGGAATCTCTTCCAAATTTCTGCTCTGAGGAAGCCCTGGCTCAGTACAAGCAGTATCAATGCGTGGAGCTTGTTTCACGGGCAGGAGAGCACACCCTGCCTGATGTGTGTGAACAACTGGTTGCCAGCATGTCTGCCTTTATCCATAACAGTGCAATTCGTGAGTATCCTTCATGATTATTCTGCATGATGGCTACTAAACCAAACTGCCCAAGGAACAAGAAATATTCTCGCACACAGTCACATAAATTTTGAATAAGTTAGGAATTAATGACAATACCCCAATAATACCTGTAAGAAAATCATGGGAATAGCCCCTAGGCTACAGTCAAATAGTAAAATAGAGCATATTTATAAAATAGCCATGAAAAATGTATTTATATTAATAAATATGTGCATATGTAATTAATCAAGACTGAATCAATGCATGATTGAATAGGTCAAAAAGAATTGCTAATTGCACAGATTTTTCTTCTCAGGCACAACTACTAAGTCTAGTAATTAACTGCTGAGTTAAATCAGGTGTGTTTAAGCAGGACAATCACCAAACTGTACAGGAATCCCAGCCTGTAGGACCAGAGTTTCCAACCCCTGTGCTCCATATTAAAGGAATATGTGCTCTGTGATTGTGACCAAAAGTGCATGGTTGCACATGATGAGCGAAAAGCTATGTCTGGCGGCATGGAAAGATGCAAAATGAGCAATAGAAAAGCTTATTACAGTCTGACGGTGAATTACATTCATCTCCCTTATTGGCAGCTGTCCTAAAAGTGGCTCTTTAGAGATAGTATGATGACTTGCTTGTCTTTTTTCCAGCTTGCAAATGTAACAGTGATGGGTCGTTTAGCTCGTCTTGCAGTAAATTTGGAGGACAGTGTGACTGCAGACCCAACGTGATTGGTCGCTGCTGTGACACCTGTGCCCCCTTAACGTATGGCTTTGGGCCAAATGGCTGTTCTCGTAAGTATTCTACACTACAGTCATCAAAGCATTGTGAGACTGTCAGCTTAACAAAAGACACACTCAGATGTGTAACTAATGTTTCAGTCATAAGGAAAGTTTTATTTTAATTTTAAATGTAATTAAAGGACCATTTTCTTGTATTTTATGTCTCGTGCCTGTCCACATATATATATAACTTTGGTGTGGTTTTAAGTATCAGAAATGAATATTTGCGAGAGTTCTGGTCTGATTGCCTGCCATGTATTGTATCTCATTTAAAAAGCACTCTGAGCCTAAAAACGTCAGTGTGAAAGGGTGGGACTGAACTGCTGTAGGCTGAATAGATGGTTAGATGTAAATAAGTTGGTTCATGTAGTTTCACAGAATATTTTTGCTTTTATTTAAAATGGGCAGCCCAATGTCCATATATAAGGTGTATGAACTGGTTAGTAAATATCCCCTCTTCTCTGTCCCCAGCATGTAACTGTGATCCTTCTGGCTCCAAAGCAAAGGCGTGTGACTCCAGAACCGGACAGTGCCCATGTCGTAGTGAGGTCACAGGCCGACATTGTGACCGTTGCCTGCCTGGATACTATGGTTTTCCTAACTGCAAACGTTGTCAGTGCAATGGACTGGCTGATCTCTGTGACCCTGTAACTGGTGTATGTCTGAATTGCGCTGAGCATTCAACTGGTGCCCGTTGTGAAAGGTATTAGTGCAAAATGGTATGAAAGCAGAATTCTACCAAATTTACAGTAATTCTGATGAGGCATGATTGAATCAGTCAGATTTAAACAGTTACTCAGTGTTTCAATGTGAAATGGGTCATTATAGAGAAACCTATAGACTTCAGATTAGCCAGTGAGCCTACACATCTGAGTTTTTATACATAATGTTGATCATGGTTTTGTTGATCATGGACTATTTCAGGCACTAGGCAGTGTAACAGTGTCAACATCTGGTTCCTGTCACCACTGCTGTGAACAATTCTGACTGTGAATTAGTGGAATTTCTCTTTGTTTAATCTCTGTGATTAAAGAGTAAAATATTCATACCTGTAAACCCATGGCAGTAATCTGATGCTTATGTCTGAAATACATTCTGAGGTCATTTGTGTTCTCTCTTCTCTACTGTAGGTGTGTTGAGGGTTACTTTGGTGACCCTGTCTCCAGGGACACCTGCATGCCATGCCGGTGCCCAGATCTGAAGGGCAGTGGACGCTTCTTTGCTCGCACTTGCAGAAAGGACCCAAATGCTTTAGTCCCGTCCTGTGAATGTGAGACTGGATATCAAGGTGTGATCTTTCATCCATTCACTCTGACTGCTTTAATACAGTTATACACATTGCCTAACTGACATTAGTTCCCTGACAGAGGACACATTACTGAAGTTACATAAAGTCCAATTCAAAAAGAATTAATGTATTTATTTGAAAACAAAGAAATATTTAATGTTTAAGTTCATATACTTTAATTGTTTTTGTAAATTGTTTACTAATTCAAAATTGGATGCCTGTATCAAGTTCTGAAAAAGTTGGGACAAGGGCAGTGTAAGACTTGGAAATTTGTGGAATGATCAAAAACATCTGTTTTGGAATTCTCCATAGAAGGTCAGTAGGTAGCTGGTGATGCTATCATGATTGGGTATAAAAGAAGCAATTGTGAGTTTCAAGGGTTATGATTAAAAGGAATCTGGAGAAAAACCCGGAGAAAAATATTAAACACCTGTGACCTTCGTTCTCTCAGTCCGCACTGCATTAAAAACTGACATGGGTATTAATGAATGTAACCACACAGGCTTGGGAAAATTTTGGAAAAAGCCAATAACAAACACAGTTTGTCGCTGCATCTACAAATGCAAGTTAAGCCATATAATCAACATCCAGAAACGTGCCCAGCATCTCTGGGCGAAAGCTCATCTTAGATGGACTGATGTACAGTGGACTCCATGTGCGGTCTGACTGTGTTCTCCAGGTCATAAAGGAATAGGACTAGGAATAGGAATAGGAATGGGACATAGGATTCTGATTGTAACCAGCATAAAGTTCAAAAGCCAGCATCTGTCATGATATAGGAGTGTGTGGTGCCGATGTCATTTGTAACTGCTAGCTGCACAGCTGTGAAAGCACCATTAATGCTGGGGACTACATATACCTTTTAGTGCAATATCAAAGATGAAAAAAATTGGTCTCAAGAATTTCTTTACATTTTTATTCTTCTACATCATTTGAGCACGTCTTTTTAACATTGTTAAAAAGAAAAATGAATTAACACAGTGGTAAACATGCCTTTTCCCCAAGGTTGCAGACATTACATTTAGAATTGTGTATATACACCCACCAGCCACTTCAGTAATTACACCTCGATGTATCTACACTCATTGCCTATTTTATCAGATCCACTTACCATAAAGATGTACTTTGTACAAATTCCAGCAGCACTGCTGTGTCTGATTCAGTCACTACAGACACTAACACATCACCACCACGTCAGTGTCACTGCAGTGTTGAGAATGATCCACCACCCACATAATGCCTGCTCTGTGGCGGTCTTGTGGGGGTCCTGACCATTGAAGAATAGGGTGAAGGGAGATCAACAAAGTACACAGAGAATCAGATGGACTACAGCCTGTAATTGTAGAACTACAAAGTGCACCATATGGTAAGTAGAGGTGATAAATTGGAGTGTAGATAGAATTATTAGGTGTACCTAATAAAGTGGCCGATGGGTGTCCATAAAAAGTCAGTTATTTTGAAATGTTAAACATATTTTCTTTTTTTACTGTTTTCAAATGTTTTATTTATAATTTATTATTTTATCATTTTATTATTTTATTGTTTTATTTACAGTTTTTCCTCACTGTATCAGTGTATTTGGCTTAGTAAAAAATCATATGTAATAAATCATGAAGGTAATGGAGTCATAACATCCAGCATGTACGAGTGTGATAGATATAACACATTGAATTCAAAGACAGCAAACCTGGAAGACTTGTGGTGCCGAGTGAGTGTTGGGAGGAATAAAGATGAAGCATTTCCACTTCTCCTTCCCCAGGCTTACACTGTGATGCATGCTCTCCTGGTTACTATGGTAACCTGTTGTTGGTGGGTGCCAGGTGCAAGGAGTGTCCCTGCAACAATAACATTGACCCTCGTGATGGTGAAGCCTGTGATGCCGTGACTGGCGAGTGTCTCCGCTGCTTACAGAACACTCATGGGCCAAACTGTCAGAACTGCAAACCTGGGTACTATGGCAACGCACTGCTCCAGGACTGCCGAGGTATGGAGCGTGGTGGGAATGTTTATCAGACCTTTTCCGTTCAGGACCAATGCTCACACAGGGCTTAACCTCTAAAACCAGAGGCTTATTATTCAGTTATTGATGTAATGAGTTATTAGTCAGCAGTGGCTGTGAATTATCTAGTAGCTACTCTGAAACTCATAGAAACATGAGGAATTGAGGTGACAGCCCACACAGGTCCTTTAGAGCTTCACTCTCGGGAATTACAGTTATCAATAGGGGTCACCAAATCTTTTTTAGCCTCTCACTGCAGGATCACTGATGGCGATTTCTCCAGCAGAATGGAACATGACTGATTTGAATTAGATTTTGAATAAATATAATCAAATAATATATTTTCTCTATCAGACATGACTTTGTGTTGAGCTGCTATTGAGCAATAAGGCCTCAAAGGGGAGGTGTGAGAACCCCCTACTGTGAAAACAATCTTGGATCACAATGACGGCTGTGCTGAGATTAAACATTTTAAGCAAACTCTGAAGCAAAGTAAACCCCATATATGTTTACATACTTAAACACAAATGAGAACAAAAGTCTAGCTTCCTGTTCCGGTTCTGCAAATCATGTAGATTTCCATCAAAATGTTTTCCCATCTCAACATTACTGAAAAAAATAAATGCATAGCTCAAAATCTGAGGGGTATATAGGGGTCAATATCAAGATGTGACATATTAGAATTTGATTAGGCAACTGTCAGGCTCTGAGTAAATATACATATAGTAGCTACTGAACGATGAGTCTTAAAAGAGTGGATACATTATAAGCTTGTTGTTGGAGGGTTATAATCCTCCATAACTTTGTGTGTGTACATTCACAGAATGTTTGTGTGACCGGCTGGGGGCAGAGTTGACAAATTGTCCGGTGGATGGGCCGTGTTTCTGTGATGTGGTGACTGGGCAGTGCCCTTGCCGTCCAGGTGTGGTTGGAGTGCGGTGTGATCAGTGTGAGGACGGATACTGGAACCTGCAGTCTGGGTGTCAGCCGTGCAACTGCAACCCACACCACGCCCGCAGCAACTTCTGTGACAAGGTGACCCCTTTCAGTTACTCAGCCTGGAAATGTTTCTATTTTATGTTTATCTTTTTTTATTGCAAATTAAACTATTAGCATAACATGTGAATGAAACGGAGAGTCCTTAAGCATTAACATGAATTTCAGAATTTGTTAGTGTTTGTTGATTAGATCAGATGCTCCTGAGAGTCATCTGAACACAAGCTTCAATGGGAGAGTTAAAAATAAAACAATCTGTGCTTGTTGTATAAAGGTTATAACATGGTTCAATATCACAGAGCTCCTGAAATTTGAGTAGTAATCTAGAAATGGTGAAGAATCGTGAATGTTTCCTCATCATTTTACTTGTCTTTATTTTTCTTTGCTTTTTTTTCAGAACTTGAAAACTTTCTGTTCTTAGTCTCCAGGTTTAAGTAAAAACTCTCAAATGTTCAGTGTGGTCTCAAACTTTTTCTCAAACCTACTTTATGTCTGTACATAGTGAAACACCACACTTTATCAAAGAACCAGGTATTATGCTCAGTAACCCAACTTTTCTTCCTCTCACTTCACCTCCAGATTACAGGCCAGTGTCCCTGTGAGCAAGGATATGGTGGGAAACAGTGTGAGGAATGTGCAGAGAATTACTTTGGAAACCCAGACATTCAATGCATATGTATGTGCCTTAACAGTACAATTATTAGTGTTAACTGTTGCTCATACGCTCATAAAAATAAAGGTGCCAAAAATGGTTCTTTTGGGTGACAGCATAGAAAGAGCTTTTAAATGGATTCCTGTAAATGAGATTTGTGAATGTAACATCTGTAATGTTAAAATGTAAATGTTTTACCAACAGATTATAATAGACCTGTACACCCAAACACCCGACCCAAGAACCGTATATGAATATACAGTCTTATGTGAAGGTTTGGGTGCCACTGGTCAAATTAAAATCTCCAAAATAAAAATTGACTGGGGTGTTAAAACGTTTGCATATGACTGTATATTTTAAGAGTGTAAATCGAGCAGCTTCTAAAAGTGTGTCTTCATCCATCTTCTAGTCTGTGGCTGTAACATGGAGGGCACAGTTTACCCAGGTTGTGATCCTTACACTGGTGAGTGTATGTGTCGGCCTGGTGTGAGC
This sequence comes from Semaprochilodus insignis, assembly GCA_034552555.1. Taxonomy (NCBI): domain Eukaryota; kingdom Metazoa; phylum Chordata; class Actinopteri; order Characiformes; family Prochilodontidae; genus Semaprochilodus; species Semaprochilodus insignis. The sequence goes on along the minus strand of CM067474.1, from coordinate 48,841,711 downwards.
GGTGCTTTCTGTGACCAGTGTGCTCCGGGGCATGACCCAACCTTCCCTGCCTGCGAGCCCTGCCACACCTGTTTCCTGCTGTGGGGAAAAAATGTTACAGACATCACACAGACCACTTCGGCGATGCTTTCCCTGATCCCTCGTCCCGGTACTGTCTCTGTCGACAAAAGAGTCCAGAAGCGCTTGCAGGACCTAAATGAGATGTTAAAGAACCTGGTTAACATGCTAGGCCGTGATCGGAATGAGCTAGACACCATACAACAACTCTTGAATCAAATCAGGTACAGAGTCGAATGTTATTCAGATATTTAAACATTTATAATCAGATATTCCTTATTCAAAGTTGAATAAAAATGTTATTTTGGCACATTTTTATCTTCTATGTCCATATACACTACCATTCAAAAGTTTGGAATCAGAGTTTTCAACAATATAACTAATTTTGTTGCAAATACATATTTAATATGGTAGTCCCGCGCAACGTCACAGCCTTCTAATTATTGGTAACATGCTATTCCTATGCTTTAAATGAAAATGTTGCATTTTAGATGTGTCCTTAATGTTCAGTAGGGCAGTAGACTATTCTAAAATGACTGAAAAGGCTGTATATCATCAAGAACTGAGGTAAAGTTAAATTAGTAAATGGTAAAATTTAAAAATACATATAGTAAAATTAATATTAAGAATTCATTATGTTTCAACAGTGGAGCCAGATCTCAAGGCAGATAACTTGTAATATGAATAGATAATTTTATCCGCTTTTTGTTCACGAAATTCTTAAAACATTAAAAACAAAACCTAGTACGTAGTTCATAATATTTAAATCAATTTTACTAATAAAATAAGCTCTTTGATTAATATTGCAAGTGATTCAAATGTTTTGAACAGCAAGAGATAAAAGAAATCTGAAAAAGGTGACATTTGGAGTGTAATGCTGTTTGTCTCCCTTGTATCTCAGAAACGCAGCTCAAAACATAGATCCAAACATCATTATTATTGACCCATCTCAGCTGCTGAACACCAACATTGATAACATTCATTATGAGTTCAAGAGGCTGCTGGACAACCTGCAGAGAAAAGTTAAAGAAGGTCCAAAAGTAGATCTGAAAGCACTGAATGGTACGTCTGCTGACAGAAAATCACACAGTGAAGTCGGTGCGCATTTAAATTCTGTTGTTCTGTTAAGTAACGTGCACTCACTGTTTCAGACACTCTAGAGAAGATCCAAAAGCTCCATGCTGATTTCATGAAAGATGAAGAGCGGGTGAAGGAGGCTAACGCCATCTTAGAGGCCTCCAGGCAAACTCGCCGGGACACTAAGATGCCCCAATGCCAGTCTAGGCCTTTGAATGCATTGGAGAAGAAGGTCAAAGCACTGAGCGTGGCCCAACTCAATGAGGAGGTGAAACAAAAGAACATTATTAGTTTTCAGTCGTTCGCTTATTTAATAGTCACTGAATCACTAACTTTCATCTCCTTATTTAAACCCTTAGGGGTCGCAATTATCGCTGGGAATAACAAAAGCATGCTGTGGCTTGACTTTCATTGTTTCTCACTCTTAGCTCGCTGACAAGAAGGGCAGAAGCTAATGTCACGTTTATTTTTTGGGGTTGGAATTAATTGAAGTTATTAATTAATTGAGTTATTGTGGTGCTTACAGCCTTGCTGTCCAGAAAACCACTGATTTGTCATTTGTTGACACTGAAACACTTGTTGTAAATCCCTTGTGTGTAATTAAGTGTAATTAAGTTTGTATTGACTTTTAAATAGACATTTCATTTTATAACAAAACTCCAGGTTAACTTGGATTATCTACAAAATCAGAAACCAGTAAACTAAACTAACACACAGTGAACAGACATTTGATTGACTACATATAAGACACAATAATAGCTAATGAAAGACGTCTGATGTTCATGAACCTTCTTATATAATACCTGGATTCTTCCATCATGTGTCTGACATGTTTGTTAAACCTTCTTCTACCTTCTGCCTTAGATCTGTGGAGCTCCAGGTGATGTAGAATGTGAGAAGGCGAAGTGTGGTGGTGCTCTGTGTGGGAAATGTGGTGGACCGTTTTGTACAGGGAGTCTTCCTGTCAGTGAAGACGCCATAAACACAACAGAGAAAACTGAGCAAGGCCTCCTCGAGCTGCTCAGTAACCTCACAGAGGCAGAGACGAAGGCAGGGTCAACCACACACCACACAAATGCATTATGTCATCATTTCCTACATTACTAAATATGTGTGCATTTTAATTATACTTTGTTAATAATTGCTTTTTTGATCTTGGCATGTTTATATGTTGTCTGGCATGCTGAAAATCCTGCATACAATTCCATGTTACTGCATATTATACCTGATTTCTGTCCTTAGATCGATTTAGTCAAAAATATAAGTGAACGCATCAGAGACAAAGCACAGGACATGATGAACAAAATCTCCAAAACTAATGGCACATCAGAGACAGACAAGGATAACATTATAAAGCTTATCAATCAAGTCAGAGAATACTTGACAGGTAAGGCCTTCTTGTTTCCTCATGGCCCTGTTCTCTAGGTTTAACTGGTATTCATACTTGCTTTAAATGCTGTTAAGATATCTTGTTTAGTATATTGGCTATCTGTGAGAATGATCTTAAATATGCTAATTTTAGACTGTTTCCGTCATATAGAGGTTTCTGCACTTTAGCCTTGGACCTGGTTTAAGAGAAATCATGATTATTTTTTGGTAGTAACTGTATGAACACAATACAAACCTGCTCTTGCCACAGCTGACACGATGCAACCAGAAGATATCGACATAGTGGCCACTGCTGTGCTGGCTATCCAGCTGCCTAGATCACCCGATGAGATCAAGCAGATGATCCAGGATATCCGGAACATCATGGTCAATTTCACACATGTTAAAGATGAGCTGACACCTTTACTGGACCAAGCTGAATTGGCTACAAAGATTAGTAAAGAGGCTGATAAAATTCTGTATGTTCATCAGCACTCAGAAATGCAGTCACAACAACAACAATTGGATGGTGTTAAAACTAATTACGTAAATACATGAATAAACCCTGATCCTTTTTTTTATTCAGAAACAGAACTAAGCAGATTGATATCAGTGAGATTCAGAAGAACCTGAATGATACTGCCCAGCTCCAGGGCAAGATCGTGCAGGATCTTAACACGTCTGAAGACAACAAAAATGTTACCACCACAAATCTTAACCAGGTAAAACCTTTATTTGTCCTGTTTTTGGTGGAAAGCATTAATTACTTGAGAATTCACTGTTACTAAAAATGTACTGATATTAATTATTACCATCCATTTCCAACAGAGCGTGACCAAACTACAGAATGCGGAAGAGAATTTAAAGTTTGCTGCAACCAAAAAGCTACTGGATGCAGTCGGGGATCTAAAGAATAAAACTGCAATGAATCAGGCCCAGGCTGCAGAGGCGAAAGCTGCTGCAGATGCAGCATTGTTCAGTGCTACAGACGCTAGCAAGGTCAGTCACACCAGTTCATACCTGTACCCAATACTTTAATGTACAGCGGGGATAAGGTGCAGAGTCCAGCCGAGTCTGGTGTTGTTTCCAGTCAAGCACATCCACTAAACCTGGCAATTGACTGATGAGGAGGGTCAGGTGTGTTTGAGCAGGAAAATCCACAAACTGTGCTGAAATCCGCCCCCAGGCTTGAGTTGAGCCACCCCTGATTTACACCATGGTGTTGCCCAGAGTGTGCTATTAACCAGCTCATAAGATGAGAAGAACTGTTGTATCTTCCGGTTGTTCTGTTCTGATGTTGTTATTATTGTACTTTTTTCAGGGCCTTGGTGACGTAATAGAACAGTTTAAAAATTTGACTGAGAAAAGCAGAACCCAGGTTTCTAACGAAGCAACTATTGAGCGCCTGAACAACATAAAGACCGAAGCAGAAAATATGGCAAAGGATATCGAGGATAAACTCAATCAAATTCAAGGTATGGCTGAGTGAATTATGATGTGCTTTAACAGTACCATGAGTAAAAACCAGATAATGCTTTCTTTTATGTTAAAGCTAAGGCACTATAGCAGACATCACCTGAAGCATTCAGCAGTTGGATTGAATTTTGAGTAATTTAATAAGTAAGACTGAAGACTTAAACTTGATTCTGGAAAAAAGTTACGTTTTCTTTCTAAATGGTTTCAGTCTTGGAAAAAAGGATTCAGGATTCACTCCAAAATAAAGAGGGGAAAATGAAAGAGTTGGAGGAACTCCGGTTGGCGGCAGAGAAGTGGAAGGACTACATTGCTGAAAAAGTGCAGCATTATTCACAGTGCGCCACATAGGCATACAGTGCTCTGTCTCACAGCCAACGTCAATGGTGTGCGCCTAAGGATCAGTCTACATCAGAGGCACCAGCAAATGCTGCTCCTGGTGGACTATTTGGAAATTGGGTGTCCTCCTATCGCAATTTTGCCAGAATTGCCATCAGGGTCTCACCAAGCACCAGATGTATTTGGTTAAGCCTGGAATAAGTAAGGAAGCATATATTTATGTCTGTATAATACCTAGATTATATATAATGCCACTGTTCAGTGTATATGATAGGCTGTTTAACTCTTGTCAAATGTTGATTTTAAATGTTTAACAAAGTGTATACAGGATTGTCCTGAAGAGGCCTTAAGAGTATGAAACTAAATTAAAAACTGATTTGGGATGCAGTGTGAGATGCCTCACGTCTGACTGCGTTTACAGCGTTTTGTTTTTGTGCTTACTGCCTTTGCTGCCTGAACTTAGCCTCACTAATTTGGTCAGCCAATTGTGGTATTCAGTTTACCCGTAAAGAGCTGCTTTACGTCTGAGCATTCAAGGGCTGCTTGTTCAGTATCAAGTTCCACTTTTGAAACAAACACATCTAAGTACTCGCAACAGAATCAAGAAATCAAAAGGTTGCATTCAATCGGTGTCATGTACGCACCACACAATGTACTTGTGCCTTTCTTTCAGTCTTTCTTGTCTTTTTTTTAGCATCTTATCATGTTTTCTGCAACTTTGTCATCTTTTAAAAAATGCCATGAGTAAGGAGAAGCTTTAACCTCTGTGCAGCTGTGCGCTGTTACTTCCTGTAAACAGTTGTAGCCAGCTAGGCTGGAGATGTAATAAGATTAAATCAACAGTCAGGATTGGATTGGGCGCCTGCTGCTTTTGGAATGTGTTAGTTGTCTCTGGCCAAAGCTGGAGGGCCTGACCATCACCGTCTATTGTGCTTGGGTTGTTAACAATCAGACAACGACCACTCCTGATACTATTGATTTGCAAAAGCACCAAGATGTCCTTTCATTCCAGTTCATCGCTTCCTATTGATCTTTGCTCCTTGTTAGATACCTTTCAACTACCTTGGAGATTACTCTTACTTTTGTGAGGCCCCTAATCATGAAATAAAAGGGGATTAAAACTGTGCATTAATTGCAACATTAATGTATTCTTTCAGTAGGCTTTTTTGTTGGCTTATGTCCTGAAAAAACATCTTTTGGAGTGAAGAATCATGCAGTGAACAATCCCCACTGACACTACGATTTGTTCCAGACATAGTTTAGAGCCATATCAGGAGGTACCTCCACTCATTCTGTCATTGTTAGCCACTTTAAGAGCGTCTCTATACGTTTAAAGGCAAAAATGTATTTACTTTACCACCCACAGAATAGACAGCTTAGCACCAGAGCAGATGACACTGCATGTTGACACTGCACTATACAACAGCCTTTTCATAGGCGCTTCCTGTGGGGTGTAATGTTTCATTACATGATACAAAGATTAACAGTACTGTTCTCCTTTGGACTCGTGACTCCACAGTAAGGAAAGCCATACATTTGTACAGCATATGATTTCATACAACATCATAACAGCATGGCAGCTGTTTCTAAATGCCTACACAGTAAGTGTGATAAGACTTACTGGTTCTTATATACTTTCCTGTGCAGTCAGACTCATGAAGACATTGTCTCCAAGTTGTGCTGAACATAGGTGGAACTTTAGCTTAGCTTTAGTGCTGCCATTTAGGAAGAAACATATATGACAAGCCCACCTCAGAACCCAACAATTCCAACCCCAAGATGATTCTGTTTGGAGATTAGACTACAAAAGAGGGTCAGCTCAGGGATTCACACCTAAGACGTTTATCAATGGATGGCTATTATCTAGGACAGTGGTGGACTCTGCACTGCAAGTCAAAGAACAATTTATTCCTACTTTGTCTATTTTGTTGTTATAACTGCCCGTATATTCTGATCTTTTGTGATCACAAAATGTAGACAACCAACCGTAGGCTTAAAAAACAGCATCCTAACTGATTTTGTACTATTAAAGGAAAGAAAGTTCATAAATTGCTGATGTTAGAACAAAACGTTTTATCTGTAAAATGATAACGTCACCGGGACGTAAAGAACATACTTTACTTTTAATGTAGGTCAATGGAACCACACTTTTTTCCAAGCCATTTTGGGACATATCCTTTAATCCATTCATCATGAAATTTACATACAATGTAAAGGCCAACAGGCAGTTTCAGATTATGTCAAAAGACAAAAATTGAGACAAAGATTTTGTTCCAACAACAGTGAAATACATCTTCAACATGTTGTTCAAACAGAGCTCAGTAACAGCAGAAACACTCGGTGGGTTTACAACTTTGAGGGTAACCCAGTTAGCAGGGAATGTTTCCAGAACTTTGTCTAACGTTACCTACAAGTTCTAATAAAGTTCTAAAGAAAATGATTTATTCTAAGGTTCAAAGCACATTTTAAAGATGTGTATAATTTCAGATAATGTTCCTGTAAGGTTAAAAGTTAACCAAGATCTAATGTTTTAACTGCAACATTCAGGGGATGTTTTGAGGAAGTTGTCAGGGCCACAGATTATGTTATATGATAACAAAAGAAGAATTAATTCACAAAGCGACATTCGGACAATGTTTTATGGATGTTACTGGGACCTGAGATGACACACTGCTTTTAGAGAACGTTCTTGGAACGTTTAAAGAACGTTTAAAGAACATTCTTGGAACCAAAAGAAAATTTTCCGCTGAAAACATTAATGGAACATTACATTGCATATTCTCAGGACGTTTGGAACAAATAATGTCTAGCTGGTTTATCCGTCATCTGCAGACATTACTGCACAGCTGTTCCAAGTGTAAAATACTAACTGATTATAGTGAAGAAAGCAGTGGGTTGTCTTTTCTTAGTGAACTGTAAAAGAACGTGTTTGCTGTACTTAAACTTCTCCACAACTAGCTGTTACTGTATGCAGTACTGAAGATTGACTTCCACTGTGTGCACTGTGTACGCCCCCCAAATCACAGACTGCTCTTTGTTCCCCCCGGTGAGAGGGAGGAGGGGGGTGACTATAGTCATCAGACAGGAGCTGTAATACCGTCTGAATATACAAGTTGCACGGACACTTCAGGTTCTGGTGAGCTATTTGGAGAGTTTTCTCTGCTTAGATTTAACGGTTGATTTACCTTGGTCGCAGTAAGTACCTGGGGGAGGGCGGAGAGCACTGCGCATGCGCTGAAGCTGAACGACTGGGTGGGGAAAAAGAAAGGGGAAAAAAACTTTCGCACTACTTCACTTGAGTTGGACCGGAGCCGGAGGAGAAGCTCAGAAGGCTGGACGTGAAGCTGGAGAGAGGGTGGCCACGCAGCTGTGTCACCGAGAAACACCACACAGTGATGATGTTACAGCTCGCAGCCCTTTTGTGTAAGTTCATTCAGTTCTCCTTCGACACTTAGCTTCAGGTTCCCATACACTTAGTACAGGCGGCATGTACAGTAACGGGACATCCTTACAGGCATAGCGGGTAAAACTGAGACGAATGAGCTGGGTTTACTCAGTCATGTGACCGTAACTGCACGTGCCATTATTTAAAATAATAATTAGTCATATAAAGTGAAAAAAGTAAATAATTTACAGTTGTGTGCATTTCCATTTCAGTAAAGTATGTTACTTAGAGGTACTAAAATTTGTCAATAAACTGAAAGAAAAATATGCGCAAATGCGTGCAGAAGTGATGTTCACATGAGCTAGTAAATTTAATGCATTACTTGTTTCAGTGTTTTGTACATTAATTTTTTTGTTTGTTTTGCATACTGTAATTTTTAAACACTAAAAAAAAAACAGTTATTCGTAATTAATCTGTGTCAGGTGGTTAAATGTGCTACACCAACACAGTTGCTTGTTTTGTTAATACTCGTGTTAATGTGATAGACTTTATTTATTTGTGAAACATCATGTAAATTGTTATTTCTTGTCTACTTTCATAATATGATTTTTTTGTGATTTTTTGAGGTATTCTAAATAATATAATAATAATAATGCAACAGCATTGTTAATAGTATTAAATGGTGTTTTAATATTATAATTAATTAGTAATAAAAGAAATCACAATAATTGCTAGGATTGAAATTTTAGTAGTGGAAAATGTAGAGAAAAATAATGAAAGAGTGCTAAATAGGGTGTACGGCTCTTCCCACAGACCTAGGGGTTTTCTCTCTGGCTGATATACCTGAGCGAGGAGATGTTTGTACGGAGGGCAGCTGTTACCCCGCTACAGGAGACCTTCTTATCGGCCGAGCCCACCAGCTCTCAGCCTCCTCCACCTGCGGCCTGCATAAACCTGAACCTTTCTGCATAGTCAGTCATTTACAGGTAATCTAAAGATTTGTCTGTTTGGGCCTGTGGCTTGACCTTCCCCAAATCAATTTACACCCACTGCCTGTTTGCTCTTTCTGAGGTTTGATAATGTCTCACTGTGACTTTGAAAGTCATGAATGAGACACGTAAGGCGTGTGCAGTTCTTTTCCTTCCATACTCCGGATCTTTCTCCATGCAGTTAAACTTTCCATTTACATGAGCAGTTAAACATAAAGCAATGCCAGAATGCTTTTTCCACATTGATTTTGAACTGAACTGTGTCCTTAACTTTTTCTTGGTCTTAATTTCAAATCTATCAAAGATCTACTGCAATAGAGGAGAGCCTGAAATGAAAAATTCTCCACCTCTGCAAGCAATTACAGTATTTAGAGGTGTTTTTTTTCTCAGAGTGTTGTTTCCAAATGCCTTCAGGGCTTTAATCTTTTGTGTTTGGACTGGGAGGCATTATTTCTTGTGGGTGGTTTTGGAACGGTCCCCATTCTTGCATGAGAGATCTGACTTTTTATAAGGCTTCAGTCTGGCTGAGACCCTGTTCTGTCTAGTCTACTTCCCCGCGGACACCACACCAAAAAAAACCCTCAATGAGGGCCCTCTGACACTATCCCACAGTATGTGGGCTCATTGTTGCGGCCCAGAGAGAAATGACAAGTTTAGGGACCTAAGAGAGCAACTCCTGAAAGAAGGATAATTCATGTTGAAAATAACTGGCTACATTGCTGCCTTCTTTTTGGTAGGCTTATCTGTACTGTGGTCGGGTGGTTGTGGTGGTGTAAGGGGGTTCCATACGCAAACTCATATGGAGTGAGACCCAATCAGTGAGCTTGTGAAGCTGGTTGTTCTTTATCAAATGTTAAGAGGAGCAATGTTACACTCAGCCACTCCTTGCAAAAACAATGAATAGTGTTTTGCAGTATTTTCCTGGGTTAAATTTGCTGAATGTGGAGTCCCTGGAAAGCTACTGACATTTTCCATTATTTCCATTCCCACTCAAATGTAGGAAGAGAAGAAGTGCTTTGTGTGCGATTCCAAGGACTCCTTTGATGAAACAGTGCACACAACCAGCCACAGAATTGAAAATGTGGTAACAACATTTGCACCTAACCGTCTCAAGACTTGGTGGCAGTCAGAAAACGGTGAGTTACTAAGCACAGTTTGTGATAAGTTGCACTTCTCCTCCTCCTCCTCCTCCTCTCATTTTTTTTCAGTTGCCTGTCTTCTTGGGAGGTACTTAGGAATGTGTTACTGTTTTAGTGAACGTTTACCATGAACAGGTTCAGGGTTATCTCGTTTGTGATGCACAAATTAGTATTCTCTAGTGGTTTTGCTTCCAGGTAAAGAGGAAAAACCGTGGTGAATCAGGCATTTAGTTCTCATGGGAAAGAAAAAGCACAGTAAAAGAGGGCCTCTAGAGAACACCTCTCTCTACAAACTGTTTAGCCCTCTGTAATCACACTATTGCAGTTGGTAGCTTCAAAGCAGGCACCTAATAGCTGACCAGTTAAGATGATGACCTACCTTTTAACTGTGGAATGACAGCGTTTTTCCCCTAGGAATGATCACCCATGAAACCTGGGAGGCAGTTTTCTAGCAAGGCTCTAGCCAGAATGTTATTAAGAGATGGTGAAGTTCAAATGTTGTAAATGTGTTTCTTATTTCCACATACATATATTATATATTACATCAACATGGCAATCTTTTGGTTTACTCACTTTTGCCAACAGTTGTGTTTACATAATATCTTTTATTCATGTGGAAGTTACATGCACTTTTAAATCAAGCTAATTCATACTACTCTTTCATGAACTTCTTTTCAGTGCTTTGCACATTTTAATTGAATTCAGTTTGAATGAGCTGCACTGTGGCATTGCAGTTCCAGTGTGCTGTGGCATATTTTAGCCAGCCCTACTTTATCACTGGGATGTGGGTGGGAGGCAATAATCCCCTGGATTGCCTGTTTCATGGGAAAGGGGGGATGTGAAATGAAGAGAAAAAAGGAAGCAAGGGACATGGCTGCAACCAGAGAGGCCTGTGAATGTAAGGTCCAGTTGTTTCAGGGGAGGAAAGCAGGAGGTGGGAGTAACGCGGAGAGGGGAAGCAGTTATTCATTAGAGCGTTGGCAGCCAGCTGGACACATGGGCCTGGGAATCAGAGGAAGCAGACATTCTACTAAATTATATATATAACTTCTTCTATCCTTTGTAAATCCATTGGCACACATCCAATGAAAACAGATGTTGGCGTGCAACTGTAGAGCTCTACTGTAACTGTACATAGAATTGTTCTACAGTGTATGAGTTGCAGATGTTACCATAAAATTGTCTTTTAGCAACCATGCAGTTATGTGTTGTGTTGTACAGATACCAAAAACAGACTGTGCTTCTGTAGCCATCTTGTAGCAAGTTTTGCCTTTACTTGGCAACAGATTTGACCTTCAATGATAATTTAGCACAGTGAAAGGCCCCAGTGTTGTGGTGCTTTCTGAAATTACTGAAACAAATAAAAAGTTGAACTGACTTGTTTCAATTATGTACATCATCTTTAAGAGAATATATTACAGCTAAACAGTTTAGTCTTTTGGTTGACTTTCTATTCTTGGTAATTATATTGATGTAATACAGCCAGAAACCACTCACTCACTCATCTTCTAACCCGCTTAATCTTTTTGGTGCGCGGGGGTTGCTGGAGCCTATCCCAGCATTCAGTGTCCAGAATGCAGGATGCACCCTGAATTTCCAGTGAAAAGTGCCATTAGGAAACGTCTTAAAAGTTAGTTGCATTGTCATGCACTTTCTTGCTTCTCTCAATCCAAGAAATTCCATACACTCAGGGATGGGAGTTCTGGGTTGGTTAGTCAGGTGTTCTGAGAACACCAGCAACTTCTGTGTTTGATTTCCAAATTATCTTCTTTTTTGCCTTTTTGTCTTTTTATAATATTGGCTTATTGACAGCTTTCAGATCCGTAGTGTTTATTTATCTTCTCACAGTGAAAGAATGATCAGGAATAATTCTGCAGTGACAGATGACAGTTTTGTTGATCAACCAGGTCATTCCCTTTTTCTCTAAAATCGTCTGGTGTTTTTTTTAGTTTTTTTTTAACTTTGTAAATGGCTGGTTACATCTGATCTCCTCAGAAATAGATCTTGAAAAATGAATAAACTGTACATAATGGTCCTTTTGATTAGGAACTGAATAAATTACAAGTGTTCTGGTCTTTTTAATATAATCTCATCCTCTCTGTCAGGCGTGGAGAATGTTACCATCCAGCTGAACCTGGAGGCTGAGTTCCACTTCACCCATCTCATCATGACCTTCAAGGTAATTGTAGTGACAGACTGAGGGAACAGGGTCAGGTGATGACGGGTATGTGTGTGTGTGTGCGTCATCTTGGCCCCAGGCTGAGGTGTCGCTGGGGCTGAAACTGCAGGAAGGCGAGGGGGTGCTGGTGGGAGGAGGTGGTTGTGGATCAGTGTGTGAAAGCAGTGGGGGGCTGAAGAGCTCCGGCTGCGTGTGTGACTGAGACTCATGGAATGTTGCTGATAAAGACCCCACTGCAGCCATTCATTTACCGGATGTGCTTGCGGAACACATTATGTCATGTCCCTAGTCTGAAAAATTGAATATGCACATGCTGGTATAACAAAACAGTCACTATGAGTTGTAATAAGTAATTACACAGTTATAATTGTTATTGTTTTAGCTCATTCTCCACATTAGATTTGAAATGAATCACGGAGTATGAGGTTAAAGTGCAGAATATCACCTTTAGTGTAAATGCATGTATGTTGAGATCCAGTGACCTTCAAAGGGGTTTCAGCATCTTTTAAGGATAATCCCAATATGGCAAAAATATTACAGCGCTTTAAAGCATTTTCTCTATACACAGTAATATTTAGTTTCAGACATTTGCCAGGACAAAGACAAAAAAGGAACCTGTAGTGACATGTTTTAAAAAGACTTTCAAGATTATGAATACAAGGATTGTACTTGGTTCACATGCTGAGCTGCTGTAAATCCAAGTAAACAGGCCTGATTATGCTCTTTTCATGAAAAAAGGTGATTGTTCATTGTTCTTCATGATGTCCGATGCCACATGCTCAGAGAAGCATATTGTGACCTAATATGCCAAAATTTATGAAGATAACAACAAATATTATCATATTACTCAGCTGTATAATCCCTACATCTCAACAAATGTAACTTGACTGTTGGTTGCTTTGTTGTTTCTTGGATAGCTTTGTTTGATGCATCATTATGTCTACACAAGAAACCTAAAAAAGGTCTAGATTTGATTTTAGATTTGGCGTCTGGGTTTGGGATCATTGGTGTTTCTGCAACATTAGGATCAAGCAGGCCAGCTTGAAATTCTGAGTAAACGAGTCAGAGATTTAGTGCATTGTTAAGAAGCAAGAATGTGTTTATGATTTTAGCACTAGGAAGCAACTTAGCAGACCATGGAGAGACTTTCAGAGAGTTGAGGTATTAGGTATCAGATAGCCATCAGTCAATGCATGCCATGCATTTTTGTCTTAGTACCTGAATGTTACCTTCCCTTAGCTGTATCTTCAGGATTCCCTGTTTAATGTTCATTGTCGACCTGTGTCATCTCTGCCTAGACATTCCGTCCAGCAGCCATGGTGATTGAGCGCTCAGCTGACTTTGGGAAGACATGGCAGGTCTACCGGTACTTTGCCTACGACTGCGAGTCGTCTTTTCCCTCCGTCTCTCAGGGCCCAATGAAGAAGGTGGATGATGTCATCTGTGACTCTCGCTATTCTGACATTGAGCCGTCCACTGAGGGCGAGGTAAGCTTTACTGGCTTAGATGCTTGTAGTATTACAAGACTTACACAGCATTATGGACAATTTTCCTCACACAATGCGATAATTCACCTTTTAAACAAATTGTTGTTGTTCTAGGCCATCTTCCGTGTTTTGGATCCAGCATTCAAAATTGATGATCCTTACAGCCCCAGGATACAAAGTAAGGGCCGCAGAAAGATGATGTAATGATCATGTGCCACATGTGGACACATACAATAGCCTTAGTAATACTACCTGATTTGTGGAACAAGCTATATGTTTGTTAATGTTTAGAAATGGTAAATGCGCTAAGAGTTAAGAATTGTGTGTTTCTTTTGCATATTGACCACAACATCTTTCCTCTGATTGTAGATATGCTGAAGATCACCAACCTGAGAGTGAAATTCACTAAGCTGCACACACTGGGGGATAATCTGCTGGACTCTCGTATTGAGATCAAGGAGAAGTACTACTATGCTATATATGACATGGTGGTGAGAGGCAACTGCTTCTGCTATGGCCACGCTTCTGAGTGTGCCCCCGTCGATGGAGCAGGAGATGTGGTGGACGGAATGGTGAGTGTGGTCATCGGTGTAGCATGGACAAAACTGTATATATGAATGTGGTGTATATATGGTACTGGGTTAAGACACCCCTTAAACATGTGGGCTTGTTTGTGGGCCCACGTTTTAGCTCCTCGCTCCTTAAATGCATTACAGATTAGTGCTACAGTTTATAAGTGAATAATAAACCTGTTCTTAATTTTGTGGCACAATTCAGTCGTTTTACAGTGTCTTTACAGTGGTAGTAATGGAAGCTAGGGGTCATCTACAAAGCAAATATAGCCTTTTTATTTAATATTCTAAATGACCAGTGAACCTACACAAGTTGTGTTTTGTAATGATTATAATAATAAAGTAGTTTTAAATGTTAAATGATCTGTTAGGAATATTTTGCTTTGCTCTGCCTGTACATCGTACCAGGCTATGCATTTGTAACTATTCGATGTAAGGTAGCTTTTAGAAGCTTTAGACCTCTGGTTCCCATCACCACCACTGTAAGCAACTCTGACAGAACTTCTCTAGAACGGCACATCTCGCATCATATCACTCTGAATTACTTTGTCTACATCTTAAGAGTTTAATTATACATACACTTTGAAAAGGCACTTTAAATTCCCAGGCTTATTATTCAATAATTACTCAGCAAACTGAATGAGTTATTCATATGTTATAGGAGTGAACATGCAATGCAAGCCTGGCTATATGAAGTCTTATAGCTAATGCATATTTCTGTGACAAGTTTTAATATTTATGTTTTCATGCTGTTTAGTTCTGTGAAAAGAACATTTTAGGTGTTCCAGGAAACTTTTGAAGCAATTCCTAATATCTCAGAGTGATCTTTGTGTAGTGGTGCTTGTTGGAGAGGGAACAGACCTTGATTATTTTTTCTAGGCTTTTTTAAAATAAGGTCTGAGTGAAAATACACTGAAATAAGTTCCTTGTGGGAAGAAGGGACTTCAATAAGTTTACACGACTGCTAAGCTGTTTGGAATCTGTTTCCTATTAGGCATAAAGGAAATGTGGACCATGTAATGATTCTGATGTTGTTCATGTCTTTAAGCCTGAATCTGGTAAATGCCTGCAAGAGTTTCTAACTCTTCTGCGTGCAGAGCGATTGTGGCGTGTGGATTTAGAGTGTGTGTTTGTGTCTACCTGAAGGCTTGTATATGCAAGAGCAGCAGCCTAGCAAAGAAGTTCCTGTTTAGTCTTCGTTTTACCCCATATACTTTCTCTCTGGCTGTGAATGAAACATCTTCAATGCACAAGCTTCACATCACTGAACAGAAATCTGGATCTCAGCGTCAGACACTTCTCTGAATATTATTGAAAAGTGCTGTAATGTTTCCAGATCTCCTCATGTAATGATACAGTACAGTGAGAGCTTACTCAAGTGTCTGTTCCCGCTGCCAGCTCTGGCGTTTGTTAATGCAGTCCAGATGCATCCAGTATAAACAGTTTCTGCTGCCATCTGGATGTGGATTTTGTGCTCGTTCCGAGCAGCTGTGTCCTTTGCCTAACTTCCTGCCGCTTGAAGTGTCTGTCTTTTCAGTTAAAAGAATGTCTGCCTTTTAGAGAGAAATTGACGAATCATAGTGATGGCGGCGATTGAGAACTATGAAAACATGCAAAGAAGGAAGTCTTTTGAATTCGGGGTTTGTTTTTAATCAAACAGCATTCCATGCCGTCTCTTCTTTCTCTTCCTTTATAAAAAACAAATGGCAATGAAACAGCATGCTTTAACATGCCAGGGTTTTTTTTTTCCATTTAATTTAATACATTTGTAAGTTCAAAAATGTTCTTGGTTATCCGCAAGACACATTGTTGAGTTTTTGAGTTCTTTTCATATCCTGTTTTTGTAGTTTCAGTGGAATCTGTTCTCTTTGTTTCAATTAGGAATTTGTTATGTACTGTGTCCATTACAAAACCCTGCTCACAACCTGTGAAGGCTTACGTGACCTTGCAGACTACCTGACAGAGCTCCTTTACACGTGGGTCTGCACTCACAGTTAGCTCCTTAAAAGCCCCAGAGTTGTGGAATTCCTTCCCTTGGCTTCTTGTGATGCTCTCTAACTTGTTGATGATGATAGTTTGTCTGTCAATACAGAATCTACCAAGATGGAATCGCCATGTCCCTATGAATCGAATTTTCCCCCATCTCTAGTGTTGCTTAGGTTGTTTGTGATAACTGTGCCCATTCATTGTGAAATGACCTTGAGCTTTGAAAAGGCGCTATATAATTTGTCAGTGGTGATGATAAGTATGGTGATACTTTAGAGGGCCCACAAGGGCTACATTTTTCTTGTGTATTATTTTTTGATTCTGGGCTCCACTTATCATGTCTGCTTGGGCTGGACCTGAGTATTCATATTCGGGTATTCAGATGAGTGGGTGTTCGTTTTCATTTTTGGGATTCAGAAAGACTCTTGTTTTTTTACTCAGTAAGGGAGATCTGTAAAATGCATTTTGTCGGGACATTGTTGTGCTATAATTAAGACTTTTACATTGCACTGTCAAAACGGGTAAATATCACCATCTCAGCTCCGCTGTGCTCACTCAGTGTCATGCTTTAGTTCAGGCAAAATATCAATCACAAAACCTGTAAAGCTGTTCACACTCGCTTCCTTGTTTATTCAGGCGCTATTGTGGGTTAAAAAGGGTTAAAACCTTTCCACTCCAGTCCATTTGTTAGTCCAGGTCCATACCTCTTCTGAGCCAACTAAGGGTCTCGTCAGCATATTGCAGTTCTGCACCCACTAGCTAAAGCCAAACTGCCTTTTTTTGCGGATTCTTGATATAGACTACAAGTTTTATAAGCTGTTTCTTGCTATAAGCATAAAAAAGTGGAGATGTGGTTACATAGGAAAAATGTCTGTATCATAGTGTCTGCAAAGGGCCAGTTTATCTTGTGCCAGTAGGTGCTAACATAGCTAGGTTTGTTAGCTAGCTAACGTAAGGTAACTTATCAACTGCAGCCATTTCTTCTTGTCTTTCTCATCACAAGGAAAGAGGTAGAATAATAACTGAGTAGTTTCTTTGACTCAGATCTAGTAGCTAGTACTGAGAGTCTCAGCCAGTGCAATAGAGACTAGAACCCGAACAATAAGGTCTACACATCCTGGTTTTACAAGCGGATTTACATCAGTGCTTTGAGTATTCGCTTATGGTCGGTGCCAGATCTTGGCCAGCCCTAATGTCTGTATAGGTAATGTCACCTTTGCTCTGACCGGCTACCCTTATTCAAAGAGCCATCCGAACTGAAGCACCCCTTATAACTTCAGCGTGAGTAAAAGGCACCAACTTGCTGCAGGCTGGTCAGTAGATATGTGAATATGTTGTTTTTTGTGATATCACAAAAACATGACATTCAAACCAAGTTGTTTTTTGCAGTGTAATTTTCATATAATATAATTTCATATAATAAATTTCATATATGGACTGGGCAGTGAGTGATGTGTTTTGAAAATGCATCAGCCTTTACAGACTACATCAAAATCTTTAAAAAAAAATTAGGACTGTTCTGTTTTCCATGACATTAGCCCTTTTAATAATATTTATGATTGCATTTCCTGCAGGTCCATGGCCACTGTATGTGTAATCACAACACTATGGGTCTGAACTGCGAGCGCTGTCAGGACTTCTATCACGACCTGCCCTGGAGGCCCGCAGAGGGACGCAACACCAATGCCTGCAAAAGTATGATATGGATGATATTACTGAAGCCTGTAAACACTTACATAACATGCATGCTAATAGCAGTAATAAAAGAACTTAGAAGTAGTCAAGAATAATTATGATTCAATAGTGATATTCAGCTAAAATCCTTTCATCTCTGCAGAGATGATGCATGTCTGAATTTTAATGATTCAATGAATTAATAATTGCATTGGTTAATGAAAGTCTGAACGTCTAAATTGTCTTTAGAGTGCAACTGTAATCAGCACAGTGATTCCTGCCACTTCGACATGGCTGTGTATCAGGCCTCGGGTAACGTCAGTGGAGGAGTCTGCGATAACTGTCTTCATAACACTATGGGTCACAACTGTGAGCAGTGCAAGCCCTTCTTCTACCAGCATCACGAAAGGGACATCCGCGACCCGAACATCTGCGAGCGTACGTGTTCTCTCTCATCTCATCTCATTCATCCCCTCTTTCTTTTCTTCTGTTTGTCATCTGTTCCTCCTTGTATCTTGTCTGGTCTAGTTTGTCTGCCTGGCCCTTTGAACCTCTTCTGCTCTTTGTGGTTGGAGCAGTTGGGGGAGGGGCTGCAGTGGGAAACACCTGGCCTTTGAAGTGTTCCTAGTCACCACAGCACTGAACCCCACAATGCAGTGGTGTCTTAAGTTTCACACTTCCTTTTGTGTGGCCACTGAGGTTTTAAATCCACTCTGTTGACCACGAGGCAAAAAATGTGGGCCAGGATTTCACTCTGTAAAAACTCTGTAAAGATGAAATAGAGATGTAGAGAATTGTTCATGAACAGCAATAAGAGACCCAGACTAGCTGCCAATCTGGAATTGAGAGGCCTAAAATTGACATAACTGGCAAATAACCTTGGTGTACTAATGAAATAACTGATCTCGGTTTTACCATTAGTCATGTCAAAGCGTTAAAATATCAGCATTTTATCACCTAAAGAACACCAACAATGTCAAAGATTTTCTGACTGAACCAGACCGAGAGCATACAGGATTGATTACTGTAATGGCCTACTAACTGGGCTCCCAAAAATCAGCTTCAGCTGATTCAAAATGTAGGAGTTTTTACTAGGAGTAAAAGAACTGAACACATCATCCCCAATCTTAAATCCTTACACTGGCTGCCAGTATATTACAGAATAGACATTATGGTCCTGTTACTGGTCTAAAAAACACTTATTGGTGTAGTTCCAGCATATTTGTCTGATGCGTTGCAGCAATATGAGCCAAGCAGAACTCTTTAGATCATAGGATCTAGTCAGTTAGTCCAGCCTAAGTTAAAACCTAAACATGGAGAAGCAGCATTTAGCTACCATGCTGTTATATGAAACTAGTTAATAGAGAGCATTAGAAGAGCCTGGCACTGCATAATTTTAAATCTGGACTGAAATCGTTCCTGTGGAGCAAGCTTTCAGTTTAAAGCAGTGTTAGTTCTAATGCACTTGTAACAGTACCATATCATCCTAATTTAATATTTAATTTCCTCACTTTTAAATCTGTTGTTTTAATCATGTTTTAATGTCTATTCACCTAGATTATTTTGTCTTAATTAGAATCTATTTTATTAGTTTTAAAGGAAACTTTGAAGTGTATGAAAAGTACTGGATAAATGAACTTCACCTGCCTTGACTGAAAATGCTGGCGCCAAATGTAAACGCATGACTGAAAGAAAAATCACCTCCTACATGTGTTATGTAACGTCATCTCTTGACACTAAAACCAACCTGTGAATATAGATAGTTAAATGTACTTGGTAGGTAATTCAACATTCAATAACATTATAATACCAAAATAAAAGTAGTAACTCTCAGCTTTAGAAGATAAAATGTTCTTGTTGATTTTTAATTTAATTTAAATTTAAAGCTATGAAGTTGTTCAGGTAGCTTGTTTTCTGCTTGTTTTGTACCTAATGTTTGTGTCTCTCTCCAGCTTGTAACTGTGATCCTGTCGGCTCTCTGAACGGAGGAATCTGTGACGCATTGACAGATGTCTCTCTCGGACTGATCGCGGGTCAGTGTCGTTGTAAACCCAATGTTGAGGGGGAGCGCTGTGACCAGTGCAAACAGGCCCATTACGGCCTCAGTGATGACCCGCTGGGATGTAAATGTAAGTCTGTATACATGTTATTTAATTAGCTTCACAGTAAAGTCAGTAAGAACCATATGCTTTTCACTTAGACATTTGTGTCACAAAACCTATACACACATTTCCTAAAGAGGTTGACCATGTCCATCTTGTTTTATCTAGCATGCACCTGTAACACTCTTGGAACACTACCTGGTGGAAGCCCTTGTGACACAGTCACAGGAAACTGCTTCTGTAAACGTTTGGTCATGGGGAGAGATTGTGACCAGTGCTTGGTAGGTTGTCATTGCTGTTGATGATGCATTCACAGTAAGGCATTTGTTTGGTTTTTGGCACTGATAATCAGAAATCAGGCTGTGATAATTCTCTTTACAACCTGTATTGTCTCACTATGAAGTAGCATTATTGTGGTCTCATTCCATGAACCACGGTCAAATTCTGTTTCCCAGGACTCTCTAGACAGCCTTTTGTTGTGTTTGTTTATGCATCCAGCTGGAAGGTTGGAAAGCAAAAACCTGGCTCTCCACTGTAAATCTCGGTTTCTTCTTGGGAGGTCTGTCATAAACAGCCTGCTAAGTGCTTCAGAGAATGTTTTAACAAACTGTTCTCTTTACAGCCTCAGCACTGGGGGCTCAGCAACGACATGGACGGCTGCAGGCCATGTGACTGCGATGTTGGAGGAGCTCTCAATAACAAGTACGACATTAAATCAGTTTGATATTAGTTGATTGGTTGTTAGGATTCATTTTCAAGCTGGAGTGGTCTGTTTGCAGGACCTACTTTAATGTTCCTGTGAAACGTATATGTGATATTTGATTCATTGTCCAAATTCTTTATCATTTTTATCATTAATATTGAAGGGAAGTTTTGTAAAAACAGCTCTATTTCTGCAGTAATTCTTTATTAAACACTAATGACTCTAATGATAAAGGTCTGACCCATTTTCCCACTGAAAACCTCTCCAGATTGTGTCATCATGTCATAAAGGTGCCAAATGTAGGCCTACACTTGCAGTTTTTTGCCACTTTTTTGGTAGACTGATGGATATGTGGATGCACATGCATGATGTCTTAATTTAGAAGTGATTAGAAAAATGAGTTAGACCCGAGTTTGTTGATGAAATTTGCGTTTAAGGTGCCATTACTGCTACATACAGTTAAGAAAACCCTTTGTATTACAATGCACAGTTTCACCGTTACGTTTGACAGCTGGTTCTGTTTTCTTTATGGCATTGATGTGAGTTTAGTTTTTTGTGTGTTTTGCAGTTGCTCTCCAGAGACTGGCCAGTGTCAGTGTCGGGAACATATGTTTGGTAGGCGCTGTGATCAGGTGGAGTCTGGCTTTTACTTCATTGCTCTGGACCACTACGTTTATGAGGCAGAGGATGCTAAGTTTGGGCCTGTAAGTCATTTATTTCACATTTATCTCTGATGTTATATTGCAAAGCTGAACTGGAAACCTTTGTCTGTTTAGGACATGCTTAAAAGTGTCCCTTTTTGTCTAGGGAGTGACTGTTGTCCAGAGGCCGTTTCCGCAGGATCGTAATCCGACTTGGACTGGTATTGGCTTTGTGAATGTTCCAGAAGGAGCCTATCTGGAGTTCAGTATTGACAATGTCCCATTCTCTATGGAATATGACATCCTTATTCGCTACGAACCTCAGGTTAGTTCCTGCATGCTTCTGCATCATATTTTATTCATGTAAAGTTTCTACATTAGCTTATTAACAGCTTATATAGTCAGTGACGGTTGAAATGTGTATCAGAAAGATAGTTTCACAATGTGCTGGATATGGCAGATACCTTTATCCACATTACATCATACAGTGTGTGCTTTTTCTTCCTTTCATTTTTGTCTGTGTGTTTAGCTTCCAGAGCAGTGGGAGGAAGTACTCATGACTGTCATCAGGCCTCGTGTCATCACTGCTGACAGCCGCTGTGCCAACACCATGCCAGACGATGACAACCAGATGGTGTCCCTCCATCCTGGCTTCAGGTGTGTGTGTGTCTTTGCAGTCAGTCCTTTTGCGTTTGACAGATGTCATTTTTAGGCCCCTGCTGACAGAATGAAAGAGATTACAAAAGAGAATTTGCCTTGTGAGTTTTGGAAAGAGTACATCATGCTCTGTCTTCTTCTCAGATATGTGGTGCTGCCCAGACCGGTGTGTTTTGAGGAGGGACTGAACTACACTGTCCGCCTGAGTCTTCCTCGTTACTCTACCAGCAGTGACATCCAGTCTCCCTACACGCTTATTGACTCGGTACATTTCCATTTTGCAGCGCTTTCAAGCTTAAATGATTCCAGAATGAAAATGTTTACAGTTTACGTAAAAGGAAACGTCTGATTCAGTACAAAGCATTATTTTATCTGTTGCATGCCTTTTTACTTATTATGATTAATTACTGTTTATTTGTTATCCTTTGTTCTTATTTCTTGCACAAGCTTGTATGTGCCTTTTCATTTGATCAGCAAATCACTTTTACTATTTAGAATCTTCTGTCTGTCACTCTATGTATCTGTCCGTCTGTCTGTCTGCATTACCACTCAAATGTTTGGGGTCATGTGTCATACTTATTATTGTTAATCAGTAATAACTCAGTGAAATGCTGTAAAGTAGACACCAACTCTTAAACCAATACTGTATTCGCAGTTTACAGTATTTTGGAAACAACAGGTGTAAGTATTTCAGTATAAGTGGAAAATCACTTTCAGCTCCGTTTATCATCCATGTCTTAATTTTTACACACCCATGCAAACTGTATGAAACTTAGTCTTATCATAGAATAATTTTATACATGCATCTTCAAAGAACGTGGTTTTATATGAATGAAATTAGTGACCCCAAACTTTTGAGTTGTACTGCATCCATATGCAGCACTTTTAGAATAAATGTAAACAATCATTAATGCAACAGAAATTAGCACAAAAGACTTATCTTATCTTGAGAGCTAGATAGAAGAATTAGATAGAGGTTTGAGTCCAGATTTTTCTTAGATGCTCGAAACCACTGCATGAATCCATCACCAGAACAAGTGATTTAACGTAATGACGCATGGATTAGCCAAACCAGATGTTGGATGATAACTATAAATAATACTGTTCTTACTGACATATATAAAGTATAGTATTTATGTTTTGACTGCAATATCTGTCGTGATATATTAAACATACATTGGTGGTGTGAGTGGGTTAAAGATGGACCTGCATTAGGCAGAGTAATTCACTTCTGTTGGAATACATGTATGTCTCAATTCATCAAACACAGAAATGCTCATCTGGAACTGTGATTTCTCAAAATGCTCACTGGTTAGTTAGAGGCTCATTTGCATATTCCTACATTAGCAATGTTGCAGACATGTAACAATATATAGTATTTTGCTACCTAGTCTTGGTATATATGAATTATGCATTCAGTCTTGAGTCAGCAGACTGCAGATCGTCGTGTGCATGTGATCTCTTGACGGTCTTGGTTTTTGTATCTCAGATTGTACTGATGCCACACTGTAAAAATCTGGAGATTTTCTCTGGCTCCGGGACAGAAGGTGGTGATCTGGAAACCAACAGTGCCTGGGACACCTTCCAGCGCTACCGCTGCCTGGAGAACAGTCAGAGTGTAGTGAAGACCCCCATGCCTGACATCTGCAAGAACTACATCTTCAGTGTGTCGGCTCTGCTGCATCAAGGGGCAAAAGGTCTGAACAAACAGGCGCTCACACACACACATTCCCTCTACCATCATTTTCCCCCTTGCATTCAGTGTTTCTTTATTCAGCATAAAGCCTTTCAAATTTATGAGCCATGTCAGTTTACGGGTTCTTTTTTTCCTATGTCATTCTCCTCCGGTACTCTTTATTGCTCACCCTCTGCATGTCACAGCCTGTGCATGTGCTCCTCAGGCTTGATTATAGGGCCTTACATGCTTCCTGACTGAGGCACACTTTTTCAATAGTGTAAATCTCACCCGCAGTCATATAGAAAGAAAGAAAAAATCTCCTAGAGACAGGAAACAAACATTAATTGCAGTTATTACAGATATATGAATCTGGCAGGGGAATTTACCTAGAAGTTATCCAAGCCCCAAGGATATGAATTTATTCAGATATTACAGAGATGCGTTGAGGAGGAATGAAAAAGGGAAAGATCAGGTTCTATGTCATACTGTAGTCTTTGGCAAGCACAAAACATCCGCTGTCAAGTGAAATCACTGATGTTCATCAAGAGTTTAATGTATAATCAGACCATGTTTATATCTTAGTACATTTGCATTGTAGAGTATTCTGTCTCCATTGAGGATGGCAAGAGCAGCTGAATTAAGTAGTGCTGTCAGTCATTGCTCCACCTATCATGTTCTCTGCCCCAGTGGCTTTGCAAAAGGTCATTTGGCATTTTTGTAGACAACTTGGTTGTCAGAATCTGTATATATGCATACTGTATATGTCTTTGCTATCAGAACAATAAAAAGTATCTACAAAATTCAAACTTTACAAGAGAAGGAAAACCAGAGTAACCTTAATGTAACCATTTTCCCCACCTAATTTTGAACCATTATCGTTGGTTTGTTCATCAGATTTGAACAAAATATAAAGGGCATATAAATAATAAATAAATTGGAAATACAAGGTTTTATTACAACAAAATATAGATAGATGGATAGATAGAAGGATAGATAAATAGATAGATCGATATACACAGGCTCTTTGTTGTGAAGCATCATAAGGAATGTCCCGTTCTAAGCGCTCTTAAGTCTGTTCCATAAGAGACGTAGTGTTTGTTCTCCTGTCAGCATGATGAATGAAGAGGGAGTCGTATGGTATGCATGAGATGAGCTGTAAAAGCACCATTTCATCAGGTTGTCAGATAAAGAGAATAGGAGTAAAAGGCATCACATGTGTCCAGAAATACAGTGTTAGATTTAGTTTGCTTGTTTGAAGACATAATGCAGACAGTTTTACTTGTTATTAATTTGGTATGTGAGTTATTATCGGGCAGATAATGCTAAAAATGTCCGCCAGCAGAATAAAACAATTTCACTACATAATATGTCTTAAAATAACTAAAAATAAATATAGAAATAACCCAAATAATATACAACAGTACATCTAGATTTTAGTGGGGGTGTTTTAGTTGAGTAGTCATCTGTTTTGGTCTTCAAATTAATTTTCCTCTTTCTCCCTCTCTCTCAGCCTGTGCGTGTGACCCTCAGGGTTCTCTCAGTACAGTGTGTGACCCGAATGGTGGGCAGTGTCAGTGTCGTCCTAACGTGGTGGGCCGGAACTGTGATATGTGTGCCCCTGCCACCTTCCTTTTTGGACCTCAAGGCTGTAGACGTAAGTCTGAGTTTGGTTTGCATTTGTTTCCAACACAGTGACTATATATATATAGGCTGACTGCCCCCACTTGCAGAGGGTTCTAGTTTGTAGACATGAATTATATTGTGCTGATGGTTAAACTGGTGATCCTTTCTGCCCCTCCGATTCCCCAGCCTGTGAGTGCGATCCTCAGGGCTCAGTACATGCATTCTGCCATGAGGCCACTGGTCAGTGTGATTGTGTTCCTGGAGCGTATGGACGTCAGTGTGACCGCTGTCTCCCTGGACACTGGGGGTTCCCTAACTGCCGACCTTGTACTTGTAATGGCCATGCAGAGCAGTGTGACCCCCACACTGGCCAGTGCTTGAATTGCAAGGACCACACCACTGGCCACAACTGTGAGAGGTACGTAATGTTTCTGTAATGCATTCAGTAGTGCACCTGGAGAGTGCCATGATTTTTTTATTGTGTTGGCTCTGTTCTCAGGTAAAATGATATTAAATATTTTGTGTTCATATTGGGTGAATCACGAAAGATTTACAGGACTGTATACATGCCAGTCTCTTCTTGTTCTGAGGTCTTTTTGCCTCCAGTCTTGTCTTTCATAAATGAATGCTCACTGGGGTTCTTTTTGAATGATTGATTTGACTATACGAGACTGACTCCACTTTGACCCTAAAGAACTGTACCGTTCTATCAGTAGTTTGTTTCAGTTCATAGTGCTGCTGCAAGGTGGAGCAATAGATCTGAGCAGTCAAAAGCATTTCTGTACACTTCAGAATTCTCCCTCCTGCTGTCATCCTGAATAGCATTATTGCTAACAGTCTTTTGCAGCTATGCTGTTTTCATAATCTACAAGACTGTTTGCTATGCGCCATACAGTTAATTTTTTTTACACCTGATTTTTGATGTCTGGGATTTACTGTGATTTTTTTTTAGTCTCCAATTGCAACCAGTTTTCCACATATATTTAAATTTGACATTCTGCACTTAAAACCTCATTCTCATTATTTTATTTCTAATATGCTGGAATACAGAGCACAGTACGAATCAGTACAGACAGATTTTTTTAACTGGCTCTGTTGATGGACAGCTGAAACAAACCTTGGCTTTAAGTGAGTTAATTTACTTTTGAAATACCAAGTATTTACTGAGTGTTATCTGTCTTTGCAGATGTTTGAATGGTTATTATGGTGACCCCGTTCTGGGCTCTGGGGACCACTGCCGTCCCTGCATGTGTCCAGATGGCCCAAGTAGCAGCAGGCAGTTTGCGGGGGCGTGCTATAAGAACCATGACTCACACCAGGTGTTCTGTGTCTGCAACCAGGGCTATAAAGGTAACTTGTAATGGCTCTCATCCTGAAGCTTGTCTCACTATGAAACCTTAAATTAGAGGTATTTCTAGAGTACTGAAAGGTGGATGTTATTTCTGATATTCATGTATGTCTACCAGTTAAGGTCTTAGTTCTCTCTCACTCTGTCTACTCCATCTAGGTGCCAGGTGTGATGAGTGTGCACCTGGTTACTATGGTAACCCCCATGAGGCAGGTGGAGAGTGCCGTCCCTGTCAGTGCAATAACAACATTGACATGGTGGACCCAGGGTCCTGTGATGCCCGCACTGGCGCCTGTCTCAAATGCCTGTATCACACAGAGGGCGAGAGCTGCGACCGCTGCAAGTTGGGTTACTATGGCAACGCTCTTACCCAGAACTGCAGGCGTAAGTGTTTCAGGTTTCTTGTGTTTACTCAAAGATCATCATCCCATGTTTCGAACAGTTCACCTCGATTTAAAATCATTAGATCGTTTTCTTTCATCTTTACAGAGACCTTTTCAGAGGTTTTTAACCTTGGCACATATGACTGTACTTACTGTAGACCTTTGCAGTTTGCCTTTTTAATTCCACCTGATGTTGAATTGTTTGTATCTTGTGTTCCATTGCAGGGTGTGTGTGCAACCACATGGGCACAAGGCAGGAGACATGTCCCTCTGTGGGCGAATGCCACTGTGACCTGAACAGCGGGCAGTGCCAGTGCCTGCCCAATGTGGTGGGACAGCACTGTGACCTGTGTGCTCCCAATACATGGAACATGGCCAGCGGCCGAGGCTGTGAGCAATGTGACTGTGACCCCAATCACTCCTTCAGCTCTTCCTGCAATGAGGTGACGTCTCTTTCTTGATGTGTGTAACGTCATTAATGTTGGATGTGTATTGCAATTGTTTACCATGATTACAGGCCAAGTGTGACCGGTATGGATATGTGATGATAATGTAATTATTGAGTCTGTTTGTGCTGGTATTTCAGCTCCTGAATTAATTTTTTGTTTGCACAGATGAATTCAAGTGTGCTTCCATGGTTTGCATAATTGGTATATGTGCACAACTCTTTTGTAGATAAGTGGCCAGTGCTCATGTAAGCCTGGTTTCGGAGGGAGAACATGCAGAGAGTGCAGGGAGCTGTTTTGGGGGAACCCTGAGATCAAATGTCATGGTAAGAAAAGAATGTTGCATTATATTATTATTATTAGTACTAGTAGTAGTAGTAGTAATTAGTCTCCTCCCATGCTGGTTTTGGAAAAAGCAGAGAGCATTTGAAATGATTTTAACGCTGGTGACTTTACGACATAGCTGATCTGGTCTGTGGGAATTTGACCAGACTTTAGATTGCAGCAGTATAGAAAAGCTCTCAGTGCTCGGGTTGATTAGCTCCAGATGTGCTTTACCATGACAAGCTCGGCGGGTGTGGGGGCTGTATCTGCTGAAGTCTCCCACTATCTTCTCCTACAATGTTACAATGCACCTTTGTTCTAGTGGGTTTTCCCTCAGGGGTCTTCTGTCGCTGATGCAGTGCCAGCCTAGAGAAAGCATTCTTTGTCCCTAACAGCACTGGAGTGAAGCAAACCACATCTTACAACATGCTGTTAAGACCAAGGAGTCCAAGGCTTGATAAGGAACTTACTGAAGCTTCAAAGGTTGTTAAAGAAAAGCCATTGATAAAAAGATTGAACTACTTAATGAAGAAGTGGTGAGAGTATTACTGTAGACATTATCTATGGGTAAAACCATGTGTAGTCCCCTTTATGCTTAGCAGTCCAATCCGAATGTTTCTTTCTAATGTAGATTTAGCTTTTAGATTGTTGTAAGCAGGCCTGCTGTGGTCCCTGAAGGTCTGAGTAGCTAGTTGCTCGTACTGCTACCATTCATGAACATGGACAAGATGAGCTTTCGACTCTGTCCTTGGTTTACATTCTTGGAGTTTTTTCCTAAAGCTCAGGGTGAGTGGCTCATTGCAGGAAGCCAGGCTTCAGCAGGGCAGAGTTTGTGTTTTCTCTGGGCTAAAGACTCGGTGTGTTGACAGAAACCTCCCTCAGTGTTTGTTTGGCAAGGCCAGACATAGCAGGAAGCCCCCCCACATCTTTCCCTACGATCCAGTTACCCCCTCACTGTCCTGTGTGTTGACTTACCCTCAAAAAGACCCTGTCAGGTTCAGCAGAGGAATGAGAACTTTCTCTGTTTATCTTCTTTAAGTGTACCTTTTGTGTGACTGTGTTAATGCTAATTAGCGAAGGTTTGTCAGGCACTATGACTTTTTAACCCCTAAGCAGGTGCAAAAGTAGATCATAATAGACCAAAGTCTACCAGGAAGCACATTTAGGTTTAGATGCTCTCTGGCAGAATAACAAGCTCCTGTTTCAGTTTGTAAGCCAATCTGTAAGTTCTGTGTGTCGCTTTGTGTTTAAAAGTGTTTTCATTAAGTAATTCATAAAAGGAGGTAAAACCGCTTGTGAACAGAATCCTAGCTATAGGCCTTTGTTTTAACATGATCCAGTCTTCCTCTATGGCCTTGTTGCACCAGTCTTATCTCCATAGAGGATAGAAAACAGATGTGTGGAAAAGAGGAAACTAGACAACTGCTCAAAAAGTTCTCCAAACAGAAAGTCAATCAGTTCCACAGTCTGATTTGCACCCTTTTGTGCTTATCCAATCTGTTGCCTCATAAAAGTGGTGAATGTAACTGTGCCTGCTGGAAAAAAGTCTTCTGCTCTATTTCATGGCTCTGTTCGCACCGATTTAGCATTATCAGAGCATTTTCACCTGAGTGGAAAGGCTTTTATGATTCAGGAAGCTCGTTAACACTGTCATGAATGTTAAAAAGCTGTAAAAATGCAGTCTGCAGTCCAAGTGCATGGCACAACTCGAGTGGTTTGGTTAGCTGACGGTTCTTTCAGAGTAGCTCCATCAGCTCTCTCGCCGCTAGTGTTTATATGTGTGTGTTAAACACCGGTGAGTCATTCCATCAAAAGACTGCAGTTAAAATGGAATGTGTAAGGAAACAAAACTAGTAAGTGTTTATCATACTGAAATATATTCACTCCAAATTTATAATTAATATGGTGTAAAAAACGTTTTTTGCAGGGAAAAAAAATATTTTCTTTAAAAAATTGAAGAATACAGGCACTGTTACATGTTCATATTGACAACAGGAATTAACTTCAGACCCTTTCCATGCTCAAATATATGTCCAATTAACAATATTATTAAACAATACTAAAGAGAAATATAATTTTTTTCATGTTAAAAATCAAGATGAAGAGTATGTCTCATCATTCAAGGCTTGTTTAAGAATTTGTTTAAAAGTTGGCAAATTTTGTGGAATTAATTGCTCTGTAAAAAAATGCTTTCTGAGGAGGTTTGCATGAGTATTATGTAATTAGAAGTAGGGAGGTTAAACACAAGCCATTTGGCATACTGCAGAATCTGATGGAACGATTCTTGCATCTCCACATAGCTGTGGTCTGTGTAAATTTTTAGGGTTAGTGGCAGTTAAATATTAGTATGGTTTGTTTTTAACAGCACAGCTCCCACCTCATACAGTTATTCGGTTTAAGCAGTTGCAAAGTTACTGAACACAGGTGAGCTGGTATTTATGACTGAGTGTTTGGGTGAGCATCATGTATGAAGACCCCCGTCAATTTTTGCGCACTTACCATATACTCTTGTTGTTCACACAAAAGGCCTTCTGAAGGGGTCACATTCACCGCATACTTCCAGCAAGACGCACCCCGAGGCCCCCTTTACAATAGCAGGATTAACCTCTGAGCTAAGCCCCCACTTCCACACAGCCTTTTGTCCATATTAGGACCCTTAGGTGACAAAGTCCTTTCTCGGGGAATGTTTGCCTGTGTGTGTGTGTGTGTGTGTGTGTGTGTGTGTGTGTGTGTGTGTGTGTGTGTGTGTGTGTAAAACACTTCAGGTTGGAATGCTTTTCAAGTAAATGAACTCTCCTAGATAGAAGCTGTGTGGGGGGATGTGAATATAAACACCTGTGGCAGAAGCAGTCTGTGCTTGTGGGGTCTTTTCTCTGTGTGTAAGAGGCCAGAGTAACGTTGGGGTGTTATGTTTGCTCAGTGTCTTGCACCTCATTGTGTGCTAGTTTAGACCTCTTTGTCTCCAAAGGCTCAAAGACTGACCAAGTGCCCTAGTGTTGTGTTAGAATGTGCTGTCTGCTCTCCAATGTCTACCTTATCTTTCTCTTTCATTCTCCTCTACCTCTCTTGTTTTCTCAGCTCCTAGCCAAGTGGTTACAGCCAGTGCACACAGTGTAGTGCAAAATCTGTAACCACTGTTTTTAAACCCAGAGGCTCAGAATGAAAAGTGTGCTAGATAATCCATGACATTCACATAATTGTACCATAAACCTGCCGTGGTAGAGGTCATCTCCTCTTACGATAGATTAGATTTAGCATTAAAACAGTACTATATCAGTACCGTTACTGGTAGATGTCATGATAGCTTATGTGTAGTTCATAGTCACCTCTCATAACACTATGACACATGTGATTACTATTACCGGTAATGGTAACATGTCACTGAACAAAATCTGTCAGGAAATTGTCATGAACACTCATGACAGCATATGACCTCTACCATGAGATGTTCATGGCATAGTTATGTAGCCTGGTTGACGTAAAGTGTTGCCCAAAAAAGTGACTACTGTAGGAAAATTGCATGACATCCACATTACTAGTTTAGAACATATTAATCAGCCTAGATCCTGCTTTTGAGCATCGAACCCCAGCTTTGTACCAACATGGCAAAATTTGTCAGTAACACTGTAGGCCATTCATTTTTCTTTTTATTATTTTATTTATGTTGTTTTGTTGTACCAGCATTGCCATAATAAAACAAAAATAAGTGTGCAGGAGTCATGTACTCAAAATAAATATTCTATTTATATGCTTTTTTTGGTAACGATTGTGCTGATGATGTTTTAATGTATTGTATTAATGAGCGCATTTAAATGATATACACATTTGAATCCAGTAAATTCAACGCCATGCTTTGTTTAATGTAATAATGATTGTGTTTTAGTAAAATTCAGATATCTGGACAAAGTTAAAGAAGGCTTCAAGCCATTATGTAAAATAGATGAAATATTCACTTGGTCCTGTGTTAGGTCTTACGGGGTCCAAGTTTTCCACATGGCTAAGCCCTCAGATCATTCGACACACCTCTAAATGATAATCAAAAACACTATAATAAGCTAAGATTTCTTTCTGCATGTTTGTCCTTATAGCATGTGACTGTGACCCCCGTGGAATTGCTGAGCAGCAGTGTAATAAAGCTACAGGCCACTGTGTGTGCGTGGAAGGCGTGTCCGGACCCCGCTGTGACACTTGTGCCCGGGGTTACTTTGGTGAGTTCCCGCACTGTGAACGCTGCCATCAGTGCTTCAGCGAATGGGATGTGATCGTAGGAGAGCTCACCAACCAGACTCACAGACTGATGCATAAAGTCAACACCATTAAATCCAGCGGCGTCACTGGACCCTACAAGGACACCATCAACAATGTGGAAAGAAGTGCTAACTCCCTCCGTGACATTCTGGCCCAGAATCCTGCAACTCAGCCTCTCACCGAGATCCAGGCTCTGCTGGAGCAAGCTACGTATGTCATTGTCCAAATGTGTCCAAGCAGGACTAGTATGTTAAGACTGTACTGAAATGACTAAAGGTAGCTTAACTCCTTACACTGTAGGCTGCTTGTTCAGTTAATAGTAAGTATTATTTGGTAACTACTATTGGCTACTACTCAAAATACTATTTGTACTAACTACTGTAAACCAATATGTATGTAATGTAGTTTGTAAGAGGGAGAAACTAGTCTTATCCTACTGATAGGTCTTTAGAGTTTAAGGGGTTCATTTATTTCTGAAGTCATACAGTACAGCCAAAACATGTAAAAACACCCTCTGTATCAAAATGGAAATGTTTCTGTGCAAATTTTTAAATGGAACTCGTATCTCCTCCAGAACCTTGATGGCTGAAATGAACGAGAAGCTGAATCAGACAGAGGATTTCATGTCTGAAATCTCAGCTGATATCAACAATACAGACACCAAGCTGGAAGCATTCAGTGAGGAGGCTCAGAAACTACAGCACACTGTCAAAGAGCTGCAAGACCAAGTTGAGTTTATGAAAAACTCAGATGTGAGAGGTAAGCAGCATTGCACCTGACAAAAAAGGTAGTTTTGATGGGCATGGGATTCTCTGATTCAGGGTTCCAGGATGCAACATAAAATCAATCTTTCTGCATCTTGATTTTTCATTTCTGCAAAATCTGCACTTGTTGCAAACAATGTACCAATCATTATTATCATTATTATTTTTTTAATTTATGGCTGCTTCTGCTTCTGATTTTTTTCGCATAACCTAATTGNAAATCAATCTTTCTGCATCTTGATTTTTCATTTCTGCAAAATCTGCACTTGTTGCAAACAATGTACCAATCATTATTATCATTATTATTTTTTTAATTTATGGCTGCTTCTGCTTCTGATTTTTTTCGCATAACCTAATTGGCCAATGGTTCATTTTTAACTTGCATATTTTTACTTGATGACTGAATGGACACCTGAAACACACTTCCAGTTCTGTTTATTAGTCAAGTTGCAATATGTATTCCTTTATGCACCAAACTGTCATTTTAAGAAGTGTGTGTGTTTAGAGTAAAAATGTTCCATTTACGGTTATGTATCTCTGTTGCTTTAAGCCTACATTTTTCTTTAAATCATGTTGTATTTAATATAGCATGTAGTGCTTATTTCTTCTCAGAAATACACATTTTCTATTGACAGTTTTCAAAAATATGCCTATATAAACATCATATTATAATTTTTTGTCCATCAACAATCACTATGGATATAACAGTGCCTCTCTTTCATATACCTGGGTCATCAGCTTATGACATGCATCAGTTAAAATGCATCCTTCTGTACATTGAACAAAAAAATGCTGCAGAGACTGTGCGTGTGGACTGAGTGTGGACCATCATTGTCTGTCTATGTTTAGGAGCATCAGACAGCATTAGCAGGTACTTCCAGCAGTCTCAAGCAGCGGAGGCACGTGTGAATGCCTCTACCAGTGACCCGGACAGCCTGCTGGAGCAGTCTGCCTCATTGCGTAGGGAAACAGAAGACATGATCAACCAGACTAAAGAAGAGTTCCACAAGAAGCAAGATGAGCATGCCAAGGCACTGGACAACTTAGCCGGACAACTAGAGACTCTGGACCTGTCTGAGCTCAGTGAGAAGGTGAGGAGCTTATTACAAGTGTAATCCTGCCTTAAAACGAGTGTAATCCTGCCTTAAAATGTTGTTTTATGTATGAAGAGCTTCTTTTTATTATGTGTAATATGCAGTTACATTGGATCAGTTAATAATAACCAAGGATTCGGCAGTCAAGAAGTACAACACAGCTTTTGGCAGAACACGAATAAAGGAGCTTAAAAAAATCTTGATGCAGCGACGTGCCTCTACGAACAAAGATCTGAATTTTTCAGTTTATGGCCTTCTCTTGGAAAGCACCTCTGACCTGAAGCCCAAATAACCAAATTGAAGCATATAATGAGAAACAGAAAATATTCAGTCGAATAGACAATTATCCTTGTAACAGATGAAGATGAAAGAGAAAAAGGCTGACCAGCAAACAGATGGGTGAAAATGATCAAACTAATCATAAACAAGCCATTACGAAGTCTAAAGACATGAACAAACAAACAGCAATTCGGAGGAAAGACTATCCATATGGTCACCAGGAGTCGAAATCAACTTGATTACAATAGCAGAGTGCATGTTGAAACATTTCTGATCAATGTTTTTTTCTTAATTATAAACAAATAATTAACATTGACTGATTTATTTTGTTGTGTAATAACCATTAATACTAACCCTGTCCAACTTGTTCTGAGGCCTTTGCAGTAATTATCTCTGCTTTGATCTGATCCCAGACCTGTGGTAGTCCTGCTGGCTCGGAGGCCTGTGCTGACTCTCCATGTGGAGGTTTGGGCTGTCTCGATGCCGAAGGAAATAGGAAGTGTGGGGGAGAAGGATGTCTCGGACTCACCACGTTGGCCCATAATGCCTGGCAGAAGGCCAAAGACTTTGACCAGGACATTGTCAGTGCCATGGAAGAAGTTGACAAACTCTCCAAGATGGTTAGTTAAATATAGTACCATGGCTGAAATGAACAGTGAGCACTTCAGATATAATTTAATTTCAAACTTAAAACTGAGTTGCTGTGTATTCAGGTTTCTGAGGCAAAAGTGAAAGCAGATGAGGCCAAGCTAAACGCTCAAGAGGTTCTGCTGAAGACCAACGAGACCAAACGGCGTGTGGACGACAGCAATGAGGAGCTGCGCAGACTCATCAAACAGATTCGAGATTTTCTCACCCGTAGGTTCCCAATGAAACTTGTCTGATCGATGTTAAATAACATTGTTATTAATATTAATATTATTCATATTATTTATTAATATTAATATTATTTTACCCATGTACCTCACTAACACTTACCAATGTTGACCGTTCTCTCAGAAGAGGGAGCCGATCTGGAGAGCATTGAGGCAGTAGCTAACGAGGTGCTGCAGATGCAGATGCCCACCACACCAGCCCAGCTGCAGAACCTGACAGCTGAGATCCGGGAGCGTGTGGGCAGCCTTTCTGATGTGGAAGACATCCTCAACCAGAGCGCTGCTGACATCCAGAGAGCTGAGAATCTGTTGGAGCAGGCCCGCAAAGCCAGGTCAGTACACACTTAAACAATGAAGAATATTAAGAAGCAGAAATACATAGCTTATAAAATGATATGACACAATGCGAACATGTGGTAATTTAGGCTAGATTAGTTACAGGATTAGATTAGATCAATTGTGTTTTTTATTTGATACCACGATTTCTACTAAAATCAGTCCAAAACCGACTGACTCAGTGCCATCTTTCATAACGTAACTTTGTCTTCCTTTGGCATTATATTTATGTAGAACTGACATTCAAGTATAAATATGTTTTCAGTATGCTCTACCCCAACACATCTAATCTAACTCATTATCTAATCATCAACCCATTCATGAGTTGGATCTGCTGTCCTGAGATACTCAAGATCTGACAGAGTGGTGGGTTCTGCTTCTAATATAGACTATTTATTGGGCCCGTTATTGCTTTATTTGAATTAATCTGGGTAAATTGGTAACATTCAAGCCATTTGGGAATGCAGCCATTATTAGTACAAAAACAGACTGACTTAATAATGTTGCATACAAAACACACATGGTTTTTAGAAAGTTAACTTCTTTTGGATCTTAGATGGTTAAGACCTCTTGGTCTTAGTGTGATTGTACAGATTTGCTTCCTAAAAACATACACAGACCAACACAAACCCATGCTGCAAACTGTCTGCAGGAAGGTCTATTTTGAGAGTGCAGAATGGTTGCAGTCCCAGTATGTGGTGTGCTGCCACCACCTAGTGGTCTGACTCCAGCACAACACAAGATCACGGAGGATCGATAGCAGATCATAGCTGTGTACTTATCTGCACTAAACATCATCAAGTGACCTGAATAAACATGAAGCCTTTGCTTTATTCCTTATGCCTGTTTATAACAGGAAAGAGGCATCAGATGTGAGGAGCACGGCTGAGATGGTGCAGAAAGCTCTGGAGCAGGCCGGGAGAGCTCAGACCACTGTGACAGAAGCTCTGAAGCAGGCCTCCAGTGACATCAAAGGAACTCAGGATCTTCTGGTGTCTGTAAGTTAATGTTGTGTTTATTTAATTGTTTTTCTTATGGGGAAAATAGGTAGTGAGTTATGAAAAAGCAAGTTTTTGGTTGCTCAATGAGAGAAATAAAAAGTAGTTGTGCATTACAATATTCAGACATATGTTCCTTGTAGAGGAGTGTGTAATTTATTCACTTAGAATATCAAAAAAACATCACTTAACCAGGGACCCTCAAACTTCTGCATAGGACTGTATACTGACATCAGGGGAAGCTGTGGTTTGACTTTTTGGTCTATGGTAACAGGTGGAGTCAGAGACGGCTGATTCAGAGTTCAAGCTGAGTAACGCTACCCAGAGGCTACTACGACTGGAGAGGGATGTGGCTCTGCTAAAAGAAAAAGCCCTCAGCACCTCCACCAGTGCTGACAAGACAGAACAAGATGCAGATGCTGTCAACAAACTGGCAGAGCAGCTCAAAAAGGTACCCATTCACTCAAATTCACAATACATGTATAATCATATAGAAAAGTCATTTTGAGGTATCTCACTGACATCCTAAATTAGAAGGATGCGTGTTATTTGTGCCTGCAGCATTAAGCATGGCTCCCTGTTTGAACGTGTGTATGTGTGCGTACTCGTGTACAGGATCTGGACAATGACCTGAAAGATAAGTACAGTCATGTGGAGGGGCTGATCACACAGAAGGCTCAGGGAGTAGCAGATGCTAAGAAAAGAGCTGAGATGCTACAACAGGAGGCCAAAGATCTGCTGCTGCAAGCTAGTGAAAAACTACAGCTACTCAAAGGTAAATTCTGCTGGAATGTTTTTTTTATATACAGAAAATTCATAATTGAAACAATTAAGAAATAAACTAAGTTTAATAAATAATTTGTGTTAAGTATTTTTAGATCTTAGTGGATTGTTTTTATGCCCAGGAAACTAAGTACATTTGGTATAGAAGCGTCTATTAACCTTAACACTCTCACTCTTAATTAAGAATGCAAGCTTTACGAACATGAATAGTTATGGAAATTGTACATGCCCACCGGGACATGATTAATTAGAAACTTAAATAGCAATATTTTCAATTCATCACCCAATAAATGTTAAACAATATATTCAACAATTACCAAGTGTTGAACAGTGTTAAGAAAAGCACAGTGGAGCTCATCACTTATCCCACTACAAAACAGGTTAGACTTGTGGTGTATGAAGCTGTTTTAGCCTGTTTGGTAACGCTAGCTACCAGTGCTACTAAAGACAGTATAGTGGCTTTAGTAGCTTACCAAATACCTCCACACACAAACATAGACTCGCTGTCCTAGACTCGATGCAAACGTGCATCAGTACAATGTGAGTGTGGTAGTGTATGAAGCTACAGCATCCTAAGCTGCTGCTACCACCAGACCAGCTCTACACAGTTTATTTAGATGTGGAACATACATTTGACACCATCGTAACTTTAATTAAGAACATCATTTATCTGTTTTAGCTAATGGCTACTACACAGTCCGAACATCCAAATATACTGTTGTCACATTATAATTCTCTTAGTATCTTTATTTTTTTATTATATTTAAATATTATACTACAGTTTTATTACATTATTTGTGACCTTCATAAGTATGTTGATACTTGGTCCTGCAAATTGCTTTCCTACGGAGTGCTGGAAAAGCCTGTTTTCAATGGAAAAAAAACAGTATAAATTCACATAGCTGCATAATTTCTGCGTCACTATGACTGATAACAAAAGTCACGTGTGGTTTGGGAGAAAGAAAGAAGGTAGAGGGGATATAAGGGCTGCATTTTAAATGGCTTAATTTCTGCTAGTTTACCCATATGAAAACAAATAAAGCAGTTAGATCAGAAAGCATACTCCAAAATTAATCCAAATATAATCTTATTTACATTTAAAGTTACTGATTACATTTTTAGTTATGTAATATATAATCAGTGCTGAATTACAACCCTAAAATAATTTACCTTTTTAAATTGTTATTTTTAATGCAGATAACACGACACTAGCTGAGTTACTATAATATCATTTTGAGTATACTGCATGTGTGTATAAAATTATGATTTTCAGGTAATATTACTTTTTCAATGTTTTGACAGGTTGTTGTCTATAAAGTATGCATAATGGGTTCACTTTTTAAAGCAAGCAATTATAACTTAAATAATAATGAAATAATATGCCAACAGATTTGGAAAAATCCTATGATGAAAACCAGAAGACGCTAGAGGACAAGGCCAACCAGCTGGTGGATCTGGAAAAGGCTGTTAAAGAGCTCCTGCAAGCAATCAGTCAGAAAGTCACTGTATACAGCACCTGTCTGTTTTAATAAAAACTCATTAGGCATAAGACAATCGATGATATATTATTACAACGATAAATATGAATAATTTGACTATTCCTGTACCATGGTAGAATGTAAGGTGGATTTTAAAATTACCCAAACACCAAAAACCTAATGAATGAATGTAAAGTCAACTATCCCACATGGCCATGTGACTGCAAAGGCCTCTGCCATTTACTTCCTAATTTGATTTATTTCTAGTCTATATTTTTAATTAAAACTCTATTGTACTTTTTCTACATATGTCTGGACCAAATTGTGTTTGACAACCAAATAAACTTTTCATGCAAGCAATACCCATCTCTGTCATGACTCGCTCTTGTGCTTTAAGACTGAATTCTACAATTTCTGCAATCAAGTGTGTAACTCTGGACACTGAGGGCAGATGATTTGATGTAGTAAGGACACTTCTGAATTTGTTAGATTATTACAGTTGAGACAATACTAGTAAAACAAACCAAGAATGCTTTAAGAAGTTTGCGTGAAATAGTTTTTTTTAAAAAAACTTTTTTTAAAGCATGGTGATCAGTAATCTTATACCACATGAGTAGTAATGAATGTCAGGAGAATGTTTCTGTGCTTAAAGTAAAGACATTTAATGAAAATGGTTGGAAAAGAACAGAAAGTGGATGAAGAAAGGGTAAAGGTCTTTCTAAAATTAGAATCAGATAGATGAGATCTTAGCGCCTGGTCTTCTTCTTTGGTGGCTGACAAGCGGGCTCCCCACTGATGTCCACTTTGATTTTAGGAGCTGCGCGCTTCAGCCCAGCTCTGCAGAAACTCTCTGTGATTCGGTAACGGCCATCAGTTCTTGGGGCATCTGTCACTACGGGGCAGGAAAGCCTCTCCCTCAGCTGCTGCTTGATGTTTCGTCCCAATTTCAGGCTATAGGCCTGCTGGTTTTTAGCTGGGGTTTTAAGCATGCACTCTACCACAGAATGATATATGCGCTGGTACTCGGACACACTGCGGCCATGTATCAGCAGAGGCTCCTCACGCCTATGCTGATTCGGTGTGGAGCTCTGTTCCTGTGCATGAGGAGGTCTAGGCTGCAGAATGGGAAGAACGGCAGCGTTGTGAATGAATCTGTCCTCTAGTGCTTCCTGCTTTTTGAGTTTTCCCAGACAAGCCTGCAGTGCGTGTTCCCTTCTTCTCCTGTCTGTGGTCTGTGGTAAATGAGTTTAGAAAAAAAACATGGGTAAGCAAGACAAGCCATTTTACCAACCCAGTTATACAGTGAAGATAATGGTGCTACATACTTCAGATGTACCATGATCCCCCTGATCCTCCTCCTCGATCTGGACCACACGCCGAGGCCTGGGCTGCTTGCACCGTCTACCTTTGACCTCCAGTGAGTCCACAATCTCAGAGTCATAGGAGCAGCCATTTGTCCCACGTGTGGAGTCTTGTGGCAGGCATGCCAAGTTGAGGTGTGAGGAAGCATCGCTACTTCTGCCAGGCACAGCGAAGGATCTCGCATTGTCCTGTAACCGAAAGATAAAATTTGAGTGAAATGTGGAGGCTGTTCAAATTCTTCAATAAATCTTTCCAAAGTGGTTTAAGCATAAGAACAGAAGCCTCACCTTTCCCATTATGTTAATTCAGGATCTCAGTAGGAAATGCAGAACAAACAAAGACTAAAACGTTCAAACGATCAGAGTGTGTGAATGTGTGTCTTCAGGTCTGTTTGTGGCTGAGACACATGCACTCTACACTATGCATGGTGATCAGTGTCACTATAGGAATGTTATGATGTCACAATGGCTTCGATCTGATGTAGAACTGGACAGTGGATCAGACTTCTCACTTAAGCCAACAGGTTTGCAGGCTGCCTCCCTCAGTCAAGGCTGCCCTGTCTGTCAAACTTTCAGTGTCATTGTGGCATGCTTAGCACTGACTGGAGAAGCAGACAGAGGAGCACCTGTTAAAACATTTTATTATTGTTCAGAAATCAACTGGCCTAACAGAATGGCTCCAGCATCCCCTGCAACCCAGAGGGATAAGAAGTTCTGAAGATGAATGTTATGTTGAAAAGTTCATTATGTATCTAAAGTATGCCAGGTAAAATAAATGTAGAGAATGCTTTTTGGGAGCAGAAGAAGAAGGCAGAAGAAAAAGTAGTTACTATACTGCAGCATCATTTACAGCAGCATTCTTTTTTTCATTAAGAGATAAGATATACATCCAGCCTACTAAATAAAAAACACAAATCACATTGATATTTTTGTGCCAGAATTGATTCCTAAAAGTAAACGCCAGGATCAGAAATGCTGATATTTAGGTAGCAATCATAAGGGGCTTGGTAGTTTTAAAAGGGTTTTATGTTATTATTTTATAGGTATGCAAAACATAAGTGAAAATGCAATATAGCCAGGATCACATATGAGAGTTTATGAAGGTAATTAACAGATGGTGATTGTAGCTTCATTAACTAGGTTTTTATTCAGTCCACTTGTAACATGAATGTTTAGCTATATCAGCAGGCTTTAGGCAAGTTTCAGTAGCTGCTTAGTTTAGGCTACAGCCTTCCTAGTTGGGTTATATTAGCGATTAGACACAAAATTCAAGTTGCATTGTGCTCATTATGTACTACAATCAGCAGAGAAAGTTCACTGTTGACTACCATATTGATGGCACTGTTTCATGTAATGTGATACAGAAATATGCTGGTATATTTGGCTGTATTATGTCTGGTTAACTGTATGACTTCCCGTTAAGTGGGATTTGGTAGAGACAGACTTTTATATAAGTATCATAAGTATTTTTACAGTATGCTTTTTCATCTTTGAAGGAAGATAGTAAAAGAGACGGGCACAGAGACAGAGAGAAGTAAATTAAATAAATGGTTAAATATATTAAAGTTAAATGATTAATTAAATAAAATGCAATTAATTAATTGGTTTATTTATTAAAGTGTAGTGGGGTTTAATAGAACAGTTTATAGGAGACTAGAAAGGAATAACTGAAAGGAAAATAACCATGGACAGGTAAAAATGCAGCAGTGACAAAAGAAAAAGCAGCAATAAAAGAGAAAAAAGGACAAAGTGTCATATTTCCCAGTTTAGTCACAGTGTATATAAATCAAAATTATCCTTGGAAAATAAAGACAAACATAAACAAATGAGAGAAAAGAACGACTAGGCCTGATGTAAAATGATTTTGTTGATAGTGTTGTTGGTGACACTGTGCTAGATTAGTTACAGTTGTGTAATCTGCACTATGATATTGCTTTACTTCTATATTATAATAACTCACTACATTAATGTATAAAGGATGCAAAACTAAAGAAATGAAGGGGAAGTAAGTTAATTGCACTGTGAGTGGAAAATGAGCACTGAAAAGTGTTCATGTCTAATGCAATTCTGCTTAACCACTAGTGGGCAGCCTGGAAAACACTGAGCAACAAGCCAGTGGGCCACAAGCTATCCTCTTGCTATCTTTGTTGCTAGTTCAGCTGGGGCCTTATAAGTGCAAGGCTCAATATTACTTTGACGTTTTATGTATAATTGACTAGCAAAAAAATGTGTTAAATTTAAAGGTTAGAGAGTAACAGCATCAATCAGGTTTCAGATAATTCCATTCCATTCGATTCTGAAAAATGCTCTCATGTGAGAAAGTGATACTGTTCTTTCACTGTCACATTTACTTCACTGACCCTGCCTGCTGTTATTTACAATTACAGTAATACTGTTCAAATGGACACAGGCCTTATGCTTTCTTATGGCATTTGCATACTGATCACGATAGAAATGTTATTACAAAACTATTAGGGTTTGAAGAAGACTGATGTTTTTAAATTAATCTTTTTAAATAAAAAAAGCAGATGCAATTTGTCTTTAAAGCTTTAATAAAGGAGTCATTGTAACACCGAAATACTCAAAGGGATGGATATCATACCTG
The DNA here is from genome assembly GCA_034552555.1 of Semaprochilodus insignis. NCBI lineage: Eukaryota > Metazoa > Chordata > Actinopteri > Characiformes > Prochilodontidae > Semaprochilodus > Semaprochilodus insignis. The sequence goes on along the minus strand of CM067474.1, from coordinate 48,799,260 downwards.
TACATCTTAGAAACCCTTCTAGCATCCCGTTTTAAGCTTGACTTGCCAAGTTTGTTTTGTATTCCTCACTAATGTACAATTTCGAAAAGGAGAACAGCAGATGAGCTGGCACAGATGAGGAAGAACAGCAGCACTTTGGATGTACCTGTCCTTCAGCACCTCCTTTTCCTCCCTCAGTTTCCTCTGCAGTGCATGCTCTCTCTTTCACTTCTGTTAAGAAAAGAGTGGCTAAGAGTTACAAGTAATTCTACCAAGACAGCTAAATCATTGTCAAACAGTGAAGATAATGTTGCTACCTACTTCAGCCAGAATGGTTGAATCAGTCAGTACCAGAAAGAACATGGCCTGAGAGGACCTTGGAGCAGCTATCCAATCAGAAGCTCCATCCTCTTTTACCTTCATTTCACTAAGAGTGGATTGGGCAAAAGATGGTAACCAGGGGTACAGCAGACATTCTGTGACTCTTCTGATCCTCCTCTTCAATCTGGGCCAGTCTCTGAGACTTCTGACCTCCAGAGTGTCCATGAGCTCTGAGATGGATCAATGGGCATTAGTCTCACTTGAGGACTCCAGTGGCAGAACTACCAGGATGATGTGTGTGCAGGCACTGCTGCCAGGCTCATTGGAAACAGTCAGGGGGGACCTGATGTTCCTGCACAGAAGAAGTGCATCATTTAGAGCGAGTGTTAATAAAAGAGCTTTCCCCGTTCTTCAAGCAAGTGCCTCACGCTAGAGATTTTTGCTAAGATGATGAATGATCAATTTACAATCATTAAAATGCTTAGATAGATCTACTTTACATACCATCTAATAGAAGCTTGCAGATTTACATTGCTACGTACAATATGATTCTTCACAGGCTTTCAAAGATATTAAGAGTAAAATGCATATGTATAATTGTATCACTGATGAAGACTTTGCCTGTGTTACCATGTTAAGTAAAATTTGTGTATAGTTCAATAATAACCGTGTTACTATAGACTGCAACTGCTCTACTTACGGTACAGTCACTAAAATCACTAGCCGCTAAGGATCAAATGTTGTCACCAGGCATGCCTCTTGCATAACTGTGTGTGCTGTCTATTTGAATTGCCACTCGACTGAACATCAGGGAGACCAAAAAAGATCATCTCGTTTAGGGCCTTCGGTCTATTAGATTCAGCATCTTTCGTGGTGAGATACATTTGTTCTGTTCTTCAGGAAGGTTTGTGTACTACAACAGACATTTTACTACCTCTGTATATATACAGATACCTTCTTATATAATCTCCATGCCTCGGAGAAGACTGTCAGACTGTCATGGAGTGACTCAGAATGGCAGCGGGTCATCTTCAGTGACAAAAGATGAATGGCTTGTTGTCACGCGTCATACATCCAGAAGGCCTGGTGTCACTCCACCTCCACCCCTACCGCAAAGTCTGCAGGAATTGTGTGAGAATATTCAAACTGCATGGGTTGGATTATCATAGGACACCATTACGAACCTCTACAACTCCATGCTGAGATGTCTGGCATGTTGCGTTAACAAACATGGCGACCCAACAACATACTGATAGACACTACTTCTGTATGTGTAGCTCAATAAATATTACCCATATCAGTCTAATTTATCATCGTTTATTGTTCCTGGTAACTTTTACCTTCCTTCCCAATGTCATTGCAGTCCGACACTTCCCTCTATTCTGTTTTGATGATGTGTATATATTGAAACTTAAAAAATAATCATAAATGACTCAAAATACAACAGCAAAAATAAAACTTAAAAAACAACAATACCACAAAAACATCTATACAAGATTCCTACAATTTTGTTTTAGTATCTTTAGTGAAAATCTATTTCTAATCTATCTGATATTGATATGAAGAATATAAAAGATGAAGCTGTCCTACAAAGAACAGTTCTCTTCATACAGTTTGATCGTGGACTAAATGACCAGTGCTCACTTGATGTGGGCTATACCTATGGCATAAAAAAACAAAAATACTCTTTTTCACAAAAGACGTGGTGTATTATTTCAACTCATATTATGCATGAATAACAGACTTCAATTTGGTCTCCACAGTCAGCCATGATAATCGTTTATTCATTTCATACACTTTAGCAAAGAAAGAACAATGGTGAGCTAATCTGGCTGCTATGTAATTGTTTTTTTATGCAGAAGTTTTTTTAAATGTTTCTCAGCAGCATTTGACCAAACGACTGTACCCCAGTTCTGACAAAACAAGTGACGAACTACAAAAATCATAACAAAAGATGGAATATATGCAAAACATTTCCTAGACCAAGATAACAAGTTATCCAATTTAGCACACAATTATTTGGTTTTAATAGCCTGCTCCACTGATATCCCATCTATAGACAAATTAGGTTTATTAGAATTAGCAAAAGCATTCCTACTGCCAAATACAATGAATTTAATTTTAGTGATGTCGTAAATCATTTAAGAAGATTAATAAACAAACGTGGACCCAGCCAGCTCTTCTGTGGGACACAGCAAAGTACTTTTTACTGCCAGAAAAGCTGCTATTGAGGAAAACATGCTGTTTTCTACCAGAAAGTAATTCCTCCTTAAATCCAGAGCTCCAGGTGAAAATCCATATCACTGAAGCTTTGCGAGCAGTAACATCAAAATCTGCAGTCAAATCCAACTAGTTTCCTATCATCAATATATGACTATATATCATGACCATTGATCAGTCATGTGTACTAATGCAGTACTTGTACAGTGACCTGGTCAATATGCATGCTGTGCATTTGTCAGTAATTTACTTCTACTAAAATAAATGAAAATATGTTTAGAGAATACCTCTTCCATTAATTTATTAAGCACCATAAGTATTCTAATAGATCTATAGTCACAATCAGCTAAACACAGCTCTCATATATTAGTAAAATTATCATCAATACACGCTGATGATACTGTTTGTACACCACACTGTTTGTACAAATTCTTGTAGCTTGAATCAAATTCAAACACTGGCGCACAGCTAACAACCTGACGGCTACAGTGGTTGCAGTGTATCAACTCAGGGACTGATAAAGGGCAGAGTTTGGTGGAAAGCAAATGACTGGATTACAGCAACAGCACTCACAGACAACTGATCAATTTTCACTATCTTAACCAATTCAGCTAATTAAACTATTCCTTCTCTATTCTATTGGTAATTCCAGGTACTTCTGTGCATTACATTGCACCTGTTTACAGTATCACTATTAACTGTGACTATTACAGCTAGACCACCTCTGATAACTTTGGTTAGTGTCCCAATGGGGCTGAATACAGCTTCATATCCAAAAAGTTGGAACGTTGTGCAAAATATAAATAAAAACAAAATCAAATGATGTACAAAGCATTGAAACATTATATTTCACTGAAACGGTACAAAGACAACAAATCAAAAAATTACGAAACTCAGAAATTGTATTTTCTTTTATATATATATGCCTATTTTTAATTTGATTTCAAAAATATTGTTACACAAAAATGTGTTCATCACCTCTTCTTTTAACAAAGACTTTGGGAACTGACCAACGGCTGTGGTTTTGAAAGTTTTCCTCTCATGATATGGTTTGGCATTGTCTTACTTAAATAAGCCTGAAATAAGAAATGGTCTCTCTGAAAAAGACATCTGAATGACAGCATATGTTGCTCCAAAACCCTTATATATCATTCAGCATTAATGGTTCTTTCACAAAAGTGCAAGTGTCATGTGCACTGATGCCCCCCATACTATCACATTTACATTTATGGCATTTAGCAGACGCTATTATCCAGAGCCACTTACAATCACGGATGCTGGCTTTTGAACTGTGTACTGCAAACAAGTCAGACTATCCCTCTGCTCTGACACAATGTCCACAATTCAAAAAAGTTTCTAAATTTAGTCTGTGTTGGACCCCAGGACACTTTTACACTTTCCCTCAGTCCACCTTAAATAAGCTCAGGCCCAATAAAGAAAACAGCATTTGTGGATCCTGTGTATATTTGGTTTCTTCTTTGAATGGTAGTTTTAACTTGCATTTGTGGATGTTCACAGACGATGGTTTTCAGAAGTGTCCCTGAGCCCATGCAATAATGTCCACTACAAAATCTTGTCTGTTTCTGATGCAGTGCCGCTTGAGGGCCCGAAGAATACAGCCATTCGATACTGGTTTTCGGCCTTGTTCCATGCATACAGAGATTTCTCCAGATTTTCAGAATCTTTTGATGAAATCCTGTACTGAAGATGATGAAATCTCAAAGTACCTAGCAGTTTCCCCTTGTAAAGTGTTACTCTTAAAGTGCTGCACTATTTCTCTTTCGCAGAATGGTGAACCCCTCTTCATCTTCACTTCTGAAAGACTCAGGCTCTGTGAGATCATTTATTTTATCCAGTCCTCATAATTAGTTGTGAGATGATCCACCCGATGTTTTTCTTTAGCCTTACACAACTTGGCGGTCTAATGATGGCCCTGTTCCAACTTTTTTGAAATATAAAAATTTCTCAGTTTGACATTTCATTTATCTTTGTACTATTTTGAATACATGGATTTGCACATCATTCTGTGTTTATTTCAGAAGTGGGTTTGTTAATGCTAAGATAATGGCATTTCCATGAATGTTTTTGCTCTTCTGTTTTTTTTTTCCAAAATTCAAGCTTCTAAAAGACATTTCATGTTTTTGTTGAAGCTTGTGTCAGACATGAATATATATTTTACCTGTAAGCAGTTTCATAATAGCTCAGTAGAGAGGCCTGGTATGAAGGTGCTGCCGGCTCTGTTTTCCATTTCTAGTAATCCATTGATTTGGCTGCTGCTCCTGTACATCAGATCAAAACTGATGTACAGGAAAATCAAAACACTACTCAGTTACCATTCTGACTCTTTCCGTGTGATGGGAAAGAGAAGAGGAGATGTCTGCAGTTGATAAGGTGAGTTACACTTCTTAAACGAATACAGGAAAGCAAAGTTTATTGCCAGTGGGCTCTAATGTTAGCTTGCTAGTGAAGCTAGCTAACGTTAGCAACCACTGGCAAAAGCCAAACTGTCTTTTTGTCGATAGCCTTGATATAGTCTTTGGGTTTTATAAGGTGTTTCTTGCTATGAACCCACATGTTCATGTTTCGGTTGTCAGGCTTGTCAGCTGATGAAAACAGCTAGTTAGCTAAGGCGAAGTTAATGTTAGCACTGCTAGCTAGCTAGGGCAGAGCTGGATAGATTTAGCTGAGCAGCACATAAAAACAGACAACCGGAACATGAAAATGATCAAGGCTAACGACAAAAAGACCGTTTGGTTTTTGCCGGTGGTTGCTAACGTTAGCTAGGTTCACTAGCTAGCTAAACTATGAGCCCACTGGCACCAAACTTAGTTTTTCTTAAATGGTTGAAGAAGTGTAGCTCACCATCAGCTGCATACATCTCCTCTTCTCTGTCTCATAACAAAGCTAGAATGATAACTGGGTAGTTTTTGACTCAGACAACAGGGAACACTGAACTGCTGCATGCTGGAAAGACTGAGCCTCAGTTGACGCAGACTCGGGCCTGTGAACAAGCGGACTGGAGTGGAAAGAATTTAGACCCTTTAAACCCTCACTGGTTTCTGAATAAACAAGGAAGTTACTGTAAAAAGGTTTACAAGTTCTGTGATTGTCGAACCCAATGGAGAGTCAGCAGAACTGAATTAGTGTCTTTGAGCCCTTGAGCGCAAATGATACATTGAAATGATCAGTTTACTCCATCTGGATTCACAATCCTTCTGTCTCCCAGCATCAAGCTGGCGTGATGACTGCACTAAATGGCCAGAGATGTCCTACTCTGATGTTTGTGTTTGTCTTATTGAGTTTCCCGGTAAGCAAATTACCAGTGAAATATTCCACCTTTGAGTATAAAAAATTTAATTGATAAAAAAATGTTAAATATGTAGTAATATTACTACTACACTGAGTACCACTACGCTCACTGCTCTACCAACCTATTCTTCATATAACGTAGCTCACAGGAGGCTATGAATTCTATTTATGAATGTTATGAGCTGCCTGGATTCTGCAAAGTGAATCAGTGCACACAGCTGCCCTGCCTCTGTCCTGCCCTTCCAATACGTCTTGTGGCTGGGTGGGACGCAGGACAGTTTACCCCTAAAAAAGGGCATGGTGATGAGAGCCTAGCCTGGATGATGGGTTGCCAATCTGAAGTGTTTACAGTCAGGTACCTACCTGGGACTTCCAGAAGGCTAGAGTGACATTTGTTTCTCACTAAATTGCTCATTTAAAACTTGATACTTTTCAGTCCTCAAAATCACATATTATACTGTGATACTGTAATATTATATTGTGCCACATTTTGTCCCGCATGGCTATAAGCTTAATGTCACTATACAGCTCTGGAAAAATTTAAGAGAGCACCTCAAAATGATCAGTTTCTCTAGTTTTACAGTTTATGGGTTTGTGTTTGACCAAAACGAGCCGTTTTGTTTTGTTCTATACACTACTGGAAACAGGTCTCCCAAATTCCAGATCAAATATTGTATATTAGATCTGTTTATTTAGAAAATGACTAATGATGCCTCCAGAAGCCTGTTTTTTGCCTCCGCTCACCAGTCTTTCTGTAGGTCACTTGAGGTCATCTTACGGTGGTTAAGTGACATTGGAATGAGGTGGCGCTCATCACGGTCAGTAGAGAGTGGTTTTGGCCCTCTGCCAGTCTGTAGCTGTGTTGTCCTGTGTGTTTGCTGCTTGACCTTGTTCTTATGAACCAGACACTCACTGTATCTGCCAGTAAAGCTAGAACCGAACCTTCTGTCACTAAGAACCTGCTGTACATGTGGAGGTGCTGATTTAAGAAGAAACTGGAGTGGTCTCTTATTTATTTCCAGAGCTGTACATACATGTAGAACTACAAAGTGCATCTAGATGGTCAGTGGAGCTGATAAAATGACAGTGAGTGTAGATACAAGGATGTGTACCTGATGAAGTGTATTGAAATGAAATGGCAAATACATTTTTAAAATTAGGATTAAACAGCATCGGATGTTATTACCGCACACTGGTTCAACCTAGTACAGAGCAATAAAGGCAGCTCCAGAGTGTGTAGTTCACTGTTTTTTGTCACCTTTGGCAGCCTGTTGTATTTTTTTGATAATTTTCTCCTTTTTTGAATCTACCCATCTCACAACCAACCTACACGAGTTAATGGGAATATTACATCTGTTTCTGCATGATTAAATCATGAAGGTTAAGTTCGTTTGTGAAACTATATTTAATATGAAAAATACAGTGGCCAGCAAAAGTTTGGGCACCCTGGTCAAAAGGGTGTTACTGTTACTGTGAACAGTTAAACAAGTTGAAGATGAAAAGACAAAGTTAAAGATGAAACACACTGTTCAACATTTTAAGCAATACCGGTGTGTTATTTTGGGTTTGTACAATTTTAGGGTGAAAAAAGGAAAGAAGTACCTTGCAAAAGTATGGCAACCCTATGAGATTTTAATGCTCAGATAACTTTGACCGAGGTCTTAGACCTTAATTAACCTGTTAGGGTTATGGCTTGTTCACAGTCATCGTTAGGAAAGGCCAGGTGACGAAAATTTCAAAGCTTTATAAATACCCAGACTCCTCTAACCTTGTCCCAAAAACAACAGCCATGGGTTATTCTAAGCAGCTGTATAGCACTCTGCAAATGAAAATGCTTGAGGCCCACAAAGCAGAAGAAGGCTATAAGAAGATAGCAAAGTGTTTTCAGGTTGCCATTTCCTCAGTTTGAAATGTAATTAAGAAATGGCAGTTAATGGAAACAGTGAAGGTCAAGATAAGTTCTGGAAGACCAAGAAAAATTTCAGAGACAGCCGCTCAGAGGATTGCTAAAAAAGGCAACCAAAGGCAAAAAAGGTATGTTTGGAGAAAAAGGGCACAGAATTTCATGACAAGAACACTTCTCCAACCATTAAGCATGTGGGTGGATCCATCATGGCACAGGGAACATTTCACAGGTAGGGGGAAGAACGGATTAATTAAAATTCCAGCAAATTCTGGAAGCAAACATAACACCATCTGTAAAAAAAAAGCAGAAGCTGAAAAGAGGATGGCTTCTACAAATGGATAATGATCTTAAAACGTACCTCAGAATCCAGAATTTTGCCATGGTCCTCAAAGTCCCCTGATCTTTGAAAATCTTTGAAAATCTCTGGGTAGACCTCAAAAGAGTAGTGCATGCAAGACGGCCCAGGAAACTCACAGAATAAGGGGTGCTACTAGGTATTAACCATGCAGGGTGCCCAAAGTTTTGCTTCAGACCCTTTTCCTTTTTTTTGTTATTTAATAAATAAGTAAAATATAAAAAAAAAAAATTGTTTTTGCTTAAAATACGAAGGGAATGTGTCATCTCATGTTTTTTGGAGATCATTTCATCCTCAACCTGCTTAACTGTTCACAGTAACAGTAATTTTGACCAGTGCCCAAACTTTTACATGCCACTGTACATGATTTTAATATTTGTTGCTTTAAACATACAGTACTTGAATACATACTAGATGTATTGTTTTTGGAGCAACTTGTGTCAGGGGTGCCCAGTTCTGGTCCTGAAGAGATCAGGAACTTGGCTCTACTACACTGATATATAGAGTTTAGAGCTAAACTCTGCAGGATGGTAGATTTTTAGGACCAGGATTAGGCTCCTATGACTTTGACAACTTGCAATTAAAGGATGGTAGGAGGGTCAATATAAACTACATTGTGCTTTAAAAGTCCGCAAACGTGAGAAGACAGCCAGGAATCTCTGCTGTTTTCTCTTGACCTCAACAATGAATGAACTGCTCCACTATTGAAGTAACTTATTTTGATTGCTCAAACTAAAATATTACCCGTGTATCTTGAAACAAATATTTCTTTAATACCTCCTTTAAATATGTTTCTACGTGTATTATTACTATTTCTGTCCTGGACAGAATCATGTGTTACTTATCCTTTTAGAACCTCCAGATTTTATAGAATGTAATATTATTGTAATTGTATTTATTTGTAAAATGAAAAATGAAAATTCAGGGACCGTTTTGTGGCTCTTGCATGACACCTTTAACTGTTTTGCCTTCTCCTTGTCCTCCATGATGGGCTAGAGTACGAGTTTGGTAATCCTAACCTACCTACTGAGGCAATGACACAGAAATACGGTTTATTATGGGAAAAATAATCACACAGAAATATATTAACGGGATCAAAACGTTTATGTTTTTTCTTGTGCTTGGTTACCAAAAGCATTCATTCTTCAGATTCATCATCAGATAAAATCACTCACAACAGCAGCATCATCATTCAGAATGCTGAGCAGGAATTTTAAATTTCTACAAACCAGATGCACTCACAATATTTAACTGACTCAAACAATTACCACAAAATATTTCTGTGAAAGAACCTCTCATCATATTGTCCCAGTTGAAGACAAATAAATCCTCCATTTTCTCACTTATTTACAACAGCATGCTGGCTTTATATCCAAACAATAGGCTACACTTTGCACACTGAATTTGCATATTGTAATAACACTTCCTATACATTTTAGTTTTTCTCATATTTTTAATATAATCCTATAATTCTTTGGTGAAATGTGACTCTCGCTCTGTTTATTACTGTTGGCAACTGCAAACAACACTAACAGACACGTGACACTAACGAGTCAAACACTTTCAGCCCAATATAAGACCCAAAACCTTTATTAGAACATTTAAATAACATACTAAATGTAATGTACTAATGTACTAAGTGTAATGTTATTCTGTAGTTATGAATCGGTCTCTTGAAAGCCGAGGGTTGATGATCTCCAGGGAGCACAGTGAAAGTTCCAAAATCAGTTATGAAGCTGACAAATATATACATGTATCTGATGATGATTTAGAAATTGATAGCTTTGCCAAATGAAGCAGCCAGGTTGGCTTCCCTGAAGGCCTCTGAAACCGTCTGCAAAAGGGAGAGAGTTTTGGGTCAACTAGTCCTAAAAGATGATCACTCAGCAGCATTTTCATAAAAGGTCAACATCTTGCTTATTGGAGATACTTACTGGATGGGCATGGCACACTCTTGCAACATCCTCACATGATGCTCCATATTCCATGGCTAGCGCAGCCTCATTAATCATCTCACCAGCCCCCTGCAAGCCACAGTCATATTACATTTCAGTTCAAATGTAGGAGTGTACAGAGGAAACACAAAAATACCAGCTTTGTGTTAATTACTGTGTGTTTTTGGACACTCACCGATCCAAGGATGTGAGCTCCCAGCATTCTGTCTGTTTCCTTGTGACTTAGGATCTTCACCAAACCATCTGTATCAGCATTAGTCTTAGCTCTGCTGTTAGCAGCAAAAGGAAATTTGCCAACTTTGTATGGAACTCCCTGCAGGAACAGAGTGTTCAACCAGGCTGTTGATAAAATGGCACAGTAAGGAATGGGGCATATTTGAAATGGAGTCTCACCTCTTCCTTGAGTTGCTCCTCATTTTTGCCGACCCAGGCCACCTCAGGGTGTGTGTAGATGACGGAGGGAACGCAGTTGTAATCAATGTGAACAGCTCCTCCTGCCATGCCCTCAACACAAATTATGCCTTCATCCTCTGCCTTGTGTGCCAGCATAGGCCCAGCTACCACATCACCAATTGCATAAATGCTATGTTCAGAAAAGGACAGAGATTAAGCTAAAACCACTCATTTTTAAACCATGATTTCCATTTCCAAAAAGCTGATGGACAGTTCTTTTTGGATTGGAAAATCACTGTAATACATTTCCACCTACTATCCATGTTGGTCTACTGACAATGAAATTATTTTACTGTGCATTAACAACAGCGTAATCTGAAACTGTCATACCTGGGCACTTTGGTCTGGAAACGGTTGTTAATGGGAATCCTACCACGATTGTCCAGTTCAATGCCAACTGTGTCCAGACCAAGGTTCTGTGTGTAAGGGCGACGACCAATACACACCAGGAGAACGTCACAGGTGAGTGTCTCGTTCTTGCCTCCAGCAGCAGCCTCCACTCTGAGAATACAAAGCAGTAGAATAGTAGCTCATTAACTGTAACTTTTTGTACGTGAAGAAGCATTACTCTGTTTAAAGAATACAGATTAAAAACTGAATAGCAATGACTCATTATAATCCAACCTGGTTTTCAATTAGTTTTCAAAAGCACAAACACTCCCCTACCACCAGGATTCAGAGGACAGAGGGAAAAAAAAAGTCTTTTGACACATACCAAGTTGAAGCCTAACTTACAGTTTGAGAGAAACCTGAGAGAGAAATCTGCTAATTTTCTCACAAGAAAGGACTTTTGACATTTTATTCACTTGACATTTGACATAGACATATTGCAGCCAGTGCCATGACTTACGCCACATCAATCTTTCCATCAGGTCTCTTGGTGGCACCCATGACCTTGGTGCCAAGCTTGAACTTCATACCCTGTTTCTGGAGAATACGGTGGAAGTTCTTGGAGATCTCCATGTCGATGCCCACACCACCCACATGTCCCAAGAACTCAACTGCTGTCACTTTTGAGCCCAGTCTCTGCCACACTGACCCCTGAAAGAAGTCCAGCAAAATATTTCTTAAAATTTACGATCAATTTGGAGACATTATTTTAACATGCACACATGCCCATGGCCTGCTCACCAGCTCAACTCCAATCACACCAGCTCCGATAACAATCAGCTCCTCTGGGACCTTCTTGAGGGACAGTGCCCCTGTAGAGGACACCACAGTGTCCTCATCAATCTGTGAGATAGAATGGTACAAGCAGAAGGCAAACATACTTATATGTATGTGTAAAAATTACTCATTAAAACTACATTAAGAAAAGAAAGGGGAAGAAAAAAAAACAAAAAACAGTACGAGGTGTCACTACAGTTTTGAAAACAAACCTCAATGCCTGGGAAAGGCGTGACCTCTGATCCTGTAGCAATCAGGATGTTTTTGGTGTTAATGACTTGCTCCCCGCCATCAACAGTCTTTGCAGTGACCTGGTTTTTACCAGTAATCGTTCCAAACCCGTTGACATGAGTAACCTAGAAAAGCAGATATTGAAGATGCTGTCAACAGCCCTCAACTGTTTAATTACAGCAAATAATGTAAATGCAATGAATATCCTTTAAAGGCGGATCATTCACGTTTTCAGACTCACTTTATTCTGCTTGAATAAGTGTGCTATGCCTCCTGTCAAGGCCTTAACAGCACCACTCTTCTGCGCCATCATCTTCTCCAGGTTCAGTGAAATCCCCTGGACTAAAAATCGAAATACAAGGATATAAACTGATGTCACAAAACTAAATTATTCTGATTTGCATTTTCAATAAGGCCTGCAGTACAGAGAATTGTTCAACTACCTTTTTATTGTTTTTGTATTTAATACATCATGCTGCTTGACAATTTAGATGCATTGCAAAATTCATGCAAATAACAGCAGACAATCTTAATTTCATGTATTTATGTTCATGTAATTATGTAAAACGTTCAGCTGCTTGTCAAAAGACATCCTACAGTTACAGTTACTCGCCTAACTTCTGAATACAACAATGGGCATATTACAACCCTAAAATGTTGTACCAGGAGCAGTGTGTGGCATTCCATTTAAAACAATGTTAACAATATTATACACATATCATACTTTAGACAAAAATGTTACAGGACGACAGCACATAAATTAATGGTTAGCAGAGCACTTGGAGCAGAGCAAATGGACTGTGTCTAAGGTATTTCACATCATCATCATTATTATTATTACCATCAAAATACTTATCAAATTCCTATTTAATACATTTTATTTCTTTTGTTGGCCATGAAGATTCCTATTTCCATCAATATTTTGTACTTACTTTCAATGCCTCTGCTTTCAAAGTCCTTTCCGTGTGCCAAGTGATATAGGTAAGAGTTGTTCAGCAGGGCCTTAAATATAATGCAAAAGTGAACCAACGACTTCAACAAAGATGGTGAAAAACACACAAGTATAGTAATGGAAGTACAGATAATGGTCTGTGATGAAGCCCTTTAGCCAGCTTGAAAAAGCTGAAATACCTTTGATGGGATGCATCCAACATTTAAGCAGGTCCCTCCAAGGGTGGCATTCTTTTCCACACATACTGTCTGCAGGAGGAGACAACGTTAGTCATCTACAAAGAGAAGCCTGTTTTGCGATATTCAGGAGTTGACTGCCTGTCTACCTTGAAACCAAGCTGTGCAGCTTTGATGGCAGCGACATATCCTCCAGGTCCAGAGCCAACAACTGTCACATCAGCATCAACTATGGGGAGACATGTGAGATCATGGTTTATAAACTTAAAAACAGGCACCATAACTATCACCTAATATATAACTCACTAAATCATTTAAAGAATCACATGAACAAACACTGTTCCCATTATAGAAGTCAGAACTCTTACTTGGTGCTTTGTCAGCATATGTTCTCACAGATAACGCTGTGGCCCCATGCAGCTTGCAAGGGAGGTGCTGACTTCGCTGTACAGAAAAAATAATCTAGAGTAAAGACTGATGATCCAGATTGTCAATTCCACAACAAACTCTCAAACAGCAACTGAAACTACACCTCTGGTAAGAAAGTACAAAAAGACATAAACCTGTGGTAACCCGTAAAGTCACCGGCTATTGCTTGTAACATGATTAACGTTGGTTTCCATTCAATTTAATTTATAACGATAAATCGTATGTTTAGCACTTCAGCCAAAAAGCAGCTGGCTAACATAGTTATCTAGTTATATACGTTATGTTGGTACCAGTGTACTTTGATAAGCTCGAAACCTCACAGTTTGTTCGCTACGTGTATATTTTACCCAGTTATGAGACGTGTTGTACAGCCTGTTCTTGTTGGTGTAGCTAGTGTTAATGTAAACTGAGCTACTTGGCGAGCCACCATGCTATCGAGCTAACTCGGCCTTCGCAGCGCACAATCTCAGCAAACACCGCTATGTGTCTTCAAGTACACCCTGCTTCTATCCGTAGAGCATCGTATACACTTTAGTGGAGGCTGTCGGGTTAGTCGATACGGTAGTTACCGTTGCGAGGGCCCGGTACAGCTGGTTCCAGGTCTGCATTTTGTCAGTGTCCTGAACACAATTCGCTTCACCTACAGTACTCGGCACCTCCAAGGACTCAGCAGTTGACGCGTGCGCACAAGAGCCTAAGGAGCGGACAGGAGAGGCGGTGTACCGTCGCACACTAAATACGTCATATCTTCCTCTAAAATAAAAGCTGAACTTTAAGTAACTAAACGTTTTTTAACTCAAGAAACATAAAAGGCACTCAAGCGAATGTAAAACATTCATTATTATTATTATTATTATTATTATTATTATTACTATTATTATTACACTGACTCCAGTAAAAATACCTTCCTGAAAACCAAATTAAAATAACATTATTATAAGAATAACTACTTTATTAATTGGTCGCTTTTTGCCATAACTCGAAGTGGCTTTCAATGGAATACTTATAAATAAACTTATATCGTTAAATAAAATAAAATAAAATTAAATTAAATTAAATTAAGATTCTAATACTGAGGACTGAGCACGTTATTATACTCTGACTACACCTACATCATACAAATCATTTACGTTACCATATCTATGATGAGCAAATTGATTAAGCAACCAAGGCCATCAGATTCTCCCATCAGTTCCCATAATTTATCATAATTAAAATGGTCAAATTAAAAAAAGTTCCAAAGTCAGACGTGTGACCAATCCCAATGCAGTACCGACGCAGATGAATAAAAGCACAAAATTCATTCAGTGATAATAATAATTACTGTTATTTAAAGTATTATAAGAAGCAGTTACTATACAGCCCTGTGCACAATAAAACCTCACGCAAACTGCTTCACAGTGATTGTGTCAGTATAGTTCAAGTATGTCCGACTGATAATCATTAATGACTGATTTATTCAGTAATGACATCAAGTTCTACAAAAAAGCAAATCGTATCGTAGCAACCGAGAACAACAACATCCGGGCAACAAGATGTCAACACCCCGGGAAGAGGAGGCTGAGGAATACCTCAGAAATCACAAAACTGTCGAACTAATGAGAAATTTAACTAGTATGCTCTTCTTTTACAGGCCAGGTAAGACTTTCCCGACGCCCTGTCAGGGTAAAGTTAACCTGCAGTGCAGCGCAGCAACGTTTGTACCTCACCAGAGTTCCGCTATGAGCTCTTAACATTAGTGAGATTGACATATCGACATTTCTTCCCAAGAGAGTCTGCTGATGGACTAAGACTGTTATAGCCCAGCTAGGACTAAGTAACTCGATCATATTGACCTCTTTTTGATTCTCTATTATGTCTCACGGCGACTTTTTCCTGTTTTAAGAACGACCCCGGGAATTTCTGATATCCCAGCTTGAACAAATGAAAGCTTCCAGGGATCGTGCAGTTGACAGTCCATGCCTCTTCGACAATTCCAATTTGGATGCAGTTGTTGGGATTCTGGATCCTACAAATCAAGGGCACATCTCTTACGCACAGTACAAAGAGGGTAAGGGAATTACAGAATACTTTATTCTACAATTATGTCAGTATAAGTTGTGTTGTGTGTGAAGCCTTAGGCTACTAAACATTACAGATGGATGATTTTCTGGACATAGATTAGGCCTACTCCACTTGTACCTCTTTGTTGGAATGAAAACCTGCCGCCACAGGATTTTCTATTGAAAGTATTTTTAACTGTATAAAGGCAAATGGAAGTATGTAACACTGAAACGTGGAGAATGAAAGTTCAGTACTAATTTATTTTTAAATATTAACTTACGTTGCTTTGATTAGCCTCATACAGGATGTGCTGAATTGCATTACATGTTAATGAAAGTTAAACATGCTTGTACTCATAGCACTGAGGACACTTGGTATCAGGAGTTTCAATGAGTGTCCTGAGGGTCTTGGAAACGACAGGATATCACATGAAACATTCAAAAGAGAAGCGTGAGTGCTGAACTACTTAATTCTAATTCACAGTTGTATAAGAATTTATTTAAATGTGTGATCTATAATTGTGTGGATGATTCAGATGACAGAGGTGCCAGCTTGTTTCATGCACAATTCAAATTCTCTTGTATATCAACTTTGCAATGTAAAAAAAATTAAATTCAGAAACTTTCAACATGAAAAAATATTTTCTAATAATACTTGTATCGAAGTAAATCATGTTATAATGGCAGCCAAGAGAACCATGTGCATCCATTTGAGAATATAAGAAACATGGGAGAAGAAAACATTGCTTTGAGTTTTTGTGCCCCTTGTTATTTTAAAGTGCAGTGTGTAAGATTTTATGACATCTAGTGGTGAAGATGCAGATTGCAACCAACTGAATACCCCTCCCTTTACAAGCATGCAGTAGAACCTACGGTGGTTGTCAGGTTTTCACTTCTCTGACGACGAGGATTCACCCTCCCTTGTTTTTCTTGTGCTAAATATTAAGTACAAGAAAAACAAAGAGAGCAAACCAAATCAACAGATTGAAAGCAGTTTAAAAACCCAAATTCTGACGACACAAGGTTAACCAGCACTGATTCTTCTTCTTCCTACATTTTTCAACCGGTGCTAGCACCACCAAATCATGCTGCTGATTTGGTGTGTACTTTCTGAGTTACTGTACAAAGTTGGTGGTGCAACATGGCAGTCACTGTTGGAAGCGGAACCACCATATATGTAGACATGAAGGGCTCATTCTAAGCTAACATTAATGAAAACAAAGCTTTGTATATTATAATCTATTTCTGCTAGTAGGTTCCCCTAAATCTTACACACTGTTCCTTTATGATATACTAATCAGAAATTATTCTGGGAAGCTCAGGTTTCAGTTTAAAAATCTTCTAAAATTAAATAAATAAATAAGTAAATAAGTGTCTGTTTCATGCATTCTTAAACTATACATCAATAGGACTGGCGGACAGTCTGCTTTAAAGGAGCCCTGTTGTAGCATCCAAAAATCTGAAGGTCTTAATATTTTTAATATATTAAAATATATGGGTTTTTTTTGGTAAAACACTGTAATCATTGCTAAAATTGCAATATTCAAATTCTGAAACTAAAAATACTTTATAGTTTAGATTTTTTATTTTTTAGTTTTGCATGTGAGCCTCATCTACATTAACAGAACAAGGAATTTTCAGCTAATTGTATTTTTGTCTTTTTAGGAAGGAGGGCCTTCTCAGAAGTACAGCAACATTCCAGATGTAATTATTTGTCCATTACTTATGTGAATATGACAACTTTGTAATTAGTAGCAGAAAAAAGATTGGTAAGATTATTGATAATAATAAGATATAATGCTGTAATAAATGTTTTATCTTCCATGTGTGAGTGCTTGTTTAAAAGTCCACTGGCTAAACTGCGCTGAGAGGAAAAGCATGGAGCAGTGTTGAGTACATGCCATCATTATTTAATGTGATGCTGTGACACTGATCACAGAGTATTCATGTAATGGGAGAATATTCAAACCTATACTTTGAAAGTGTGGTAATACAGAAATCAGTTAACTAGGCAATGTCTAGCTTTAATAAACATCACACATGGATGTTTTTCTGGAGATATGTTGTATAGATATATAAATATGGCCTAGTCCAGGGCTATCTACTTTTATCCACAACGACCTGGCGCTGCTAGGGGTTTTCTGTCCAAACAAGCAGGAACACACCTGCTTCTACTTGTTTATTCAACTAGTCTCAGTCAAACAATTAATCAAGTGTGCTGCTGCTCTTTGGAATGAAAACCTGCAGACACAAAGGCCCTTTGTGGATAAGATTGGACACCCTTGGCATAGTCAGATCAAATATTTGATGCTGTTCCTCTCAATGCAGTGTGGTAATAGAGAAATCTGCTTACTAAACAGTGACCTGTTCCACTCGTACCTTTATTGTGGGTAGTAATCTTATATGATAGACTGTGAGGGACTAACTACATTAAACAAAACATTTAACATGACATTTCTGCAGTGTGCTTTCCAAAATGAGGTAGTGAAAGTGTCAGTGATAATGAGACAGAAACTTGTATATTGTTGCTGCATTTATGCACCAGATTTTGTATTAGAAAAGTCAGCATGATTGCTTGTATTCAGTGCAGAATTGATCACTGTCTTCATAACACAGGGAATTCTGGTGCAGAAGGTAAACAGTAACCTCTAGGGTGATGGGTATTCTGGTTCTTTTTAGCAGGTCAGATCAAGTGGTTCAGCTCAGCTCTCCCAACCTTTTTTTTGTTATGGCATTACAATGTTTTTGCTTCCAAATTTAGCCTGGATATTATCTTTCATCTGATTTTCTGTAAAACTACTTTCTAATTGACTCATTATCAAAAACTGCATTATGTTTGTTGTTAAAAAGGCCAGTTGATGATAAGTAGCTTCACTGGATGCATTTAACACATCAAGCAGCAGGTTTGGGGATCATGAGGGGGCAAAGTCAGAAAGGCCAAATGCAGTCCATCCATCCATCCCAATTTCAAATAAATCACATAGTTGGTACAACCACAAATATATAAAATTAATATTTTAAAATGATTTAAAAAAGGAAAAAAAAATCATTATTTTGACGTGTATTACATTAAATAACAATATAACAGCACATTATTTGATGTTTTACTTTATGAAATGTCTGTTTTTTTAATTAACTAAATAAACACATTTTAAATTTAGATTCTTGCAACATATTTTAATGTTGGGTTCAGTGAAGGATCTACCACGTTGCAATGTTCCTGTTTCCTTTCACAAGACTTAAAACACTTAGTGACTGAAGACACAGAGTGATGAAGCATTTCATTTTTCCTGCAAAGAGGTTTTAAGGTGTGCAGCATTATAGGATCTTAACTGTTGCATTTTGAGTTTTAAAATGTGCCTGGCATTTTCTACTGAGGATAGTTCAGGACTGCATGCTGGCCAGCATCCACACACGCTTCTTCCACAGGCATGCTTTGTAATGTGTGCAGAATGTGTTTTTTCATTGTCTTATTGAAATATGGAGGGTGTCTCTGGAAAGGCAGCACCAACATCTTTCTGTGCTTTTCAGCATTAATGCTACTATCACAGAAGTGCAAGTTGCCTTTTCCAAGGGCACTGACACACTGACCCCATACCATGATAGACCCTGGCTTCTGGACTTATTGCTGGTAACAGTTTAGATGTCCTTGTCATCTTTGTCAGGTGCACACGACATCCATTTCTTCTAAAACAAGCCCTAAAATATTGATTTGTCCAACGTTTTCATTCTGTGATGATTCATCCCAGATGCCTTCAAGCCCAGAGAAGTTGACGGTGCTTCTGGACATGGTTAACAAAAGGCTTCCTGTTTGTACAGTAAAGTTTTTCCTGGTGTTAAAACTGTACTGTACATACTGTACTGCTTGACAAAATAATCCTGAGCACATGTGGATGAATGACAGTTTATGATGCAGTGCTGTCTGAAGGATTGGAAAGCACAGTTGTTTAGCTTAGGTCTGTGCCTAATTGTTCAAAATGTAAATAAAAACAGAATGCTATGAAATTTCTTTAAACCATAACTTTAATTGGAAACAGCAGGAAGACAACATATCAAATGTCGAAATTCAAAATTTTTTATTGTTTTTCGAAAAACAATATGGCCATTTTGAATGATGTCTGTAATACGTTTCAAAAAATTTGGGAGGGGCAACAAAAGGCCTTACCAATAGTTATGTAATGCAAAAAAGACACCTGGAGGAACATCCCACAACTAATTAGGTTAATTGGCAACAGGTCATTAATATGACTGGTCATAAAAAAGCATCCAGAAGAGGTGGGGTCTTTCAGAAGTAAAGATAGGGAGGGCTTCGAACCCTCAGGCAGCACTGCATTAAAAACAAAGATCACTCCAAAAGCTGAAGAACACTTCTAAAAGCCATCGTCTGTGAACACAGTTTGCTGCTGCAACCAGAAGTGCAAGTTAAAACTTGCCTTCTCTGGCCCAGATGGACTGAGGTGAAGTGGAAAAGTGTCCTGTCATACACTGAAAACATTTTGTGGATTACAAAATGAAAAATATAAGAAAGGAGATCCTGAACTGTTGAGCAGCTGAAATCCTAAATCAAACAAAACATTTCACTTTCAAAACTACAGCAGGTGGTCTCACAGTTCCCAAAAGCTCACAAAGTGTTATTAAAAGACAAGGTGATGAACACAGTGGAAAACATGAACCTGTCCCAACAGGATTTTATAAATGTATTGCTGGCATAAATGTATTGGCATCGTATTTAAAATGGGTAAATTCCTCCATATATTCATCAAAATTGTAAGACTAAAGACTACCCAGAAGTCAACATCTTAACAAGCCGTGTCCACCCTGTCATGGAGAAACGCAAATAAAATACACTCTTTATCAAGAGAATAGTTGCTCCCAGAAGGAAGTGTTGTGTTGCAGTACTATTTGGAAGGAAGATAAAGGTTTCCAGGAACAATAAATAATGATAAATTTAGACTGGTATGGCCAATATTTATTGAGTTACACATACAGAAGTAGCTTGGCATGGAGTTGTAGAGGTTCCTAATGGTATCCTGCAATGATCCATCCCATGCAGCTTGAATATTCTCACACAGTTCCTGCAGATTTTGTGTTAGAGAGGGGGAGTGACACCAGGCCTTCTGGACGTGTGACACGTGACAACAAAACGTTCGTCTTAGTGCTGATCTCGGTGCCTCCACACACAAGTTTCATTCCTGTTGGTGGATTCCATCTGGGTGCAACTATTTGTGTAACTATTCTTTTGACAATGAGTGTAGGTTTTGTAGAAACTACAAAGTCATTTTTTAGAGATACTGTCTGCTTTTCAACAGTAATTCTTATGACAACATCTGGAGTTTTTATAAATTTGTTATAAAACTAATTTCTTTCCCTGTCATAGTCGCATCATACATCTGCACAGGTTTGAACAAAAAATGGAATAAAATATCTTGACCTACTGTTGTGTATAATAAATCATTTTTCAATTGTTTACCAGAAATACTGATTTAATAAAACATTAAGACGGAAGGCTGGACCAGGACATGCCAGGGTGAACAATAACTTTTCATATCTACAAAAATGGCAGTAGTTAACAATGTGTCCATACACCTGGGGTTATTTGAAAGTGGAGAGGGCTTTGGGTGTATAAGGAGTGAATGACTGAACGAGTGTTTTGGTCATGCTTACAGTTTAAGTGTTTTTATCACAGTGTGATTAGTGACAGGATATAAACTAACATATTGCAAAAACAGATAATATGAGCTACTAAGAACCTACAGGAACTAAAAGAACTAACAAGAAAAGGAATGTATATACAGCGCCCTCCACAATTATTGGCACCCCTCGTTAAGATGTGTTAAAAGCCTTAAAATATTTCAATTTTTGGACGATTCATCACTTCCTGTTTCACAGGGGTATAAATATGACGTGGCCTATTTTTCTTATCCACTCTTCAACATGGGTAAGTAAAACAGATGAGTGTCGACCTTCTTAAGTCAGGCAATGGCTACAAGAAACTAGCCACTCACCTATACCTGCCCATATCTACAGTCAGACAAACTGTTTGGGAGGCATGCACGGAAAAAGCCTTTTCTCACTTACAAGCACAAACGTAAGTGTCTGGACGTAACACAAAAGATGAGTATGCGGAAAAGCACTGTGCGGAAAATGCCCACTGTGAAGTATGGGGGAGGATTGGTGATGCTGTGGGCCTGTTTCTCTTCCAAAGGCCCCGGCAACCTTGTTAGGGTGCATGGCATCATGAACTCTTTGAAATACCATGACATTTTAAATCAAAATCTGGTGGCCTCTGCCTGAAAGCTGAAGATGGGTCGTCACTGGGTCTTTCAGCAAGATAATGACCCTAAACATGTGGCCAAATCTACACAAAAATGGTTCACCAGACACAAAATCAAGCTCCTCCCATGGCCATCTCAGTCCCCAGACCTCAACCCAGTTGAAAACCTGTGGGGTGAGCTGAAGAGGAGAGTGCATAAGAGAGGACCCAGGACTCTGGACGATTTAGAGAGACTGTGCAAAGAGGAATGGTCAAAGATCCTTCTCTCTGTATTCTCCCATCTTGTGAAATGTTATAGGAGAAGATTAAGTGCTGTCTTGGTGGCAAAAGGGGGTTGCACAAAGTATTAACATCAGGGGTGTGGCACAGATGATCTCATGTAAAAGAATTATTTCTTAATGTGGGATTTTTTTTCCCACTGAATAAATGCACTTGAATTAAAGGTTGGACTTTTTTGCATTGTTGTCCTATATTATTAAAAAAAAAGAATTTATTAGAAACCTAAGAACACATCTTAACGAGTGGTGCCAATAATTGTGGAGGGCGCTGTATGCTGAAATGTGAGAATGTGAGAAATGGTGAAGAAAAAGGTATATAGTTACTCAACATGCAGCAGGTGCCTTCAGCCCATTCAAGATAAAACAATATACTAGATGTGATATCAAAGATGTCAAAGGTCACTTTCTTAAAGGAGCAGTTATCCCAAAGGACACTTATCTTAGTTATCTTAAAGGACACAGTAATTCTTGGACACGTTTAAAAAGCTTTATTTTTATGGCAAAACAGCAAAGTCCCTTATGATTAAAACGTCACTTTACAATTTTAAGAAAATACAGACTTTCTTAAAGTTATTTAAAGTTATTTAACCACTTAAAAAGTGATTCAACTTACACATTACCTTGTCAAAATCTCCACATCAAAGAAAATTATACAAAATGTATTTAAAAGTGAAGGTTCACATTTCTGTAAGACTGAATTGTATCTAGGTAATACGTTCATTGCTTTACAGAGTTTGTATGAAATGAAAGACTATACTGGGGAGACGTAGGCACGCTCTGTTGATACTGACCGAGTTATTGTAATGGCCTATCACAGTTCAGTTCAGATGTCATTCAAAGTGGTCTGATGTGAAATAGCTGATTTGCAGAGAACAGTGGTGGTGATATAAACCAGGACAACACAAATATAACCATTTTATTTACTTTCCAAAACCACCAGTTAACATACAGTTTATATTTAATGCTAACCACGATGACTGTAAAATAATGAAAAGTCTGAATAATAAGTTTTCTTTGGGGACTGTTTTGCCTTAGATCACACTTCATCTATCTCTCTAAAACCAACTGATTAAAATACATCACTTAAAATATGCTTTAGACCAAATTACAATTAACAAAACTACTGTAAACCACTGTGTCAGACATCAGACAGTGTAGCCATTTAATGTAATAACTTTCTGTGAGAGAGGTTTAGAGGCGTTAAATTCCTCAGACGTCTGGTTCCCATCACCACCACTGTGAACCAGTGGTGGATGAGGTACACAAACCATGTACTTCAGTTAAAGTAGAGATACCCAAGGTAAAATATTCCTCCAGTAAAAATAAAAGTCCACCCTTTAGACCCCTACTTGAGTAAAAGTACTGAAGTATTTACCTTCAGATGTACTTAAGTATGGAAAGTAGCATGATTTATTATGGCTCTAATGTTTTATTATCATTTCCGCAACAAGACTCTTAATCAGCTCTCTGTAGGTGAAGAGACTCCAGTGTCACTCTCAGTCCACCAGTCTTTAATAGAAGGTCATTACTTAGTCTGACACTGAGGTCTATTCAAATGATCTTAAGTACAGAACACTGAAGGAGAACAGTTTACTTTAGAAATTACTTTAAAATAACTTTTTGCAAACAAGCAAAATTTCAGTTTAAGATTATTAAACTATTATTTATTTAATATTATACTATATTATTATTTCAGTTTAAATTTCAGTTTTAGATTTATTTGCAACTTAGTTACAAGTTAAAGTTTAATAAAAACGTGCTTAAAACAGGTTCACAAATGAGTTTTTCTTTACCATATTGCATCCGTACCTCTCTGTTCATAAACTAGCCGAAAATGATTTATTATGAAAGGAAATAGTGTTTGTATAAATGCAGAAAAGGACACTTGCCAGTCACAAGTGCATGTGTACATATTTCTGTATTGTGGTCTATTTACTCACAAAGTCAGGAACAATATGTTTTATTTGTTTACTAACCCCATCCTGCTTTATCTACCTTCCACCAGGTGGTCCTTGATGTAGTCCAGGCCTGAAAAGGACATTTCCATGGATGCTAAGAATCCAGGAATAAGCTTGTTTCGTTTTGACATGTTACGTTTTTATGCCACATAAACCGAAAGGAACTACATTCCGCATAATGTAGTGAGTATAAAGTAAGATATTTGAGTTTGAAATGTAGTGGAGTTAAAGTACAAAGTCGTCCAAAATGGAAATACTTCAGTAAAGTACAGATACAGGGAAAAACTACTTAAGTACAGTAATCAAGTACTTTTTCTTCGTTCTGGCGTTCATTTAGTTACCTGCTCCCAAGGTGAAGCAAAGCGAAGCTACTGTTGGCTAAGGCAGGCTGCTGGTCAGTGCTGCTTCCTCCAGCACGCTAGGCGGCGGTATTGAGCCTGAAGGATACGTGGAAGCACCAAACAACTCACAAGAAGCCTCACTGGGTGGTTAGTGTGGATAAAGGTCTGCGTTCACGCCCCAAAGCAACCCCTTACTAATCAAAGTCTAGCGGAGCGCCGAGGCAGGTAAGGGACACACGCAGGGCTACACGAGCAGCAGCTGCAGCAGCAGCAGCAGCAGCTGCAGCGAGAAACTGCTTAACTAGATAACAGCATGTGTAACTGGGGTCAGTCGGCTCGGTGTTAGAAACGCAGCGCACCTGATTTGAATTTGGCTAGCTGGGAATCAGAGATCAGGAGAAACATGTCTGCTAAGTGTTGATAATCATGATCTCCTTCTTGTTCAGTAGTTATACAGTTTGCTTTCACAAGATTAGCGTCAGTTTTTCGATCAGCCACGTTATCTGAAGGATCTGGGACTCAGACAGGGCTCATAATAGCTGGTATATTACTGTATCTATGCATATACGTATTATAGGAACAACGTCTATGTGCATTCTCTGTACCTCTTCATCACATACAGTAATGCTGTGTTGAGCTGCCATAACCTCAGAAGAGAGTAACATGGAGCAGTCGGGTTCTTCACAGAGGAGGAGGCGTAATTCTAGGCACCCTCAGGTAAATTTGGGGGTGATTTGTGAAGCATGAGCAATACACGTCTTTTCAGTTCTCTGGATTCTGCTTGCTTTGTCAGAATACCTGTTTTCTTGCTGTGTTAATGAATATGTTCATGTGTATATGTACAGTGTGAAGAAATGATCTAGTTAATGTTTAAATCTATTTATTTAGGATGTTAAACAAACGTGTAGGATGAGGAAAACTGATTTCAAAGATAAGAGGAAGCTGACTGACACGTACTGCCAGACGGTGACCATGCAGGTGAGACTTACACATAAGAATGTCAGCTGTTGATTGATTATGAGTATTGTAGAGAATGATTTCACTTACCCACTTTTTTTATGTGCCTTTAGCTCAAAATAGAGGAAAATGTCACCGAGGAACTGACCGACAGTAAACGTATTCAAACCGAAACCGAAACTGAAAACAGCTGCAACCAGCCAACTCTGATGTGCTCAGCACCTACTAATGCAACCCTAGGTAGGCCTCTATTGCCAGGTGCTAATCTTGTAAATTATACAGTGGTAAATTGTGAAGTGTTGCCTCAGTATTATACTGGACAATTCAGTGCCATTAGTTATCTGTTTTTTTAGGAGGAGCACCAGTCAAAAGTGTTCAGTAGTGTCACTGACACTGGTGTTGTCAGTGTTCATGTCCCTGGTCATATAAGGCATGATACACACTCAACTAGCTTAAAGACCCTTCGTGACTACAAATTATGTCACAGCATGAAAGAAAAATATGCTATAATTTAGTTATAGGATCCTTAGTCAAAACTTGTGCTGTACTTTGGGAAAATTACCAGTTTGAATGAACGTATGTACCATTTGATGTCCTGTTTGCATGTTAGGAGTTATATGCAACAGAAATCCTAGTTAAGTGGGATATTCACCTTACTGAGTGCATAAATGAGTCACACTCTTAAATGGTACTTTCCACATCTTCAGGGCTGCCTACTGAACTCGGAGATCCACCCCTGCTTCGGCAGCCACAGCGTACTACTATGACTGGAATTCAGCAAATCATTGAATGCTTTCGCTCAGGTATTTTAGCACCCCAATACCACAGTCCTGACACCCTCTCTGTTATGTTAGTTTTGTTTTTAAGGGGACCTATTGTGCTTTTCCGGTGTTTCCTTTTATTTTTTTTCAGCTGCCTGAAAGGCCTCGTGGAACTCCAGCTCTTTTCTACATTACAGGCCACAGAAGCTCTAAAAAAAAGCGTTTCAGACAGTAGGTGATTACAGATGTGGTGTATGAGGGGAAAAATGATCTTTTGAGAAACTTTAAGCCTGTAAATACAGTAATATTTAGTAGAAACTGAGAATGAGCATAATAGGTCTCCTTTAATTCACCAGTATTCAAGCGGCATCATTTTGCTATAATTTAAACATTAGTGTTAAACATCTGTTTCAGCTTGTTATGTGTTTAGTGATTGCATTCTGGTTACACCCAGGTACAGTCCAGGCTAAACTCACTCTACTGAAGGAAGTGGAGACTATTTTTGAGTGCCAGCTTTGCAGGAGTCTCTTCCGTAGTCTTCCTAATCTACTTGAGCACAGGAGGTTATACTGCTTGTCCAGGCAACCTGAACCAGATGGTCAGCATTTCTCCATTCACTTCCTTACTACCTGAGTTGTGTATATTTCTGCATCTCTTTACTGGATGATCACAATGTTTATTTATATGTTATATGTGTTTATTAGACATGCTTATTGTGTGCTGTGTGTTAATAGTAAATTTTCTGGTACCAACATTGTATCATCTTTCTACAGACCCCTCACAGGTTATGAAAGATCTTCTAGAGGCTGTTTTTCCACAAAGACGTCGGGAAGAGACATCATCTGTCAGTACCACCCCCAGTCCTGTGCATCAGGACCATCCTAATTCCCAACAGCAAATCTCTGCGCCCCAGAAACTGTGTTACCGTGAACCTATTGTGGTCCTCAGAAGGTTCCAGCAGCCACCTGCTGCACCTTATAAAGTAGGTCCTGTTTCCCAAAAGGCAGGGGGCATTGAGCAGGTTGAGATAAATGATGGTGGAGAAGAGGGCTCTCTCTCAGATGCGCAAGACACAATTAGATCAACAGAGCTTGAACAACCAGAAGGCAATCTAGAATGGGACACTGTATCTCAATCAAATCTCAAAGAGCAGCGTTCACCCTCCCATAAGGCCAGCTGTGTTAAGGTGGGAGGGAGGAAGAGAAGGGAATGTAAAATGGAACCTGTTCTCACTCCGAAAAGGTTCTTTTGCTGTACAGTGTGCAAGAGGCTGTTCAATTCCAACCAAATGCTGAGAAGGCACATGAACACTGACCATAACATCAGGGCGTTACTAAAAGACTCTTCAGTCTCTTCAGGCAAAATAAAATCTGCACCTGGACATATGAAGGGAAATGGAGAGGCCTATGAGGAACTTCTTTCGTCTGTTGGTAAAATGTGTCATGTTTGCCAGAGGTCCTTGCAAAAGGAGGAAAATGTTCATTGCCAATGTAATGAGGTGTGCCATGACTTGAAAACTGCAAGACAGCAAGACTGTGCAACCCCTGGCCCACACCTCTCAACTCAGACTACACCTGTTTCTCAACCCAGTTCAAAGCCTGTTAGCGAGAGTCCATCGTCACAAGAGGCAGCACATTTTAACAATGTAGGTTCTGATCCTTGGATGAAGGACCTTTTTGGCTGCGGCCTGTGCAAGAGCAAGTACAGCTCCAAAGTGGTGTTGTTGAGGCACATGAGCATTGCCCATAAGTTCTTTGTGTTGGAAAACAGCCGTTCTCCCTCTCCAAGGAAAGCGAAAACAAAAGTTGAGCCTGCAGAAAAGGCTTTTGATAATGTCAGGGTCTACTGTTGGTTCTGTGGAAAGAAATTCTTTTCAAGGTGTAAGGTGCGCAGTCACTGTCAGAACGCCCACAGACAAAAACTGCAAGAGGTTTACATGCTTATGAACGAAGGCACAGGGCCCAATAGCCTTGTCCATGAGCTGCTCTCTTTGAGAGATGGTTTTGCTGCCAGCTCAACACACCCAACACCTTAATTCCCTGCAAAATAGCCAAAGTACTCTTTTCACTACTTCACTGAGCCTGTAGTTGCCTTGGAGAGACCAAAAGGTAGCTGGTGTGCTAAAATATAGTAGTACTGCCTGTCAATGGAGACGATCAACATGTTACAAAACATTCTGGTGTGAAGATTGAGTACAATCAAAAAAAAAAACCAAACTAACAAAAGAAATCCTAATATGAATCAGTTTGAGAGTGGGCTGTTTGATTATTATTTTTTTCCCTTTAGCTGGCTTACTAGCTAATGCCATTGGTTAAATGCAGAAAGAAGCCAAATAGCTAAAGTTACTGTTAGCAACCCCACTACTTAATGCAGTAGTATAATTTTTAACAATTCTAATTGTCTTCAAATAATCTTTATAGACAGAAGGATGTATACAAATGCCAGATGTGACTCACCAGTTGAGGGAGACTAAAAGGTAAAGGTAAAGTTTGATACCTTGTCAGTTTCCCTGCTTTTTTGTAGAACTTTTGGTATCTGTTTGCAAACGAATATTTGCTGTTTTTGTTTCACTCTTGTAAAGCAGAATGTTTAGCCGTTCCTGGGCTACTGCTCTTAAAAGTCTGCATTTTGTTCTTTTTCACTGCGCTGGGTATTGGCATGAGCAGTTGGGTACCTGAACAAGGTCGGACTTCTGCATGAGCTAACTATCCTCATATTGGTGCATACATAATTAGAGCTGGTACACGTGTGTGGCTTGAACTTTGCCCCTTCATATTTTCAACACATGAGTATGATTTACACAGAAATTTGTATACTAAATTGAGTATTTGAGAATGAAGAAAACATTCATTATTCCACAATCGAGAAATGCTAACTCGCAACAAACATACAGGCAGGTGATAATTTGATGAGTAACAAAATCCAGGAAGATAAACAAAATACCATGAAGATCTTGGGCCCATTTGTCAAGAATATAGTCAAAGAAGCCTCATCATATCAGCGATCATATCTGAGATAGAATGCTGTACTATAAAGCAATAATAGCATGACACTAGTTTTGTACCTGAGTGCTCCTTTAACAACATTCCCATAGTATAAGTGGTGTAGGTTTTCAGGAAGTTATTTTGAACGTTGATCTTTACCATGTTAATGTAACTAACTTGCTTGTTTCTTTGCATTCATGTCTCTCCATTTCAGTGTATTTTTGAAGTTTTGTTGTATTATTATATCCTTGTGACATTTGTTCTTGGAAGTGGCTGTTTAATGTCTTGTTATTTTGCTGTCTGGTCTCACACACACAAACACACACACACACACACACACAGTTTTACGACGTTTATGGGAAATGTTTTCTGAGTGTTGTGAGAGCCCGGTGTGCTAGACTTTCAGAAGATATTCTAGCACTTTAATCCATGAATTACTCTATTATAACATCTTAAGGAATCCAACACCAGTTGTAACCATAGGCTCTGTCTGCTGTCTGTTTACAGTGTTCACGCTCTGAAGTGTGAGGTATGCATTATGCAAATAATAGTAGTGAAAGTGTAGTATTAGAAATATACTAAAATGCTCTTTCTTATAATGTCACACTACTCCTGTATTGCACTCTATGTGATGTCATTAGGGTAAATAACCAGAACATCTGAGATCATAGCAACACAGCCTGGGGCAAGTTATTATGCTTCTGAAGTGTGACATGAGTCTGTGTGTACTATTTGCTCAAAACATTACCCAACAACCATCAGTACATGCTGGAGATGTGAGTCATGGCCACAACACGTAATGAAAGTTTAAACTAGTGTAAGAATATACGGCTGCATTACACGTACATAATTGTAGGCTGGTAGTGTTTTAAACGATATGCATCTTTAGTTTGCTCTTTGCAAAATGTTTGCACTTTGCATTATTGAGATGCTGAGGCAGTGTTCAACCCCTTATAAACTGTGGAAGCAGTCTGGTTCATACTAGGAAAAAATGAGACAGATTTACTAGTAACATGTCAGAAAATGGTTAAACCTAAAGACAATGGGAATAATACAATAATACAATAATTACTCAGAAGAATACACCCTAAAGGGAGTGTTGGATTGCAATGCTACTTTGAAGGAAGATAAAAGTTACAATACAATAGGAACAATAAATGATGATCTGTGATATGCCCATATTTATTGAGCTACACATACAGCAGTAGTGTCTCTCAGTATGACCTCGGGCCGCTATGTTTCAGAATTTTCCACACGCAGATTCATTGGTTGTCTCCACTAAGACTAAAGCGGGACTTGTCACGGAAGATGACCTGCTGCCATTCTGAGTGACTCCATGACAGTCTGGTACTACACTATTGCAGTCTTTGGCGACATTGACATGGTGTTGAGGCCAGTCATCGTAACAGTCTGTGTGCATGTAGTCTTGCATCATGCAGCCGTCTGCCAATCGGGCTGGCACTAACAGGGTGACACATGGTGGGCATCACTGCTCACTGAATTTCCACAATTGTGGCTGTTGGGTCAGTCAGGTACAGTGATAAGGCCCGTGCTTGCTTGTGTCACATGCGTGGCTGAGCGTGAAACTCGAATCTTTGGCATGTCTTGATGTCTTGATCTTGATGTCAGACCTACCCACCAAGTTTCATTCTTGTCAGTTGATTCCTTCTGGGTGCAGCTATTTTTGCAACTACTTTTTGTACAATGAGTGCATATACTTTTGGAACATTAATACTCGCATTTATACTCTGTAAGTATAAATATCAGCTGCAGTAGTTCCAGTGCAAAACTAAAGAAACTAGATTTGGGCACCAAACATGTCTTGGCTTATAAACTACATTTAGGATAGTGGGAATAAACTGCAAATGTTATTTTTGTTTTAAAGTAAATGTTGAGATGCTATAGGGCATGTAATGCTAAATATCTTGGCATGTTTTGTTTGCAGTACCCTAAGTACCCTAAAGTTGTCCCCTTCCTTCATCCGAATGGTGAGATTATCATGTTACCTCATCCCATCTGAGGGATCCGTGCTGTTGTAATAATTTCTGGTATTTTGGGGAAAATACCTTCATAGAGGAAATTCTTTACATAATAAAAGAAACTGTTTAACACAGTTTTGTTTGTTTACTTGTTATTGTGTTTAAACAAAGCCAGTGCTGTAATGTAGGCTAGTGGTTGATGTAAAATTGCGTAGGTAGTAATAAAAGGGGTTCAGTAAAGAATTTAGGATGGGGTCTCACCACAGCTCGCCTCTTCCAGTGTGACTGCCATGTCTGTGCTGTTAGTAGTTTAACAAACATAGTAAAAGTAGCCGCTTGTAAAATGTGAGTATATGTCTGTTTGTGCACTTTATGTTTAAGACAAACTACAAAAATTGCTGTGTATATGAATACACCATATGATTGTAATTTAAACAAATCAGTTCTTGATGTGCGGTAAAACTCTAATTTTACTATGAAATATGAAAATAATTAGCAGCCTAGCAGATCCTACCTAAACTGAAATGACTTTACTAACTGTAAAGTACTTTTGGTCCCAATTATTATACAGTTACCTGATTGCAATTATTTGAGAGGATCCCAACTGTTTTCCACATTTGTTAGCTTTCACAATTATATGTTTGGCAAACCTGAGTGTGTTTTTTATCAGTTGGTTTAAAGGCAAATAATAGAAATGAAAGAACAGAAATCGTGTTTATAAAGCCATGTCATTGAAGTTTTACTGACTGGTGCTGTAACACCTTTAGAGGGCAGCAGTGAGCACCATTTGTTTATTTGAGCTCTGACATTAATCAGTTAGGTACTAATAAGTGTCAAAAACTTGTAATTAACTTCACATCTTAGATGCATACAATGAACAGAATTGACAAATACAGTGCTAATCACAACTATTTATTAACTATTTACTAATCGTCAGGTAAACTTTCATGATCGTGTCAAGTTAGTTGTGTTGTCTCCAAAAATACAAAAAGGCCTATCAGGTTAGGTCTCGGCACATAATCAATATTACAGGACTTGGATTGGGATCAGGGGTCAAGAAACATTGACCAAGATATATCTGCTTACCAGGCCATGGGGCACCAGTAATTTTGACTAAAGAAAAAATTGGACATTTTTTGGTGAGATCTTTATTCTTGTATGAATGCAAGCTGAATTTCTGCAGCAGAATAATCTCCTTTTTTAAATTCTTTGTGATCTGGATGCATATGGAAATGCAATAAACTTGTGTGTCTTGTGTGTTTTCAAAAGATCCCTTGTAACATTTCTTGATCATCCTGGCTGCTTTATGAATAAACTGAGCCTAAAACATTTATTGCCTGAAATGGTTTACTGCAGGGATTGGGGAACTGAGGGCTGGAGTACAGCAGTCTGGTGATTTTTTTCCTGCTCTAGCACACCAACAATACTTGGTAATTAACTTTAATCAGGGGTGCCTGAGCAGGAAAACACCAAACTGTGCCGAAAAATAGTTTTCCACCTCTAGTTTACTGCATATGTTTGATATTCAAATCACACTGACTGGTTTTGTGAAGACTCTTTGTAGATTTAAATGTTGTAAGACTAAACAGATTAGGAAGGACTCAATACCGTATCTTCATGTCTGACACTGATAATGCGACCGTAGGTATTTGTCGATATCAATACCACTCTGATGCCATCTTTTTATTCCTCTCTTAAACAACTGCACTGTTAATAATACATTCTACTCCACTAATTCCTACCATACACTAGAAGACTTCTAAAAGATTAAAGTCTGACACCCTCTCACATATAAAACAGTGTCATAACAGAGTGTTAGACACAGACTGTAAACTATAAACGTCTAAAAGACTTTAGTCTGACACTCTCTCACATGCCTACGTCACTATTTGCATGATCCAAGACTAAAGGCTTGTGGTAATAATAAAGATGGTTGATTTTAACGAAATGTCAAGATGAGTAAAGGTGGGTTAAGACAGCTAGCCTGACCACCTTACACCAAACAATCGAGATGACCGGAGTGCGCTGCAACTGGCATAAAGGAAGAAATAAACAGTCCTCAGCATGACTGAATTCTGCGACACTGCAGTTTCTTTTTATTGCTAATTTTTCACAAAGACACTGTTAGTAGCACTTCTGATAGGTCAGCACCGTCAAACATTCTAAATGTAATACAAAGTGCAACTTTGGGCCAACGTTTAGTTGAGCATGTACATGATAATGTAGGGTAATGGATCATATAGGAATCTATATTTTTTCTTCTTCCCATATTCGGCCCAGTAATTTTGGCCAGTATTGGACCGATACCAATACTGAGTATTGTATTGGCACAGCCCTAAAACAAGTGCAAACTAATGTGGTGCTGCTGGTAGTGTTTGGTAACATGGGGTAGTAAAAGTAATAATTTACTCTTACTTAGACAATTATACCCCAATATATTCTAGATGACAGGTGGCCCAGTGTTTCCTAGCGCTCGTACACCTGCAGTGCACATTTCCCAAAGTCCAGCGTTTTCCATGCTCCTGACTCAGCTCTGCTTATTAACAAAAACTGCATGGCGGATTAGGAGTGGAGGAACGGGCGTGTTAGACAGGAACAAGACCACTGTGCAGAATATCGCATGGAACCATAAGAGAAAAGTTGCTAACCAAAAAGTCCTTATTTGCCAAGTTGCCAGATTTGTGCAGACACTTGGCTATCTTATTCATTTTTGTTAATCTGGTGGTTGTGAACTTGGGTATCCCCAAATCACCCCCTACGTCATACATGTTTTCTATCAGTTCAGTGTAAAGCTCATGAAAACACGTATTTCTTTTTTCAAGAAGCTTCGTTTATCAGCGCAAAATGAAGATTCGGCAGGGAGTCGGTTTACAACGAGAAGCCAAACTCTACAGCAAATATAACTACACCACCACTTCAGAAAAACAGCTCGTTTTATATACGGCACCAAAACTCAGCTAGCTATGTGGACTTTGCTGGGTGCTCAGCGTTCTCTAAATAACATGGTATAAATAGTGTAGTCTGTATGAAAACTGGTGGCTAGTTTGAGTTTTCCCAAAGTTTAGGCGGTCCGCCGTCCTGAGCGCCAAGCGCTTCGAATCGATGCACACTGAGCAGAAAGCCCCGCTTATAAGGCGTTAGAAAAGGATTTCTTTGAGCGGGGGCCCAGACCATCTGCCCTCGTCTGAAGCGGAGGCCACACCGCGCCGTTTCCGTGGGGCTTTTTTTGTGGCTAGCTGCACCTTTTGCGCAACGCCCGTGTCGTTTGGGAAGGAGCCCTGGGTGCACAAAGGCAGCCTCCTCTCCGAGAGGGCAGCGCCAGAGAGGCGAGTCACACACACACACACGCACGCACGCACACACTCGTAGGCTCTACATCCACTCGGCTAATCCTCCACCCTCGCTGCGGATACTATCTGCCCAGGCCCGGGTCCGAGCCCTGCTGGCTTATCTGGAACAAAGGTAGGAGTCGTTGGTTCGCTGCCGCGAGCTGTTTTGGTCGTTCGAGTCCCGGAATCGCGTGGCGGCTCGGAGCCCGTTTCCCAGCCTGCTTA
>CM067474.1:48636094-48760558 GCA_034552555.1 Semaprochilodus insignis | reverse complement strand
AAAAAAAAAAAAAAATGAACACTACATTTATTGAGACAAGTCATGGGGTTTACCAAAGCAGGAAAAGTTTTGACTGGTGCTTTAACACATTTAGAGGGCAGTGGTGAATAATGTGTCAGTCGTCAGTTGGGAGCTACTTGGTATTGGTGGCTAGGAAGCGAGATAGCTAATAAGATGGTTTGGCTGTGTTAATCTTATATTATAATAGTTCTATGCACTGACCAACAAAAGACAACTAAATTGTTTATTACTGTTATTAATATTGGTCAGCTAAAATTTCAGAATTGTGACAGGGCCTGTTGCAATGATTTGAAGTAAGATCAGCTTACCTCTAAATATTCTATAAATGTAATATATTAATGTTATGCACAGGAAAACATTTTCAGCTGAGTAAGAGCTCCACATGTGGTAAATTTGGAAGATAAATAACTTTGGGTGCCGTTTAAACCCAGGGGCACTTAATTTAACCACAAAATATTCAAAAACAAATACCCACAGCCTTTAAAATGTATTGTGTTATAATGTGTGGTAGTATAATTGGACATTTCATAATGTGTAAATTATAAAAAATTATGTGATTGTCACTTGTACTCATTAACAGTCTGTGTCCATGACTGGAAGGATAAACTGTAGGTGTGGTGATGCCTTAAGTTTTTTTTTTCCTAAAAATGTTACATGCTCACTCAATTACTACATTTGCCTGTGTTTATATATATATATATATATATATATATATATATATATATATGTATGTATGTATGTATGTGTGTGTGTATGTGTGTGTGTTAAAATTAAAGTTAGCAGGGACATTTATTCTTTGGCAACTGCTTTAGGAATAAATAGAGTTGTGTATCTTTGTAGAGGTCTGAGAGATGGAGGAAAGTGCCACTGAAGTGACCATGACCAACGACAAGTGCTGTCAGACTGAAACACTGCAGCACTGCTGTTGCCAGCCAGCTGCAACTCATCAAGAAGACTGTGACCAAACCCAAGGTAAGCTCTCTTTACCTTTAATATGGCTGATCAAATGTAAATGATTCTGTGTGTGTGTGTTGCAGTTGTAGACTTTTCTTATTTATGACTTATATATTGCAAGTTATTGGCTTCCTACTGCTAGTAGTTGTTGACTTAGGCCAACCTTTCATATTATTATTTTAAGGGGAAATTCGAGAGGCTGTTTTGAAACAGAAAGCACTGAGTGATATTCTACCCATAAAGAAAATAGGAGTGAAATGGGGTGCATGTGGAGAGTAATGAAAGTAATCACCAGTAGCACCATCCTTATAACACGCTTTGCATATGTTAAGTTCATGCTTTGAGCTTTTATAAAAATAATAATAAATGTGCCTTTGACTGTTTGAAATAGGCTTGGAAGCAAATTATTGCTATGAATGAATAATTAACTATTAAACATAATTAGGGGTAATATCAATTAAATGAACAAATTCATTATTATATTGGTTTGTTGTCACTGATCTAAAGAAAAGAAGAAACTGCCACAGCACAGCTATAAGGTTGTTAGGTTGCATTTCAGTATTAGCTCCAAGTGTAGTAGGTTGTGCTTCAGAAAACCTCATTTAATACCTACAGTATATTGGTTTTGAACGAAGAGACCCAGGGGTGATGTCAGATAAGTTTGCTGTGATTGAGGCTTGGTTACCGTTACAGAGGCAGTCAAACCCATTGCTTAAGTTGTCTGCTCAAAAACTAGATTTTCCATATAAAGCATACTCAAAAAATATCATGCTTGCTATGTCTTTCAGTGCATACTGTTGAGCCAGGAGACCCACCTCTACTTCAGCAGCAGCTCCAGACTTCCAAGTCAGGAATTCAACAAATAATTGAGTGTTTTCGCTCAGGTACAGCAATGTTTGACATTTCTCCACTTCTTAAAGGCGATGTATATGATGAAAATTCAGTACATTTTGGTCCGCTAGCTGTCCTTTTTATCTGCACGCTGGAAAAACCTCCGGTGTTGGTACACAGTCCTGACTTTGTAAATGAGACAGGCTCAGACTGAACATCCCAACATGCCATCATGCTCGCGCACTGGAGGTGAGGAAGTTAGGAGCTATGTTCTGAGCTCGACACACAGGTTCAAGAAGGTGAGATGGCTGAAAACAAACCATCCGAATCTGAAAAACAAATGTCCTTTTGGATCAGGCAAGGGGCGAAGGGCAGTGAGCCGTTTCAACAGTGAAGAAATGTCTGAGAGGCTGAAGTCAGCTTTGTCATTACCTGGCTTCTTTTTGAATGTTACCGTTCCACCTTAAATGGTGCTGCAGTGCCTTCTGCAAAACAGTTCCAGTTTATTATTACATATTCACCTCTTATCCTGCTGTAAACTTGCTCGGATTTGTTTCTATTAGCATGGTAAGGTCCGTGCACTTAGCTTAGCTTACACTGCACTAGCTTCATGTCTTACAGCTCTGGCAGAGGCTAGAGATCGCATTTCGACTTCACGGTTGAGCTTCTGAAGGAGCACTAAAGGGATGGGTGCGTTTGTCATGCTTTTGAGTTCAAATATCAAAAGTCGTTCTCCAGAATTATATACATCACCTTTACAGAAGTTCTTTCTCATTCTTTTGCTTTTCTTGTCTTTCCTGATGACAAGCCTATTTTAAAGAGGAGATATTATGCTTTTATTTTTTTTCTCTTTCCTTCCTTGTACTGTACATATTTGTGCATATAAATAATCTGCAAAGTTGTAAAGTACATGGCAGATCGAGAAACTCTCTCCACTCTCCACTACTGCTTTCAGCCGCTCTGGCGGTTGGACCAGTCAGGGCAGAGTCGGCAAACGGATCAGTAAGAGCACACTAGGCTCATCAAGAAGGGAACTTAAAGACACAGGAGTTCTGACTGAGGGTTTTAGATAGAGGGTGATTACACATGTTTGAAGTATATAAACTGTTTGTTTAAGCTTTATTTTATCAGGCACGATATTAGGAATTGAATTCTCACAATATCAGCCTGGCAAGTGCTAAAAGAAACTTGTGGGGGGAGAAGAAGGCAGAATAAAAGGAAAAAATAAAACAGTTAATCAAATAAAAGATGTTTTCTTTACAGATGTCATTGAACCATACAAAGATTAATCTCAATAAAACATTTATTAAAAATGCAGTGATTAAAATTAATTATTTGGTTGAATGTTTTAAGGCAGTGGCAGACTAGAATGCCATAAGGCCATTGGATGTATTAACTTTAATTAGAGTCCATACTTTAAAGTAATTGGAGAATAATGTATTATACTTGGCTGCAGATTCTAGCTGCAGTAACTGACCTACATAAGGTAGAGAATAACCAAGAAGAGATTTCTAAATAAACATAAACCAATGGATGTTATGACAGGTATGCAGAGAGGGCCATTTGACAGGACATGAAAAGGTAGTGGTAAAGGGGGGGATTTCTAAATCTATTCCAGTTTACCCCCCCCCCAAAAAAAGATTAACATTGAAAACGAGCATTGTATGTCCCCTTTAAATGAAAGACAGCTCAATTCTATGAAAAGATTGTATTTTCCGCAGTTACTTTTATGCATATGCAAGCTGATTAATGGTGGTCACATACCCTCTCTGTGTGCTGGTGATTTTTTAGGTACAACCCAGCTCAGACACATGTTGTTGAAGGAAGTTGACACCATCTTTGAGTGCAAGCTCTGCCGAAGCCTTTTCCGTGGTTTGCCCAATCTGGTCACACACAAAGAGTTTTACTGCTTTTCTGCACGTCCTGAGCAAGATGGTTAGTATGGCTCTTTTCTCACATTCCTCATCTCTACTGTCAGGTTATCTAAATAGCAAACTCCTCATAAAACGACTTCTTTTCCATATTTTATTCTTCTGTAGCAGACTGTATAAATCCTGATTGAACGGAGAACCTACTTTTTAAAGGATACATTCTTTAATCTCTTGTCTTGTCCTTTCTCCTAATTACATGCTATAGGATTTAATATTGTTAATTAAAACTTGATATGCCTTGAGTTCAGTGTAAAACTTATTTTGCTGATTGTAATGGAAGGTGATATTTTTATTTTGCAGACTCTTCACAGCCAGACAGCCAGAACCAGGCTATTAAAGATCTTCTAGAGGCGATTTATCCAAGGGACAAACAAGAGCATGTGATTCGATTAGAGGCAATAGAGACCAACCCTAATGCTGTGTTTCAACATCTGTCTGTTGAAAAGTTTGAGGATGAAAATATAACCCCACCCATTAATCCCCTGCAACAAATCCAGATCCAGAAACACAATCGGCGCAAACCTATTATAGCTCCCAAAAAGTTTGAACAGCATGACATGGAGGATGACATGGATACAGCACCTGATACATCCCCCGATATTGAAGGTCCAAAATCCCAAGAAACAGGAAACAGTGAACAGGGTG
Organism: Semaprochilodus insignis; assembly: GCA_034552555.1. Taxonomy (NCBI): domain Eukaryota; kingdom Metazoa; phylum Chordata; class Actinopteri; order Characiformes; family Prochilodontidae; genus Semaprochilodus; species Semaprochilodus insignis. The sequence continues at coordinate 48,756,176 of CM067474.1, read as the reverse complement.
AGAGGGAGGAAGATGAAGAGGAGACCACTTCTGAGATGAAGGAAACAAGGATATCCTGCTGCCTTTGTCGGAAGGATTTCAGTTCCAGGCGCAGTGTGCGTCGCCACTGCCGCAAGATGCACGGACAGAAGCTAGAGGAGCTGCGCAAATTCACAGAGACCCGCACAGTGCCCATCAGCTTGCTGTCTATGGTGAAGACCAAGCGTACAGAGGAGCCTACACCATCTGCCAGCAAGAGCTGCCCCGTTTGCCAGAAATCCTTCGCTACCAAGGCTAATGTCCGTAGGCACTTTGATGAGGTCCACCGGGGTTTGAAGCGAGACTGCATTACACCTGATATTGCCACCCGGCCTGGTCAGCCCCTCTCACTTGAGGTTTCATCTCTTTCCCCAAAACAGCCAAGCCCTTCTATGAAGCCAGATCAACAAGAGTATAATTTATCGACCTGTCGTTGCAGGCTGTGTAAGAGGAAGTACAGTTCTGAAGTAATGCTGAGGAGGCATATGCGTATTGTCCATAAGGTTCACACTTTCGAAAATGGCTCTTCGGCCAGCCGTGCCCTCTTTACAAGGAAAGCCAAAATAAAACCTGAACCCGAAGATGAGGTTTGCCCTGTGAAAAGTGCCCATCCTTCCAGTCCATCCCCTTCAAAGGATGCAGATAAGAGTGCTGTGTCCTCCGCATCAAAGACTAAAGTCACAGAGGACAGTGGAAGCCTCACGGTGAGCTTTGACTTTAAACGGATCTATTGCTGGCTGTGCAAGCGGCAGTTCAGCTCCAGTCAGAACCTGACCAAGCACATCACTGAACTGCACATGGATGGGAACGACAGCATTTACATCAAGTTTTACGCCTGTCCAATCTGCAGATATGAATCACGGCGGAAGCGAGACGTCATCCGTCACATTACTGTGGTTCACAAGAAGTCCTCCCGGTACCTGGCGAAGATTATGCCAGCCCTGGAGAGTCGGGCAGTGAAGAAGCCAGCTGAGGTTGTGTTAAATAGCACCGCCAAGAGGACAACTTCAAAAGAGGAAGCTTCCGGGAAGCTCCATGTTTCAACACCCGGCACGCTCACACCAGAGCCGGTAGCACCTCCTAAAACAATTCATGAAGAGACCCCCGGATTGAAAATTGACCCCTCAATCTCCCCAAACACTCGTAAGAGTTCTGCCCTCACGTCTCTGAATGCAGGGAAACAAGAACCTTCACAGCCCACCAAAGTAAGTAAACAAGAAAAGAAACTTCAAGAGCCAAAGAATCCACACATTACTCGCAGTCACAACCCTTCTAGTAGACCTCCTGTTACTAGAAGCCAGGAGACCTGTACAGAGGTGAGGGTTACAAAGAACTTCTCCTTGCATGGATGTGACATGTGTGGTCGGGCTTTTGCCAAAAAAGTTTTCCTTGAGACTCACAGACGAAGCCACAGGGCCAGCATCCCTAACCCAACGAGGACCACAAAGGTACAGGGAAGGAGTACTCGGTCAAAGGCGCTGATATGGTGAGTCACTCTTTCAGAGCATTCAGCTTAATTCCCTGTCAGGTTTCTGCTCTGTTGTTTACTTTTCATATATAGGCATATTTGTTATTTAATTAAAAAAAAGGTTCCAGGTGGGAAGCCTGCAGTAATTGTTTATTTACTACGATGTAAGTCAGATTCCAGACATTCCAGGGTGACCTGTGTGACTGAATTTCCAGGTCCAAGCTCCTCTTACTGTGGAAAAGATTTACATATATGGCATTTAGCAAAATTTACAAATGTTAAACTCTTCCATTCTGCTAAATGATGTTTACCAGAGTAAACATTGTGTATTGTTGAATATGTACTGATGCTTTTGCTTTTGCCTCATGTATTTACATATTTTCAGACCTCATAGATGATGTTTAGGCATCTGCATGGGTTTCTTCATTTGATTTGCATCTCATTTTAATATAATTTTAGTATAATGTCAGTTGATAATGTAATGTGGTGCTGAGGCACCCAGTTTTATGTGACGGTGGACTTATTGGAGTTGTACAATTTAGCTTGAACAGCAGAGTAAAAAAGATGTGGAGTCTGGGTACATCTGTCACAGAGGTAGCGTGTATTAGCCCACATCTACCTTGGATGGTAGCGGTTGTGCAAAAGGGGAGATTAAGATAGCAGGTGGGAATTGGCAGTGCTGGGAATTGGCAAAAAAAATGTAAAACAAAATCGAAAATAATAACCACAATGTAAACACAGATGCCCAGAAATAAAAAGCCAATCTGTACTTTGACCTTATTTCCACAGATTTACTTCAAATACAAGCTTTTTGATTTTTTAGCAGAGTGAATAAAATGTACAGTACTTGGACTGTCACTGAATTAACACCGTTGCTTTTTAAATAGCATATTCTGTATCAAGGGGTATAAAGAAGAGAGGTTTTGTGCAGCTGTCATAGTGTAGAGCTTTGTGAAGCAGCATCATGGCAGCTTTTGGGATTTTGGAATGTTTTGGAAGGCCTGTCACAATTTATTCAGTTTGTTTCAAGAAGACTGCTTAGTGTTCATTATCATTTGAAGTATGGCACATAAACATGTAGGATTTGCAAAAGAAAACAATATTCTGTAGATACAGAGTGTTAGTTTTTGTGCTGTGCAATATGATGGTATTCATCGTTATTGTAATGAATTGAATTTTGATATGTCACAATATGCTGTTGTATTCTTAGTTTTAATTTTGATGTAGCTTTGTCTTTTCCAATTTATCAGATCTCAGATAAAATATGACATTGTGTATCATGAAACTTCTTACACTTACATTGTACCTACAAAGTATGCACAATAATGTATATTACTATTTAGTGCAGTGAGCCTAAATAACGTTTATTATTTAGATTTTGGTTGATCTGTTTTGTTATAGCATGTATTAATTTTAGGTACGTAAACAAACTTGCATTTATATGATTGCTGCTGCATCAAACCAAAATGATGTGGCATAAGTTTGCATGACTTATTGTGCTAAACAACCTCTTACTAAGTTTGCAAGTAATTTAGTGTAACACAGTGTCAGCTATGGGAATTAGAAAAAGTCTGCCATCCACCAGTTTGGCTGTAAAAAGTTGTAAATTAAAATTGGAATCGGAATCGGCATCAGCCAAAGAAATCCATGATTGATGCACCTCTATTATTGTCCATTGTCCAATTTTTTCCCCCTAATATTCTTTACTGATTTATAGTTCAAGAGTTTTCTCAACTTTTCGTCCTTAATGCACTGAGAGTGTATATTTTTCAATTGCATTCAACTGTGAATAACCATAAAAGAAAACATGGAGATGTGTGTTATTTTACAAGTGATAGAAAGTTTCATATTTGGAGCTGTGGTTTTATTTATTTAACCACAAGTATAGCGACTGCAGTTGTAAATGTTTTACATTTCTGACTATCTACGAGCACCTGTATTTCTACTTTGTTTTATTTTTGTCATTTGTTCTATTTGAATAGCAAATCTCACATTGCATCAGGGCTAGAAGTAATCTACAAAGACTATATATCAACTCAACTATTCGTTAAGTAATATACCAACTCAACTCTTGTCTTTCTTTCTTTCTTTTTCTTCAGATTGTTGTCTTCAGCCACTACATTGCACATTCTCACTGGACTGTCCTATATATGTCTTCAGCAAATAAAATGCAGCGATGTTAGAATGGAAAGCTTTAACAGAAGGAAGATCACTCATAAGTGGAAGGATTAAATACAAATCCCGAGTGAAGAACAACCCCACTGTTCATTTTCAGTTTTGTACTGCAGAGGGCGCTGTGACCAAACAAATGATCTCCAGGTATGAACAATTCTCTAACGTGGAAGGTATCACTGGGTAGTAATGAGTTACATTTACTTAACTACATGTACTTATGAGTTTGAAAGAATACGTACTTTTCTGAGTATTGTGATGATACTATTTTTACTGAAGTATGTTTGTGAAGGATATACTTTTGCTTAGACATATATGGTCATTCACCTCTAGATGCTTTTTTTTTTTTAAATACTTTTTGTGTTTCTCGCTACCTGTGAGTTGCTGACTGCGTCCTCATTGTTGATCACATCTCAGCTATTAATGTAGACCAGTAGTCTTTCAAAAAGAGAATGACAGCACCTCACCAACATGGGTTTTGAAATCAGCTAATGCCTGTTGTGCTGTGGAGTTGCAGTTCTATGATGGCTCTGAATGAAACTGATCATCTAAGTCAGAGTAATGTGATGCTTGAGTAGTTGACTGACTTTTTGTTTGACCTGCTATGTTGTTGTTTTGTTTAAAATAGCTGTTACTCCACTTGTTTTTGGAGCGCTGTTTGAGTTCTTGAGTTTAAAATAGGCTAACAGTAGCCTGATTTATGATTTTTGATTAGTCAACTCATCTTTGACTGCTATAAAAATTAGACTTGATTTGATCTTTGTGAACTGATCTGTTAAGAAAAATAAAATCTGCAAATCCTGATGAGTTCCATTCCTGATTTTGTGTTGTTCTCCCTGACACCCGACACATCAAATGGAGGAATGGATATCACTTTACTTGTAAATGTAAAAGGTTAATATACATAGCAAAATCTAACTTCCTTAAACTCAAGAGTAATTATTGTATATTTGTTTCCTTCAGCTCTTATTCAAGAACTAATATAATTCAGATGAATCATTTTTAATGTAACCATGCGTTTTTACATGAAATCCGTAACACATCTCTTACCATTCCCCTATGAATGAAAAGGCTGCTAAACCTATAGCGTTGTACCTACTGTATGTGCTCCAATATTCGCTGCCCTTTAAGTCAGTGCTGCTCAGGTTGTGCTAAAACAAGATTTTTTTTTTTTGTAGAAGTATGACTCTTTTGTTAATCTCTCATTAGAGGTTGCAACTGTGACCAAAACGTTATTGGATACTACTGCAACGGTTTTGTATAGTGTTGTCATTACTAGCTAACAACATATAGTGAACTATATATATATATATATATATATATATATATATATATATATATATATATATAAGTTGACAGAAGTTGTTCTTTAGGTCTATATATATATATATATATAAAGAACGACCTCTGTCAACTTTTAGTATGTAATGATAAATTACAAGTTCTTTTGGCTGACTTTAATGTTAGGTTAAACAGAGTATAATTTTTGGCTTGGTTTGCAAACTGAATGCTTCTTCTTGACACTATGTTCATTTTCAACATAAAGTGTAACATTTTAAAAATAGCTCCCGAAACCTGTATTATATCTGTTATTACACAGTACTGTCCTTTCTATCCCTTGCTCTTAATAGAATTAATTTTGTTCAAATAAAGATGCTAAAATCACCTTTACGGTTTTGTGTCTTCTCTCTTCTTTCCTCTGTTTCTTCACATAAGTAATCATGTGATCAGTTGAAAATGTGACTTTTGTTTTGTATTTTCTCAGATATTTTATAATTTCTCAAATGATCTCATACAGAAAAATCACGTGACGTTCTCTTTTATCAGTCAGATTAGTTTCAGAGATGACTCACATATCACTTTGCAGCGAAACCCATTTTTTTTAAACAGTAAATTTTTCTTAACTTGCAATGTACCCTAAAAGTTAAATCGTTAAGATCTAGCTGATTTAAAAGATGTGCATTAGCTATAATGTTTCACCAGTTTTGTCTCTCCACCCATATTGGAGAAGTAGTTGTGATTGTGTGTTTATAAATGGGCTAAAATCTCAATGTATTCCTGGCTGAAAGGAATTTGCCACGGCGGAATGTTTAAAGTGACTGCTGGCTTTGTGTCGAAGCTCCATGGAGTCTGTAAAGATTCTCTGTGTGAGCAGATTCTGCTTTACTGCCAGCTTGAGTCACCTGATTGTAGATACGGCAGCAAACACTTGGCTTATGTCACATGTGTATCGTTATGTTGGTATCCGTGTGTTGTCATGAGTGTGAGAACATGAGTGTTACCTGTGTCAGGATCTATGCAGCCCTTACTTATTGTTATTATTCACAGAATGTTATTTACATTAGGTTGCATACACTCTCTGTGGTGGTGTGTTAGTGTGTGTTGTGCTGGTGTGAGTGGACCAGAGACAGCAGTGCTGCTGGAGTTTATAAACACCTCAGTGTCACTGCTGGACTGAGAATAGTCCACCAACAAAAAAACCCAGCTAACAGTGTCCTGTGGGCAGCGTCCTGTGACCACTGATGAAAGACGGGAGGATGACCAACACAAACTCTGCAGCAGCAGATGAGCTATAGTCTCTGTCTTTACATCTACAAGGTGGACCAGCAAAGTAGGAGTGTCTAATAGAGTGGACAGTGAGTGGACACAGTGTTAAACACTCCAGCAGCACTCATGTGTCTGACCTGCTCGTACCAGCACAACAGACTTAACACACCACCACCATGCCAGTGTCACAGCAGTGCTGAGAATGATTCAAAGGGAGGCTAACAAAGTATACAGAGAATCAGATGGACTACAGTCTGTAATTGTAGAACTATGAATTGATCTTAAATGACAAGTGAAGCTGATAAAATGGACAAGTGTCGACCCATGGTAGGTGTATGTACAAAAGGGCCCAGTGAGTCTACATTCACATGTGACTAGTTTTTGTTAATCCTGACATCTAGGGGCTTAAGGAGTTTGAAAGGTTTTCCATGAAGTGTGAAAATTCCAGAGGAATCTTACACAGTGTGACTGTTGGCTCCACGCAGGTGAGACGTTAGGGTTTCGGATGTCAATAATGCTTTACATTAATTATTTATCTCCTGGATGATCAGTCAGTCAGTGAATCAGGATAATGGGATATTGAGCGAGCACTGGTAATTGCAGTAGCCTTCAATTAAGGCCAAACTAACAATTATAGTACCACTGCATAATCGACGAGTTTTCACGAAGTTGAGTAACGACAACCCATCAGCGGTACGTGCAGCCCTGCTGTGAACCGAGACACGGAAGCGACACCAGATGGCGCCATGGCATTATTATCCGCTAACGGTGCGGGGCTTGTTGCTGGTTCCCGCTCTCTGAGCACAAGCCTGCCTTCGGGCTGCTCCGTTTGCACCGCTATTGTGCCGTTTGCATACCCTAGCGAGTGGATGCGGAGCAGTTATGACAGGATATATAAGGCAGCTGTGATTAGCACTAGCTTCAGGTACATAAGCGCTTACCTTACAGCTTCTACTTCTGCTCTCTCGTTAAAGAAAGAAAGGAAAAAAAGTGGGGAAAGTGTTTAGTGGAGATAAACGACGTGTAGCTGCTCTCACTAACCTGACTCATGTGCCTCGATAAAGGATAAAGAGTAAACACGGAGCCGTGGTGAGGAGAGAGCGCTAGGTGTTAAGAGTAGCGCTCTTCTCTCCTCTGTGAGGAGGAGAGAGAGGTGATGCTGTGGAGCGCGCGTACTCTCTTCAGCGCCGCAGCAGAGGCTCGCGCACTCCGAGCTCGGAGCACAGGCGGGAAAAAGCGACCGGAGCACTGCGAGGTAACATCACTATTTCAGCATGTACGCGTATTTGAATGGGTAGCGGTTTCGTGTAAACGAATAAGCTTATTACCCAGTAGAGCATTTCAGTATGTGTTTGCTTTGTTTCGATATCTGGACTGAGATGATGGTACATGTGTGCGTGAGAGACGGAAAGAGAGAAAGAGGAAGATGTTCCTTCAGATAGTAGCTGAGGCAGTCTTTAAGATGCTCTGTCTCTTTACTGAAGAAATGCCTTTGGAATAGTGAAGTGCTGGATGGAGACTTGGACTTGTAGGACCAAAGGATTCCACATACAGCATTCCGTTAGAGGAGACATTAACACCTCCTCTCTCTTAATTAAGACAGGTCTGCGAAGATGTTGGAAGGCTCTTTGCCCGTAACACAGCTGCAGTTTAAAAACCATGCGTTGTATGAGGCTAAAAGCCTTAACCCGTCAGTGCAGTAAGTCTTGGGTCGATTCCTAAATCGTTTACTTGGATGAAGCCTCAGTAGGCTGTGGCTGATATGTGCAGTGTGTAAATGTGAGCCCCTTCTCGTGACGTCTTTAACATTTCTTGTTTTAGTGGCAGGGCTTTTATCTCGCTTCTCTTCGAGTAGTCCAGTCAAGTTTATATTATGTATATGGTGCTTTTTACAACAGTTGGTGCCGCAAAGCAGCTTTACAGAGAATCCGGGTCCAAGCCCCCAGTGAGCAAGCCAAGGGAGACAGTGGCAAGGAAAACTCCCTTAGAGGGAGAGGAAGAAACCTCGAGAGGACCCGAGACTGAAAAGGGGAACCCATCCTCCTCTGGTCAACACCGGATAGCAAGACACAACAGCAGTGTGAAAAGGAGAAGATTATAGATTATAATATTCCATATTGAATATAGAGAAATGAAGAAAAAAGCAGCCTGTGATTGGACAGACGTATGTAGATAAGCCAGTGTTAACTGATGACTACTGTTAGATTTGGTTTATGTTAAACACGAGTAAGTTGGGTTTAGTGGAAATTCTCCCTCAGTTATAACATCTACTTTGTAGCTCCTATTCTCCACTGGGGCGGCACAGTGGCGCAGTGGGCTATTGACCAGGGTCCTTTCTGCGTGGAGGGTGCATGTTCTCCCCATGTCTGTGTGGATTTCCTCTCACATTCCAAAGACATGCGGTCAGCTGAATTGGAGATGCTCAGTTGACCCCATATGTTTGTGTGTGAATCTGTATGTCTGTGTGTATGAACTAGTGGCCTGTCCAGGGTGTTTCCTGCCCAGTAAATGCTGGGATAGGCTCCAGCACTCTGAGTGACCCAGAAGGATAAGCCGCTTAGAAGATGAACAAAAGCTTCTCTGCTGTATGTGTGACCCAACAGTACCCACATTTCTTTCTTATCTGTTTTCTACACAGGGTCCCATGTGAGATCTGTAGCGAAGGTCACTTTTTACCAGGGGTATGATTGCCTAATACACCTGCCTTCACCTCCTTGTGCACAGCCTTCCACTGACCTAACACAGATGACCAACCTTGTTTTTTGGGAATCGCAGAGAATGGTCACTCTACCTTGGGACCTCCTCCCGCAGGGCAGGTGTACTAGTGACTCCTTTCACTTTGTACGCCCGTTTCATACCGACCACCTGCTGCAGTAACCACTTTGCACCTGACAGCCTCTGCTCGCTCACCTGCTTACATACCCTAACCTTGCACTGTCATGGCGAGGGACTCGACGTGGCGTAGCTGCTTTTTTATGCTGACGGTGGTGACATGCTCCTTCACCCAGCGCCCGGATCCCCTTGCACCCCCTACTCCCGAGTACGCTCACTCCATCAGAATCGACGGTGACATCATCCTGGGAGGCCTCTTCCCAGTGCATGCACGAGGGGAACGGGGTGCCCCCTGTGGTGAGCTGAAGAAAGAGAAAGGCATCCATCGCTTAGAGGCCATGCTCTTCGCCATTGACCTCATCAACAAGGACCCTGACCTGCTGCCCAACGTCACACTGGGTGCTCGCGTCCTGGACACCTGCTCACGAGACACCTATGCTCTGGAGCAGTCGCTTACCTTTGTGCAGGCACTCATTGAGCGTGACCCCTCTGATGTGCGCTGTGCCAGTGGAGAGCCACCCATCTTTGCAAAGCCAGACAAGATTGTGGGTGTGATCGGCGCTTCCGCCAGTTCCGTTTCCATTATGGTGGCCAATATCCTACGGCTGTTTAAGGTGAGTTTAAGCACATGTTTTAGTTGCTGGCTTCAGTTATGAAAAAACGTCCTGTAGATTTGCCATTGTGCAGAATAATCACAGTTCTTCACTATGGTTCCTTTACAGTATGTTACATGCTCATCTTAAATTGAGATGAATTGTGAAATGTATGTTCTAATTGCTGTGATTAGATGGGTAGACACAGCAGGGTTTTCTTCCGTCTGGGTTCCAGAATGCTGCTACCAGGTTATCTTGTTTCTTGTCTCATTAATAATTGAGTGTCTGGCGCGCACACACACACACACACGCTATATATATACAGCATATACATATATAGCTGGCCCATAGTAGAATAAACACAAAGAGGCCTGTGTTTGTTAGATGGCCACCATTTTACTAAGGAAGAAAATCTGAAGCATAATATGAACTTCTCTGTTGTAGAGATTGATAAAATACAGCTACATGGTTGTGGGGGATGATGCAGATAAATTCACTCTATGATTTAATGCAGTCTAAATTCTTTTCTGTTCTTTGTATTTTTAGGTTGTGGGTGTCAGAAGTTCTCTTGATCTTGTGGTGTAATTGTTTAAAGCGTCTGAAACTTTTCTCAACGTTTCTGTAGTCATGGTATTCACTCTTCTGTGCAGTAGACTGCGATGCAGTGCTGCGTAGACCAAGTGAAAGTGCTATGGGTTTGTAAGTAGGGGTGTAAAAAAATATTGATACACTTGAGCATTGCAATATTATGTTTTGTGATGCATTATTGATTTGGAATTGAATGAAAGCGGTTCATTTTGTGGTGCGCTTAAACCCAAAAGAAATAGCAGTGCAATAATCTATCTTTAACCATTAGAACTTTCAAATCCAGCATAAACAGGTAGCCCAGAGTGTACCGCTAACGTTACCATTAGTTTTAGTTTTTATGCTATGACAGTTTGCCTAAAATTAGATTTAAACAATGGCAATACATCAACTTATTTACAGTATTGCAACATATCACAATATATTGAACCGCAATCTCTGTATCAAGATAACATATCGTATCATCGGGTTCTTGCCAGTACACAACTCTGGTAGTGAATAGTGCATCTGTGCTGCACTTGATGAAGGACCACTACATTCTGTGATGATTGGACCCGGGTTAGTTTTTTTTTTTGTTTGCGGCCAAATAATAGAGATGTTCATTTTCACTTGTGCATTATTACAATAGAAGGCCTCCATCTTGAATCTGACAGAAGCAGTGGAGAGCATAATGAAACCCATCTGACAAGGTTTGCTCCTTTCATCCACAGTTGAGATGCATCAGTATTTGGCTCCCCTCGATGGTCAAATACGGACTATGGATTGTTTCATGTTTGTATGCAACACTAAGCACGGTTATCTACAAGAAGCTACTCTATTGTCAGGCAGTCAACAGCTTCAAAAAGACACTACAAAAATACTTCAGAGTTCATAATTCATACTTTCCAACGAAAGTTAGAAAGAAACAGAATGTATAGAATAAACCTTGTCTTGTATGTGAGGGGAACGGATTTAATATGAGTGGAACAGCCTACTCTAAACCTGTATCTGGCCAGGTTTTGTTTCTCATTATACATTTGTTGGGGCACATGCGCTCACGTTTAATCAGCGTCGTATTCTGTGCTGCTTCCACGCTTCTGTGTTTGTCCTTGTAAAACACAAGCCTCTCTGTCTTGTTCCTTTTTTTGTAGGTCCATTTTGTTAACTTTCATTCACATGTGAAGGAAAAAGTGAGTGGCTTTTAAATCACCATAATCCACTTTATTAATGTACAGTAAAAAATCATATTAAACAGGGCATCAAGTAATCATATATTAGTTCTGATAGCCTACTCCGGAAGCAGATTACATTATTGAGAGATTAGTGGCTTGCACTCATTACTTCAGATGATGCAGCTTAGAAGTCAAATCAAACGGTGTTACACTGCCCGTCTCTTCCGAAAGGAGCAGAAGGGAGTGAGTGGCCTCCTCTTTTTGAAAGTATACATGTACACCATAATTGTGCATTTGCCATGAGAAACTGTGCACTCTCCCATTTCATGTCTGAAACAGGAGCTGTGACTGACAGAGTGTAAATTGAATGGATAGTTGCTGATGGAATTCTGATGTGATGGAGACGTGATGTGATGTCATGCCCGCTGCTGATTTGGAGTAGCTGTCAAGAGAGATGAGATGCATGATGGGGGCATTTCTGCAAAAGGGTTTTATAATAAATAGTAAACCGTGCTGACTTCTTTTCATAACCTTTCATGTCATACCCAGTGATGTTTGGCCAATTTCACACACAAATCACGTGGATTAGCATGAAAGAGGACCAAATACAATATTGACAGAATAAAGATTACCTAACTAAAGATACCTAGAATGTTATCCTAGGACAGGATATCTGGTAATGCCACAGCCATCCGTTTATGGTCAGGAGCAGGCATGTCCCAATCATAAAATTCTGTATAAATTATTATGATTAACATATATTAGTTTTTTTTGTTAAGAAAATAATTGTATTACAAATCTAATATGGCCAGGTTGGCTTATTAGCTGTTTTGCTTTTTAGCTGTCAATACTTGGTAGCTCCAAACTGAAAACAGACACCAACAGACACATCATTCTTTTGATGCTCTGGCACTGTAGTAAACTTGTCAGGTTCTCCCTCATCTCTTCATATTTGCTTTCTGAATTATTTGGGATATTTTTGCCAGTTTGCCATGGTTCAGATATAAATGTGAGTTTATCCAATCAAGCCCTGAGTGAGGACTGCTTCTCTAATCAACAAGAAACTTCAACAAGGTAATGCTTTCTTTGCTTTGCTTTCATTCTGAGCCTGGTAAACTCTGGGGCTGTACAAATGACTATGTTTCCCTGATTCTTTGCATTACATGTTGCTTGTTGTGTTAAAGACACTGCAATCTCATACATATTCCAGACGTTTGGACATGATTCAGCTGGTACATCACAATTATTTTTAAGGAGCAAAAATGAAAAATCCATTTCATATAAAGTGAAAAGACTGACGATATGAAAAGCCTTTGATAAATCAAGCTGAATAAAAGAGCAGAACTGTATTGGTTTCCGGCAGTGCACTAAATTTCACTGAAGAGTCAAGTAGCAGAATCTGCAGCGCTGTGAAAAAGGTTTCCCTATTTCTTCTGTTTTTACATACTTGCCACACTTGAATGTTTCAGATCATGAAACTGCTTTTACCATTGGACAGAGTTAACCCAAGTTAACCCAAAATACTGTTAGTAAATGATTTCAGCCCTACCAAACTCAACTGACTATTGTTGCTGCTGCTTAGGGCTTTGACGGTATACATTGTTTTGTCACCGCGGTGGTAAAACAATGTACCCACGTGGTTTGGCAGTTTAGTCCTGACTGGAATCCCATTGACATGCTGTCGCAAGACCTTAAACAAGCAGTTCATGCTCGAAAACCCTCCAGTGAAGCCAAATTAAAACAATTTTGCAAAGAAGAGTGAACAAAACTTCACATTCCCAACAATGTAAAAGTCTCATTGCAATTTACTGCAAACGTTGGATTGTTGTTGTTGCTGCCAAGATTGACACAACCAGTTATTAGGTTTAGGGCAGTTATTTTTTTTACATGGGAAGTTTTGAGTAAATCGTTCTATTCAATAAATGGAATAATAATTTAAAAGCGGCATTTTCTGTTTACTTGTGTTGTCTGTATCTTACATTAAAATTAGTTGGATGATCTGAAACATTTAATGTGACAAATTAGCAAAAATAGAAGAAATACTTTTTCACAACATTGTATACTATGAGCCAGTGAAAATTTGATTAATACGTCTTGAGGGTGTTTTTCTGTACAAAAGTAGAACCTATTAATGGATTTTTAAATTTTTTTTATCACATACTCTAATACATGTAGTGGTACCCGGTATATGCCACTGTAGTCAAAAGAGTCAATTAAGTGACCCAATGGAAAAGCAGGAAGCCTAGAAATACTGTCAAAATGTAAAACTATCAAAAAGTCCAATTAGAACACCTTTTAAAAATATATATCAATACATAAAACCTCTGTCCTCTCACAAAAAAAGCCTATTTGCACAGTTTATCAGATAGTAATGCTAATGCACCTATACGCTTCTTCACTGTGAGGTAAAAAGGACAATTCTTCACAGTTTCACAGCATGTCCATGTATATTTTAACAGCCACTCCTCTCGAAAAAGTGAAATATTTTAGTGAATTATTCATAAGAGGGAAGAAAAAGAGCCAGCATAGGCCGTTTGAGTTAATGAGTGTTTGTAATGGGTCACATTAGTGACAGGCCCCATCCAAAGGGGCAGAGGCAATGCCTTCATCATCCATCTCGCACGTCGTAGGGTCATGGTGCCAAAAAAGAACATCACCAAACTTGACCTTAACATGCAAAAAGATCTTGATACAAGATACTGCAGATGTGTATGATCAGGAGAAGATGTTAGCTAACTGAAGTTCTGTGTGCCCTCAAGCGTTAAGTGTGCAAATTTCTCAGATTCATCTTGCAGTTATTACCACTCCCAGTTTCCCATTATGGAGTCAGATTGAATGAAGCGTCGCATTGCAGTCTTAATCAATACACCCTCTGAGCTCTGGTGCAGATGGGAAGAAGGGCTAACTCATGTTGGTCCATGTTAACGAGGCTGTGAAAACATATTTGTTTCAGGTCATCGTCCTATTGGAAACTATTTTAACGGTGATAAAAATAGTCAATACATGGTTCTTTGGCATGAAGTGTGGATCAGTCATTAGCCATTCTGTTGACCAGTTGATATTTTCAAGGGCGGTTTTGATTTTTTAGTTATAGCAATTTCTCATCTGAAAAGAAAAAAGGACATTAAAGGGCAGGACAGTTCTGTTGTAATGGTACACCTTACACTGTGGAAAAGGACCTTAAGTAAGGACCTTACTTAATGCAGCACAGCTCAAACATTTGTGCAAGCCACATCACATCAGATCACAATGAGAACAGACTCGGGAGCGTGAGTGATAACACAGAATATCCCTTTAACGGGAAACGCTTATTGAGTGAAATTGAACCAGTCAGTGAATCTGGCAAGGGTCTCATGACTGATAAGGTACTGAATTGACAGCACAGGCACAAAAGGCGCAGCTCCTTCAACTGTGCTGAGAATTTATGGTAAAAAAGGAGTGTCAGTGGTTTAAAGGTTGTGTCGCTCCTAGTTTAGAGTGGGTATCAGTGCTAATCGCTGTCTGAGTATTTATGAAAAGTACAAATGTGATGAAAGGATTGCACAAACACTATCATGCTATTCATTGCATAGAAAATGTATAGTCCTTACACTGTAGAGGTTTGTCTCAATAATTTCCCAATGTGATGTTCACATATAAATAAACACTATTTATACACCTCTTATGTTAATGTTTTACATACATGCAAAAAAAGAAAACATTGTCATGTGGAAAAGAAGTGTGATCACATGTGCCAGTTCATGTCATGTGCATTCACTGGTTTACTTGTAAATATGTTGTGTTTTTGATACTTTTACTTGTGAAATACACTCACTGGGCACTGGGTACTATACTAATACTGGGTAGGGCCTCCATTTTCTCAGTTCTTCATTTATTCCACAAGATGTGAAATGTCCCTTTGAGATCTTGCTCCATGATGACATGATTGCATCATGCAATTTCTCCAATTTTTTTTTAGGTGCACTTTCATTCTCTCCTGTTCCACCGCATCTCAGAGATGTTCTATGCAGTTCAGATCCAGTGACTGGGAAGGCCACTAGGTAACATTGATCTCAGGCTTTGTGACATGGTGTACAAGCTGGAAGTAGCCATTGTAAGATGGCAAATTGCAGCCATGAAGGGCTGCACATGGTCAGCAGCAATACTCAAATAATATGTGGCATTCCAGCAATGATTAATTTGTATTAGCAGGGTAAAATATATATATAGTCCAGCCCTTCGTTCGGCTGGATGTAACGCTGGACTGGCCACTGTAGTACAGGCATTATCTAGCCTATACTTGAACTGTGGGAGCTACTGCTTGTTGGTGGATCAAGCGATCCTCTCTACTACTGGTGATCTGTCTGGGCTGTCAGGAACCTGTCCGCTCCTGAGACATAACTGCATTCCGAGTTTCTATCTGGGTGCATTCATTTTTTGTATATCACATTTCATTAGCCACTCTTATTTATAGTTTTCATCACTGTTACCTGGTTCATGATTTAGCACCCCAAGAGATGGAAGAAGAAACCGTAACCCAGCACAGTATGGCCTTTTGGCTGTACTGTGGAAAATAGGCCAGTGTTTGAACTTGAAGGCTGAATGGATTGGCAAATTGGCAGATTTTTTTTTCTCCTTTCAGTTTGCATACCCCATCTCATCATACCTTCTTACAACTCTCTCAATTCTCTCACTCATTTCAAACAAATAGAGCTTAGACCACAAGAGTACCTCATTAATGTCTCATATAGATTAATAGTGATTAGATGTTAGCTCTGAAAGGACACTCAGACCAAACAACTTTGATACATTATTGATCTGATGATCTTACCTCTGTGCTTCTGTAAGTTGTCAGACCTCTTGAATGTAATGTTGAGATTAGCATGCAAAATTAATTACACCCTCTGAGGCAGTCTTTACCAGCCACACATATCTCCTGTGGCCATGCTAATGAGAGCAGTTCCTGCTTCTAATCGGTCAGGTGCATCAAAACATACGACAACAGTTTAGTGAAACTGAACGTTGACAGCAGTCATAAATTACGCGTCACAACTCCTCCTTAACATGTGCATTCACACAAGAATCGATCACTTGCTTTGAAAAGCCATTGGTGTGTATGCATATTTCAACAGGATTAGTAGTACAGATGCTCTTGGGATCACTGCCATTTTTAGATAAGCCGCTACTGACGATACTGATTCAGAGCGTGCCTCGTGTGAAATCAATACAATTGATTATGTTTACAACGACATATTTTAGGTAGCATGATATCACAGTGTTATGTTTATAACATACAATATGGATTTTATGAGGATGTATTTTCTTTTGATACTACTCTAGATTCGCTGAGGTCAAACTCAAAATATATAATTAGCTCCAACAGATCTGAACTCTTATTTTAAATGCTAATGTGATGAGTTAGGGTTACATCTACATGTGATTAGAGAAAGTCTGTCTCGACAAGCACAGGCACCTCGAAGGCACCTTTTTTAATGCTAATGTTACAGTATAAGGTACAGTGTATAAGTGGCACCTTTAGAGAGATCGGTCCAATGCCCAGTGTTTCTAATTATACCACTTTTAATATTTCTGGCATTTGGTTTGTAATTGTGCCTGATGAGGGCAAAATCATTGAAAGTGTTTGCTTAGGCTTGATAGAGTGTGAATGAGGGATTAGCTAAGCAGAAATGTGGCTTGAAATTCAATTTCAGAGAACATAGTCCATTTTAGCCCTTCGTCATGACGGATGCCTTTGTCCCGGCAACCATAAAATTTACGGATAGAGGTTATTTTAACAGAATCTCTCCTTTCCCTCAGGATAATGAATCAGATATTCAGGAGAAAGAAACAGCACGATTTGTCAAAAAGACACACTGCATTTTAACAACCATGCTCAGTGCTTTGCATTGCTTACTGACAGTGACTGCAGACACTTTTGCTCATTCTGCTATGCCACTTAACAAGGTCGTTAGATATCCAAGATTTGTCTCGGTGTCTTTCCAAATAGTAGTGCAACAATGGAGTGATAATTAAAAGAGGGATCAGTTCTTGTGCCACATGCTGCTGGAAGCTGGCATGCACCAATTACATATCCTAACATAAAAGTTATTTTCTGCTATTTATATTTACCTAAACTGAGGTTTTCCAGGACTGGCTGGGCCATGAATTTAGATATCATTTCGAAAAAAATAGCTGGCTGGAATGCTGACTTTAGTGAATAGATCTGCATAATAAATGCATAATGAGGTTATAGAAGGTCAGTGCCGCTGCCCCATCTTTGTCTACTGTGTAGGCTGATTTTTATATATTTGTTGGCATGCAATAATTATATCTACTGTGCTGAAAGACAATAATAAAATATTTACTATCCAATGTAAAACATGGTTTGTCAGTTTAACCTTAAAAAAATACTCAATGTAGTAACAAACAATTTAACACTACAAGGCCTATGAATTACACATTATTACACAAAATTCAATACTTTCTATTCTATAGTATTTAGCAACTAAAAAGAAGCCTGGTTTTGTTTTTAGTTTTGGTTAATGTGATACAGTAAGCTTTTATGAATGTATCAAATACAGTACAGTAAGCTTTTAAGAACTGATTTCATTGTGTACATACTGATTCCCCTAAAACACTTTGTGTAACATTTAGTTCACTGTATCAGTCAAACCTGTTTTAATGAAATATGAATTCAGTATGATGTTTACTAAATCATATGAACAGTGAAAACTGTAGCCTCACAAAACTAAAATATTAGTAGTAGAAACACAGTAAAACAGAACTTTGCAGATGTATGTACTGTATAGATGGGTTGTATTTGTTTTGAGAATTAGAAATGTTTTGTCAGTTTGTTTATCTCAGTTCTATTCCAGTCTCCAACGCTGGAGCTGTAGGACACTGATATTCTGCCTCAGGTGTATTGGGAGCTGAATCAAGGAAAAAAATGGACTGGATTACGAACCTCTGCCAGCTATAAAAATAGTAATTGCCTTTCGATAGATCGGAAAACATTACTGTGATGAAATAAAACAAGAAATTAATGCATTTTGTGTATCTTTGCTCAGAATACCTGCAGCATCAAATGTGGTATGCATATATTCAGTTTCACATTATGATAAAATGCAGTAGTTTCTTGAAACAATAGACTGTTTTAGTGCACTAAGTGGTCATATTTAAATATTGCCTAAAATATGTATTCAAATCTTTGGCTAATTTGCTTTCCCTTAGCAATTTTGTGCAGAGATGTTTATTATATTTTACTGATAGTTCACAAAAACAATATTCACAATGTTATACAATGTTATATGTTAAAACAATGTTATATCCATATATATATATATATATATATATATATATATATATATATATATATATATATATATACAGTATATTACAAAACAATGTTTGTATATATATATATATATCAATGTCTACATTGATGAACATGGATGACATGAAAATAACTGTTGCCAAAAGCTAAATTAGCCATGTAAGCTGAAGGTGTTGAAAAAGGTTGCTAACAAGAAACAAGTTGGCAAAAACACAAGCACAAACAGAGCCTTCTACTCTCCACTAAGCACTTACTTTCTCAAATACGAAAGGTTTTTGACATGCATACTACCTTAAGAATAGTGTTAGTCAGCAGTAGTGTAATGCTGAAACAAAGGTACTTCTCCTTCGTATGACAAAGTTTATTCCTTCCTACCTCCTAATTTAAAGCCCATTTTTTGTCTGCACATTGTCAGCTGAGAAGTTGTTTTTGCTTTGGGCTTGAACACTTGGGTTCACTGTACAAGCTCTACCTTCTGCCCCTAGATATAATATACCCACCATGCAGTCAGCTGTCATGTACCTGCAACTGACAATGTTGTTATGTTTGTTTCAGCAGAAGCAGCGTAACCCTGTAACAAGTATTATGTTTGGGATGTACACTGAGCACGGATGCAATAATACCCTTCCCTTGATTCAGTTTGATTTACAATGCCGGATCCACAGTTTGATATTCTTACAATATATAGGACAAAATGTGAAAAAAAAGGAAATTTGTGACTATAATTATGTTGTGACACAACGTTCTGATGACACTGGAGCTGTATAGCAGGAGGAGTGCTGGAACGAGGTGTTGATTGTTTACAAATGTTTATATTTAAACAGTGCATTTGCTGTTGGTGGCATAATTAATTCATTAGAAGGGAATGGTAATTTTTGGTAAAATATATATTCCTCCACTGAAGAAATGAGTTAAAACACCTGTGGTGACTGAACTGTCTGGAGAGGGCAAAGTAAAGATGCTTGCATGACTGGAATCTATTGTGCTGCTCTTGGTGATACAAAGTAGACATTAAACAGTATTAAATACTATACCATATGCTGGCATGTATTACAGTTCATATTGTTAATTGGCAGACAATATAAGCTTTTACCCATAAAGCATGTATATCCTCTGTATGCATGGTAGTATTCTGAGTAGTTTCAGGGTGTAGCTGCAAAAGATTATATATTTGCTTCCAGTGTTGGTGCACTTGTACACGTGTGAGGTGAGTGAATGTGTGGTGTATATGCTTTTATAAATTCCCTTTTTGCTGGATCTGAAAGCGTTTGATCCTAATACTCTTACTTTGCCCCTGGATATAATATACTCACCATGCAGTCTGCTGTCATGTGCCCACAACTGACCAGGCAGAACTATTAGATCTATAACCTGAGTGTGCATGTGTGTGTGTGTCACATAAAAGCTCCCAAAAATCTATGATGACATTAGAAATTCCATCAGAGACTTCAGAGACTGTGGTTTCTTCCATCCTTCTCTCCTTTTTCTTCTTTTATGCTGTCGTTGATCCTTGTCCTATCGTGGCAGAAATTAAGGCACATGCACAAAACACTCATTTTTAGTATATTGTAATGGTAAGAGATGCACCATTATAATAACAAGTGGACCTAAGGCAGTTTGCTAGTGGACAAATAATAACTGCGCTCTCAGAATACAATATATCTTAAAGTAGAAGATACTAATATCTTGCTACTTGTACCTCTTGTGAGTACTCCATGAATCAGAAAGTGTAACAACTTCAGTTATTATCGATAGCTACCACAACCGCTGAGGGGTTATATGGCTTATGACTTATAATTATAGGGAGTGTTATAATATCCCCCTCTGGAGATTATGCCTATGGACACATTTTACTTTTCTGCTTATGATCAATTGGCCTGTCACCATCCTGGAAGAGGAAATTGCCCACAGTCTGCGTTGTAGTGCATTTTTACAGATCTTTTAACAAAAAGTCTAGGAACATTTTAGTTAATGTAAAGCTGATTGAAGCTTGATTTGAAGATTGGCATATTTGGATTTTCCTAACGGAATATAATGAAATCGAAATTACGCTTGGGCCTGTTTTTCATTATTGGGCTTGTATTTCATTATTATTATTCATGATTATAGTGAGATGCATTCACCTTACTTATGGACATAATATAGAAATAATATAGAAGTACCTTATACGTCTAGCTTTGTTAGTTTCAGTCCTTCTTGTAATATTGTCATATAATAATGTAGGGTTTTAGGTTATCTATTTAGACGACCTAAACTTCAAATAAAGGTTCAGTGATGTTTAGATCCAGTGATTGGGGAGCTTTTGGAGTCTCACTTTATACTGGTCTTCCTGAAAGCACTTTTTAATCTCTTCATCTCCAACTGGTCTGTGACCTCAAAATTATTATGAAAAAATAAAATCAAAACCCTTTAATTGTGCATTATTTATGTATACTTTGTTGTCTTCTCAATTCAAAGATGGCACTTATTGTATGGACAGCTTGTAAGCATTCAGATTGTTGTTTGTTCCTCTGATTGGCTCATGGACATACTGTATGTTTGGAGTGTACACTTGCAAAATGCGTTATCTAGCTTTTTGTGCTTGGACATGAGTAGTGTATAAAAGGAGCTATACTGATTATAGATTTTTATATCTATTTTAAAATATATTCATTTTCATCTAAAAGAGCATGATCAGTATAGATCATGAATATATACTAGCAAGCTACAGAAATCTCCTTTATTTGTGTCAATCTTAACTAGTCTTAGCTCACACAAGTTTAACATTATCGATCATGGTCGTTCTTGCTCTCAGAGTGAATCAGCTGTTCATTAGTCAGTATATGCATTCAAAAGAGGGAAATTGAACGGAAAATACTGAAGAAATGACGAAAGAGGAGATACCATCATGGTATGAAGGATTCCCATTATTGTTCAGAACAGCTGAAAGAACAGAATCTGTTGTTCAACATATAGCTGTTTGAGAAATGCTAAATTGTTTGATTCGGTTCTGGTACTGTCAGAGAACATCCTATACATAATTATACTAAAATCCTGTGTGTGACACTCATCACATGTTAGTCTCAGGATATGAGTGCAGGACGATTGCTACGTGCACTGCACTAGTGCAGCATGACAAGCAGGAATTCTTTTTAGAAAGGACTTACGGAACAGTCACCCATAATAACACTCAAGGATAGTGTTTCCATGCCCTGAGTAAAGCCTAAGCCTAGACTAAAAAGATGATTTAGTGGTTAATGACTATTAAGATTGAAATTTGGACCAAAGTAGCACCAGTCATGTTCAGTTCAAACAGCTCATGCAGTCTAAGTTTTAAGGTAAGGTCAAAGCTGATGCTATCACAGCTATTTCCAATAGCACACTTGTCATTAAAGTGGTCTGTAAAGCTATTTACACAACACTATATTTACAGTTATTAAAATTATCTTTAGTCATTCATTTTATCCTTCTGGGTTATAGGGGGCTGAGTCTTTCCCAGCGCTCATTGGGTGGAAGACAGGAAGCACCCTGGACAGCCAGACATACACATTCAAACACGCCCTCACATGTAGGGGGCAGTTTATCATGTCCAGTTCCCCTGACAGCACGTCTTTGATGAAACCCACACAGACACAGGGAGAACATGCAAACTCCACATAGAAAGGATCCCAGATACCCCAGCTGGGAATCAAACCCAGATCCTTCTTGTTGCGAGGCAACATAGCTACCCACTGCGACACCATGCCACCCCAGCTATTGAAATTAATTTACCACAAATTAAAGTCAGGCAAGGTCGCAACATCATATCCTACAGCATGATAAAAGTGGGTTCATGGTACAATATGAGCAAGGGACTCTCTAAGGATAATGCCACATTATTAGTTTAAGGTCACTGTTTTGCCTAGAATCTTACGGGACGTGGTCTTTTCTCAGGAGAGGTATATTACTAAACTACTAATAGATTGGCACTAAAAGGAGGTAATTACCAATTTAGTAATTCATTTACATCTCAGAAAAATAAGCAAGGACAATCATGCAGGTCAAGAGGTACCAATCCCTGTGATAGCACATATATTCAGTAAACGCTTGGAGAGAGTGGGATTCAAGTCTTTAGGGATGGAAAAACCCAGAGCCTCATTTCTCATCATTAAATTTTAAACAGTCTTGTCAAGTTCACAGAGGCTGACCTCTAGAGTTAATCACTGGCTCTTGGGGTAAGAAAAGGTAGAAGAAGGACTTTCTGAAATAATAAAGAGAAGCAGACTCAGAGTTCAAAAAGTGCCCTATCAGTGTGTCTGTGTATTTATGAAAAAAAGGTCACTAAAGCTTTAAGCCAAAGGGGACAGAAGCCACAAAGATATGACCAGTTAAGGAAACAACTTTTGGATGGTATGGCATTTGCTAGTGAGCTAGTCTAAATTGAGTAAAAAGATAGATAGATAGATAGATAGATAGATAGATAGATAGATAGATAGATAGATAGACAGACAGACAGACAGATACATACATACATACATACATACATACATACATACATAGACAGACAGACAGAGACAGATAGATAGATAGATAGATAGATAGATAGATAGATAGATAGTATGGCAGTGGAGAGGCAGAGTTGCTGCCTTTTCCACCAATGCATGGCAAGTGCTTCCTCTCTGATCATGTGCAGGTGTGTGGGATCAGAAGGGGGAGTACAGACTCTCTATAAACTGTCTCTCTCTCCCGTGTGAGAGAGAGGAGGTCACAGGCCTGCATGCCACACACTGTAGAAAGAGCAAGGAGGAAAAGAGTCTTTAAGAGACAGACTCTTTAAACAGGCTCAGTAAGTTGTTTATTTTTGGTTTGTTTATTGTTATTATGTGTAAATGACGCATGTTTGGTTTACTCATGCTGGGTGTTGGTGTGTGTGTTTGAGTCCCATCGACGTTTCCCAGTTAGTGTGCTTTGCCCCTCCCCAGGCCGAGCCACAATAGATAGATAGATAGATAGATCTGGTTTCTGTTGTTTCTACATTTGAGATTTCTCCCTCTTTTCCCAATATTATGTTTGCTAGATGTGGCTACATTCTTTGATTAACAGATTATTTTTTTCATTACGTTTTAAGATATTTTAATTTTTCCTGAAATGTGTTTGCGGACCGATATGTTCTGAATGTATAGAGAGCCCTGAAACCATGGCAATAGCCTGAACAATCTAGCTACGGAAATATTGATATAAGCAATGTCTGTCCTTCACTTACAGGCTTATTTATCTTTTGTTGGAGGGGCCATGACATAGCTTTTCAATAAAGTGAGACAGACTTCATGCATATTTATTAGTTTTATGTCAGCATAACTTAATGAAATGACATGTTTGAGTTTGTTTGGGGTTGTGGTGAGCCTGGATCCTTATTTACTAAGCTTTGACAATAAACAATTGGACATTTATTTGGTTATGATCTGTAGAACTGTATTAATTAGTACATGTGTACAAAAAACTGTTGTTTCTGAAGTGTGATTCTTATTTAATTGGCATTCTAATATGTTTACTGTATTATCTTATACAATGTTATGTAGAATACCAAACTTTATAAGCATGTGTAATTGTGAATAATATGTGGATGCCTTATAAGGGATGCTGTACATAACAGAAGTACAAAGGACATTTTAGAGAGAAAAAGAGAGAGAGCTCTAGAAACCACACACAAAAAAATATTCTTCTAGATTTCTCAGTGAATTCTGACCCTGAACCGTCTTATTTTGATCCTTTATTGCTTAAAGGAGACCACAATGATCTATTCATGGATGGGCAGAATGAGCTTCTCTGAATGGAGGGTGAGAATCTCAGACCTTGTTTTAGCGATGGGTTTTGGTTTGCTGTTACTTTGGGTAATCCAGGAAGTAAATATTGCTTACCATTTATCTAATATAAATCATTGCTACAAGAGTTTTGTTTTATTTTAGGAGTAGTGTATGTTTTCAAAAACATATGGGGCAAATTTATTGGCACCTCTAAGGAATACTTTAAATAAAACCAAAGAAATTTGCATTTTTGGGAAAACAAGCTTTCTTTTTATTGCTCCTACTCTCCAGGAACTCCAGCACCATTCCCTGTGTCTTTGAGGTATAAATAGCAGTTTACACATGTAAAGTTTTTGTCATTTTGTCATCCAATGTGAGTCAACATGAGTAGAGCCCATAAGATGTTAACTCCAATGAGACAGAAGGTTGAGGACCTGCACAGATTAGCAAAAGGTTATAAAAAGTGAGTAGACTGCTGAAATTACCATTAAACAATCAGGGCTGCAAATAAAAAACATGGAACAGTTTCCAAGGAAGAGAATGTATCAGCATACTGCTCCCACAAAAAGTGAGAATTATGGTGAGACGGGCTAAGAGAACCCAAAGGTCACAGCTTCAGAACTACACAGTTTAGTTGAATCTTGGGGTTCTACTGTCAGGCTCCATATCCACAAAAGAGCCTGTAATGAATCACCTGAACCTGGACAAGTGAATCAAAAGCTTTTTTTGTGACAGTGTAGTTACGTTTGGTAAAAAAAAAACTGCATACAAAAGGACCTGGTTGTGGATTTTTGATGCTTTGGGGCTGTTTTGTTGCCAGTGGTTCTGGGGCTATTGTGAAAATCCACGGTATAATGAATTTTACTAAATACCACTAAATACCATTTACCAAAGAAATGGATGTGGGATCACAAACTCAAAGTTCTGCAGTCACCCTCTCAGTCTCCAGATTTAAAGCTAGTTGAAATCCTGTGATGTGTATTAAAGAGAGTAGCCCACAAGTGAAGACCAAGAACTGGAAATGTTTTTCATGTAGAAGTGGTCCAAGAACCCTCAAGCTGTTATTCTGTTTGTAAAAATTAAAATATGCAGCCTTCCCAATATTGCTTCTTTAAGCTTGAAATATCACTCAGTGCATGTGCTTTACTTAATATATCGTTTTAGCTCATATTCAGGAATGGTCCCAATAATTCTGGAGATGGACTGTGTAGGCAATGCCTTTTTGGACTCTCCTCAGGCTTACTGCTTAGAGTGCAGTGAATTTGTCTTCAAAAAATGCTACATTTGCTAACTACCTTTTTAGTGACATAAGGCAAGTGAAACAATCAACATTTAAGTGAATCAGCTTCTAGATTTTCTGCTCTTTCTATTTTTCATCTTATCTCATCTTATCTTCTGCTTCTAGGCACCTTTATTCATCTTTCATGGAAGCAATAAATGGCTCATAATTTCTTTAGCAATGACAATGGACATATGTGCTGTAGACATGCTATTACTTTTGAGGGGTGGTGTTGAAAAGGTCCTGGAGAAAAATAGGTCGACTGTTCATATAGCGCACAAGTGCTGGGATCCAGCGGTTCCACTGTGGTTCCAGTGGTTCCACTGGCAAATTCTATACAATGTCTCTATGTATTAAATAATGTTTGTATTGTATTTATTTTTAGCTCATCTTGCCCCACTAGAATTCTCCGGGCGCTCCATATGATCACTCTGCTTCTGGTTGGTGTAATGTCTTTGTAAAGGGAAGCCTGATCAGGCCAACTGTTTGGCACCTGGACACAGGAAATCCCTTGGCTTCTCCTCCCAGAAATAGAATTTTGGCATCTGGAGTAAGATAACTGTTTAACTGAGTAACTGTTTTTGTTTTAGGATTGTCCAGTTAAGGATGGAATTCACTAATCTAGCTGCTCATTAAATAACAAGGGACCACTTACTGTGCTGTAATGCAGTATCCTTCAGTCAGCTATGGACATCCTTTTTATGGACATCCTGCAAATGTTTTCATAAGATGAAGGAGATTCCTAGCTTTCCCTTAGTCAAAACATTGCAAGCTATGACCCTAAGGTATTGCCATTTTATGCTGATCTAGGTACGACCGGTTTTGTCAATTGTTTCTTTCCTTCTTTCTTTCATGTGATGTATCCATGTAAGATAAGTGTAGAGAATCAAATGAAATGAAATCACATCTTTCCAATGTCATGTTTGGTCAGTGTTTCAGTATATACAAATAACCTTCATTAAAAGATTATAATCATGCAACATCTGTTGGGATATAATTGGACCATAAAGTATAATACAAAGTATTATATATTATAATATAAAGTATAATTTTATTTTTTTACTAGCTTGTTTTTGTTTATACATCCATATTCAGTCACAATTGGTATGAATAGCACTGATAATTTCCCATAGCATGATGCAATTGCTGTATGTATTCAGTAGCATTTACATAATCTGTCATGCATTTAGTTGAAGCCACTAAATCATACCAGGACGCTTATTTGCTCATTTGGTATTTGGTAAAATTCTTGTGCTGTACTGATTCTCCTGGTTAGGAGCTTAGGAGCAGTTCACTGAGTGCGGCAAGCAGATTATACCATCTTAATAGGGCCGCACTGACAAGAGCCAAGTGAGCAGTGGAAAATCATTTCTAACTTGGGGTGCCAGAAGTTTACCAAGTAAAAAACATTTGTTTGACTGAGAACAGCAGTACTCACAAAGGTCACTTCATGCCGTTGAGTCACATAGCCGTAAGGTTTTTCTTTCCTTTCTAGCACTTTTTGACAAAACACAGCCAAGCTTCAGTGAAGAAGAACTAATGTGGGCCAACGCTGCCATGTGACAGATTAAGGAGATCCATTTCTGGACCCAGTAAACGATTGCGAAGTAACAACAGTATGACCTGAAAAGGTTGATGTCACATTGCTTAGAAAGTAATTGTTTTAAGGCTCATTGAACTGTGATAGATGTAGGGAGTTGGTAGAGCAGTTTTAGTTGTTGCATTTCTTTGCCATACTCAGCTTGGTATAATCCCAGATGGTAGTCATCAGAAATCCTAAAGTAAATATCCAGTTTGTGCAATGTTGTGATGATACTCTCAGTTGTACTCTGCTGTCAGTAGGTGGGCTTAAAGCACACCATGGTCTGATAGTCGCAGTCAGACACTATTTGCAGCACCTGCACTGAAGCACAGGAGCATCAGATGGCGTGGAAGGTTCTGGCTGGAGTCCAGCAATTACCACACCAGGGGGCTCTGTTACACTGGCAGCAGCTATGGCCAAACCTAATGAGCCACAGCCATAACAAACAGTGTGCTTCTGCTCGAAGAGATCCAAACATAGTCGCAACTTCCCATCTGAGGGTGTGGAGATTATTTGAGGGTAAAATTATGCAGCATAATTTGGAAACATACCCAGTCAGTGAATGGCAAGAAGGAAACTACAAACTAAAATGGATTTTAGTTAGTTGTGATAGAAATCTGTGAATATAGCTTACTGAGTGTGGACAAATGTCATGTATAAAAGGTGACCTCCTCATGAGAGACAAGTGGATGTCCTGCCAATACACCTGAAAATGAAAAACCTTGTTGTTTTTTCAGTTTTACTGAAAACGTGCTTTCTTTAGTGTTTGAAGATTTTCAAGCTGAAGTGACAAGAGGATGTTTTCTTTATAGTGGCCCAAAGGGAATGTTCCCCCGTTCATGCTTCTTACAAATGGAATCCAGTTTTTAGGTCTGTAGAGAGACTGCAGAAATAATAATGCTCACAGAGGAAGTATTTTCAGTCTATGCTTTGGTTGTGTTACATCAGCCTTCATCAAGATAATTTAATTTACATTTCATCTACATGCCTGAATGTTCAAACAAAGGAAGCAGCACCTACATTTTAAACATCAAGGCAATAGATTTAAAAGCAACACAGTTAGAACTATGGTATCTCACTTCTGAAATTTAAATCTGTGGATATTTTCTGGTCCTTTAGATTAAGACACTGGGCTGCTGTGCTAAAATAACAGCGTGCTATTTATTTTACTGCATTTGTAGTACTGCAGATATACTATGTGGGCAAAAGTATGTGGGCACCTGTATGACCCCCAACCACAACCCAACACCCAACCTCCCCAGCCCCACCAACCCCCCAAGCAAAAACACCCTCCACGTCTGGCAAGGCTGACCTCAAGAGTTTGTATGTGGGAGTTTGTGTTCATTCAGTCAAAAGAGCATATGCGTGGTCCGGCACTGATGTTGGATGGGAACCCTTGGCCTCAGTGTTTCTTGACAATCAGTATTTCATTACATCCCAAAGTTGTTTAGTGGGATTGGGGTCACGTAAGTTTCTCCACACCAAACTCAAACCATGCAGACTCTGCTTTGTGCACAGGGGCACAGTCATGCTGGAACAGAAAAGGGCTTTCCCCAAACTGTTGCCACAAGATTAGAACCCTGTAAATACCCTGTTATACTCTTGGCACTATGCATTCTCGTAGATAGCGTTCCCCTGTTTATTCTGCGCCACTGGTGCTGTGGAGTCCAGAGGTGACGTGCTTTACACCACCCCATCCAACACATGTGCATAGTGTATATGTACTCAGCCATGGAAAGGCATTTAATGAAACATGTTATAGTGATAGCACTTACAGTTGACTGGGACAAGTTGACTTGTGACACAGGTGGCATCATATGACAATGTCATGTTTAATGTCACTGAGCTCCATTCTACTGCCAGTGTTGGTGGAGATTGCATGGCTATGTACTTGATTCTATATACTAGCAGTGGGTATGGCTGAACCACCTCAACTCAAACATTAGGGGGATATGCACATACATTGGGCTAGATAGACGGCTTTCTTTTTCACAAACATTACTGGATGCATGCACAGCCAGGGGGCAACACCGCTTTAGTGACCAGACACAAGACTGTATAGAGCCATACTTGTGCTGTTCATCAACATGTCCAAATTTCACTGCCTGCCATAACTCCACTCTTCTGTCCTCGTGAACACAGAGAACCAGTCGAGTAGGATTTCTCGGTTGCTCTTTTAACACATCATTCATAGTTGGGGAGGCAGCACAGTGGTGGTTGAGCGAGCTAGAGAGTGAATAAAGAGACTGCGACATTAGCGAGAACAAAGCAGGGAATTAATGAAATATTTTGATCTCCTAGGGATATTATACTCTTTCCAGCCATCTTCTCTGCAGTTGGTACAGTTTGCTGCACAACAACTCCTTGTCATTGTTGTTTTAGGCCATGAAGAATGCTGTTTTCTGCTGTGAGCAGAGCCGCATTCAGTGGCTTTCTGCCCCCCAGTTGAACGTGGATCTCTGTGATGACGTTGCACAGAATCCAATCTACAATGCATGCACAAGGAACATATCGGATATTTACATCTGAGCATCTTGCTCCCAGTTCTCCCAGTTGATGTGTTTGATGTTTGTAAAGCAGGGAGTGAAGTAGAAACTCTTTTGTCAAGCACAAGGGGGCACAATAGTTGCGCTTAGCCAATGAGGCACCCAGCAGTTTCCAGAATTAATGGGAGTGTACCATGCATTTGATGTAAATAAAGCATCTTCTTGAATTTGTATGGGAAGATTTAATCAGCAATTCCAGATTCCATGTTATCATGCTTTTCATAGCACAACATCGCTGTCAAAGGTATTAGAGGTCTTTGATGACTGGCCATCGGGTGACAGCCTATCTCCTGAGGCCACCACTCTTCACTCACTCAGTGAATACGCTGATTAACCGTGGCATTTTTCATCTTGTTCCATTTCTCCGTCAATTTCGCTATGCCCAACTATCAAGACTAACACTCATGCATGCTGACAACTGGATGCCCTCTCAGGGTACAGATCAAACCAGGATGTCATTTTAGGCTCTGCTCCATGAGAATGTGTGTGTATGCATGTGTGTGGAGGCGGATGTAGGGTAGGGGGTTGTTTGACAGAGACACCAAAAGGCCATCGACCATGCAGTGTATGCTTTGATGATTTGTCTGTGCCCAACTGTGGAAATTGCTCATCTGATTGGCAGGCTCTGTCTTGCTGATGACGAAGTATCTATGACGCAGCAGTGAAGATGGAGAGACAGTGCGATACGAATACGAATTAGTGACTTCGGTAAGTGCTTTAGAAAGCGCCTTAATTGTGAACTAGAAGATACTCATGTGGTGCCTCAGACTTTTGCAAGCAGACTTCTATTTACATGTGAAACCTGTTTTTTTCTCTGTTTGAACACCCTCCTCACATTTCTGCTTCTTAGCCTCATCATTTTTGCATTAATGTCTGCATTTGTCACTTGAGAATAAAAGCGAGCCGTGCTGTGTTTATATGTATGCTGTATGAATGTTAGAGTTATTAAACTGATTTGCTGCTTATCAGTAAACCGCTTTCTTCTCTTAAATGTGTTCCTGAGGAGCATGGGATCTCTTTTTTCCTCATTTTTTACTTTGCTTATTACAAACACAAGAATGTATGAGAGTATGGTGGTAATTTGCAGGTTGGTGATGGATGGCATTGTCTCATGCCCTACGAGTCTTACATAAGCCAGCCTGGATTTGAAGGCGGCGGTAGAGCTGAGATTTCCCTTAATTGCTATGTCTTCCTTCTTCCTTCCTTCCATTTTGTTCCCCCCCCCCACACATCTTGGGGCTACATTTGTAAATGCCAACCAAATACCACAGGTATCCGTCTGACTAAGCTCGAAGTACACTTTGCCTCTTTCAGCATTCATTTGTTAATGAGGTAGTCATTGCTATCTCAGATTTGATTGCGTTAGACCACTGTTTTAAAGCATATGCCGCTTTTGTTGTTCTTGGAAATTAGTTTGTTAGGGTTCATGAGTAGCATGCCGAGTAACACCTTCAGCATTTCCACTATGTGTTTTATGACTTTGAGAAGCATTGCAGCAAAGAAATGCTAACTGGTTATCCTGTAGTACTGGGGTTAGCTGGGGATGGGACAAAAACCAAATAGTATGCAATCCGACCCAGAACTAGTGCAAAATCAAATGGAGCAGCTAAAGGCTGCTTGTTGGCTGAAAATTAACTCCTGGACAAAGAACAAAACACTGCAAGGCTTTCCTCTGTACATACTGGTATAGATACTGCCCCCTAGTGTCTGTTTATGTGTTGGGAGTTGCGAAAGAGCTGGAATTTCAACAAGGCGTTTCAGGCAACTGAGAAAAGTGGTTTCTGTGGGAGAGAGTTTCTCCCTTTGACATGTACCTTGGGCTTTATAACTTTGCAGATCGTTTATATGCACAAAAAGCTACATAACTCACTAAAGGAAAAGGAAAAACAGAAAGCATAATATGTACCCTCTCTGCTAGCCCAAAAACCACAAAGTACCCTGAAAATGAGATCAAAAATGAGACACTTTGCTGGAACTTTGCAGGCAATTTGCAGATGTCAGATTACCTGTGCTACCGGTCTGTCGTCTTCCTCACACACCTTATTCTTAAAATATTGCTCATTACGTATCCGTAAAGTCAATATCAGATGCATAGCTGGAGTAAGTGTGTCTAGGAATTCCTTTCAGCTACAAGAAGTCAGGACAACTCTGCTAGCTATATGTAGTAGTTATATGCCGCTCATTCTTCTACTGTCTCTTTTACTGTTCTTTGCTCTCGCCCTCCCCTGACGCAACCTGCATTTACCAACCTGAAATCAGAGTGCATAATTGTTTCCAAACTGCTTAATAAAAATGCAAAGCATATTTTTAATGGCTTAAAAGATACTAACACGCACAAGAGCCTGTTTGTAGAAAACTGAATCTGATTTGAATCTGTGCCTGTGTTTTTTTTTTTTTGGAGATATATCTAAGATTATCATATTTTAAATACCAGTTTTACTTTCTTTTACTCCCATGCACTTGCTTTTCTGAGCCCTAAAGGCCATGAGGATATATTGGGGAAGTATTTGAAGTGGACAAATTTTCCTTGTGATGTAAGGTAACTTTGTGGGCCACATCTTCTGATAATTAGAAAGTGATTGAAGGTAGAGTAGGTTAATATTTTTGAGTGTGTGTTTAGATAAATGTCTGTCTGAAGGGAAGCCAGGGAGCCACTGAGCAGCACAAAAAATATTTGTTGAAGCCAAGAGATCTAGCATAAATCCTCCTCCATTAGGCACCTTAAGGTAGAGGGCATTAGATCACACTGAGTGGTCAGAGTGGTCTACTGGTGTGACAAAGTGCTGCACCTTGGTTTCCAGAAATTACCTCTCCGCTGAGCTATTCCATTCAGTAACTGCAGGGGCAGTGTAAGTGTAGTACATCTGGTGGAACATTCTTATGGTTGAAGCCAAAACATGAGGTTTTTGCTAAAAGGTGCAATTAACACCTGAACAGTATAATGAATCAGCAGTGGCTGCATATGCTGCAATCCAGATGGAGGAATTTGCCAAAAGGTTTGTAGCTTTCTCTGTGATGAGTCATTCATCTCTTGGGTTTAAATGTCTTGCAGACTGGCTCACGAGAGTGGAGGATTAAATAGTTCTGTAGTCCATCAGGTTACACACTATGCTTTTCATAGCCATAGGCACTTTCTTGAACCTAATGAGACCGTCTGTCACTCAGCTGTCCAGGCCTCTGTGCTCTGGTCTGCCCAATTACATATGTGCTCACATTCTTCCTTGGCATGAAGACAATCTTGAGTAATTAGTGAATGTGTATGTGACTTGCTGCCCAGTTTGATCTGATACTTTGTCATCAGTGGCTAAAGGTACAAACCAGAAATGATGATCAATAGTTTGGTGAAAAATTAAATGTACATAATTTTCCATTCCTTTTCCAAATGTAGTCGGTCAGCTAAGGCATGTTTGGTGTCCAAAACTTGCCTTGTAGATTTAACATTGTAACTGAAATAAATAATATTTATTAATATAAGTATAACAATAAATATTAAGTGTTTGTCTCACAATTACCTTTTTGCAGTCTGTTTGCCTAAAATATCTCATACTTGCCTCAAAACACAATAAATTGTTATGGTATCTTAAGTGGATATCTTATTTCTTTTCTGACTTGAAAAGTAGGACATATCTGTATTATGTCATGTATTATGACATAAAAGTATTTCCATATCTGTGAAACTGGACAAATGTCACAGCTAAAAAAAAGCAGCAGTAGTGATCTTGAGGCCAGAATGACCTTTTAACTTTTTTTCAGCAAATAGTTTCCTATCACTCTAAGAGGTAAGAGGTGTAGCCTCTGGGAGTTGCTAAAGATCGAAGTCTGTACAATGGCAGGCCTCTGAAACTGTCTGGTGTTAGCCAAACAATGTCTTCTGTGGCAAGTGTGTGAGGCATGTAGTTGGCATGATGGCATGGTGGGATATTAACTTACTTGTTAGTTATATTAAACATGCCTTGGATGCATGTATTCAGCATTTTAAATTGTTATCTGATGTCTCCAGTGCTGTGAAACAGTGTTTTCCGCTCCCCAATTTCTTTTATTTTTTTTATATATATATTTATATACTCATCATCAAAAGAATAGTTGCACCCAGAAGGAAGTGTCATACAGAAGAAGTGATAAAATCACATGGCATGGCTACTTAGAGACTGCTGTTGGTGTTGTGATGCTAATAAAGGTGGACATGCTCCTTTCTTCAGTGTCTTCACTGTCAAACACTGAGCGAAGCTCAGGTGGAACGGAACATTCAGTTAAGCAGCTGGAGAAGAGAAAGCCAACTCCAGCCTCATTTAAAGATGAACATCAGCCATGCCTGTTGACAGTTTGGTTACTTGGAGAGTATGAAAAGTGCTTTCACAGCCTGGAATGATATGATAGTTTGACATATTCATTGCTGTTGCTCTGTTGTCATATGTAAATCTTGTGGGCATAAATATTAATGAGTCAAGATTTTGTTATTTAATAGTCTAGGGTTTTGGAATTGGTCCGTTTTGCTGTCCTCTTCTACAAATTAAGAATTTGGATTTAAAGGAGGAGACAACAGTGTTTGAGGTTCACAGTATGTCAGTGCAGAACTCTTCTTATTCAAGTATGCCAAAGTACAATGTATACACCTTTAAGCTTGTAACTCTTGGCCCAAACTAAAGAAACAAGTTTCTGACACCCAAACTAATCTTGGCTAATTGGTGATAATTGGCGAATGGTGAAACTGTGCACATTTAATTTCGGTTGAAGCAATTAAAGCAATTCCGATACTAAAAACCTATATTTATGGGTGTAACACAAAGAATGAAGCCAATAGGACTGACTATTGTGAAATGATAATATATGATTGCATTTTAAACTGTGTAAAGGTGAGAATTAGCTTTGTTAATAGCTAATCTGTGGAGCAATAAAGACATTCAATAATTTTCATTTTCAGTGTGAATATTTATTTGTCATTCAAATGTTACAGTAAAAGACATGATGATGTTCAGATTACAGAAATGAGAGAAAAGACAGTAATCAAACTAATGTATGTAGCTCATCCAGTCATACATCATAATGGCAACATTATTCTTACTCTTGCAGCTAAGAACCCTGAGGAGTGTACCATTTCGTGGCTCTTACACCACATTTAGCTTCGTGCATCCTATTGCGGGCGACCCAAAAAACTAAAGTTCTGCTTGGCAGATATCTTTCTGTGCTGCCCGAGGGGGGGCGACTTATGCTAATGCCATCTCTAAATCATCATCCTCGCCTTTGAGAGAGCAAATCCTGTTTGCTTCTTCATGCTGACAGAATCTCAGTGAAATGTACTGATCCTCCAGGCCTTCGCCTCATTATCACCCGCTGAAATCACATTCACTCATTTGGGTTATCATTATTAGTGTGTCTCCTGCCATATCTGCTAATCAAGTAATTGTACCCCAATTCTTTGATGCGATTATTTGCAGTAGTCCTGTTTGATGTTTAAATTAGGAAAATAATTATCCGACTCCTCAAGCTGCAAGACTTGAAAATTCACCTTGGCGTTGCACTGTAGCAGGGAACAAGGAGGGCAAAAACAGCTTACTTTAACTGGGTTATTTTTGTTGTGGGTTAAAAAAAGGTGTTGATCTTCGAATTTGAAAAGCCCAGTGAAAAGGCTGACTTGGCTAGGCAGGACAAGGGGGCTCGCTGTCAGTGGCGGGGAAGGGTGAGTCGGATGACCGAGTTAGAGCGGAAGATATAGTACCTGACTCTTTTGTTCTGAAACCATAGTGAGCCTCACTATAGCCTAGCAAAAGGCCTGTCCACTGAGAGATGAAGGAGCAAGAAAAATTAGACCTCAGTGGAAAAACCCAAGCCCTGAGAAATGTTCTGGATTCAAACCATATAAATGCCATGTCTACGTGTGTGAAAACAAAATATGATCATTTGTGTATAGCTCTATGGCCCATTTTCCTTGACACTGAATTAATGGCGTCATTAATGAGGATTCCTCATTGAAAATATCTATGGCATTGGACTAGGCATGATCTGCATCATTGTTTTACTCATTTTCCCCACCTGGGGTTTTTATTTATTTATTATTTTTAGGTCTGATTGTGTCTGCAAATAAGATTGCTCAGTCCTAAATATATAAATAGCATTAATTACCTGTTTCACGAAGGGCTGCGATATCTCCTCAAGCGTAGCCTTAGAAGTGATATTTTCTCCATCTGAAAATGTCACTTACATCAGTTTTTGCATCACGTTTTCGTTTTTTTTGTGTTGTTGTTTTTCCAACTTATCCGCAAATTGTCCAAAATTATCCCAACTGAACCGCACTTAACATGGCTCAGTTAACAGACGCTGAATGCAGGTGCACAATTTCCCCTCTGAACTGAAGGTGAGAGACATAGACAGCACCAAAAGCATGGTTCCACACTTCAACTCAGACAGCAGTCTCTGGAGAGCACACACTTTCAAACTGAGGTGTGAAGCTGAAAATGGCACACAAACGGCAGTTCACACATGCAATGTGTTTGTGTGGTGCAGTAGCAGGCTGAACAAGAATTACTTTCAAGCTGTACAGAAAGGCAATGACTTTCTATGCATTGGCTATTGCTATTTCTCATGTGTTGTGGACTTGGCCGCAAAGCTGTCAGATTGATTTGTGGGTAGGTTTTCTAACTGATAGATCTGCATGATCTGCTTATCACAAAGTAGATGTTGAGCCCCGTGACTGATGTCACCTTTTTTTTGTGGTGAAGATAAGAGAAATGGTTGCTACTTAAACAAGCACTTCAGCCTTCAGCAAATATTGTCTTTCTACATGCATTTCCCACAGCAAACGCTGTTACATGGAACAGTATTAAAGCTCAGTGTTGTTATATATCCATATGGTTACATGTTGTTATTATTTAATTATTAATGATTTATTTTTTATTTCTTGTATTGGTTCACATTTGAATTCTAATATACATAGCAGTATGCTAAAACGCACTGATGAATCAATAATCTGACGTGACTAAAGATTAGCCTGCATTATTTTGACCCAAAATTAACTGGATTTTATTGAAATACATGAATGACTTGATTCATCCAAACACCCATGGAAACGCATGGTCACCCATGGAAACCCACTGTAGTCATGTAGAACTGTAATTGATCAACAGCAAGCAGTGAAAACACTGCAATTGGTCAGAAGGCTCATTTGCTTATTGCAGCTATCTGCAATATCAGCATTACAGTGGTGTTATTTTACCAACAAGGAGGATGGTGGACATTTTTCATCACTGTTGTTCACTCCGGACCTAGTATATCTATTCAAATAATAATAAAATAGTATGGACAAAATTATTGTCACCCTCAACCTACTATTTGGTAGCATGGCCTTAGGAAAGAATAATTGAAATCAAGTGTCTTCCTAGAGCCATGAATGAGTTTCTGGCACTTCTTTACTGGAATTTTGAACCACTCTGCTTTTACAGTCCAGATCTTCCAGATTCGAAGGGTGCCTTCTCCTGAGTGGTGCTTTCAAATCTCTCCACAGGTGTAATTGAGATCTGGAGTAAGCCATCCTTCGCTAAAACCTCCAGCCAACTTTTCTATTCCCTCCACATCCAGAGAGGTTAACTACAGTGCCATGGGCTACAGACTTCTTGATGGCGTCATGTACTGATGAGACAGGAACATTAAGATCTCTGGGGATGGACCTTGTAGTTCTGGTATTGCCCATGCTTTATGACAATTTTGTGACTCAGATCCTCAAACAATTCTTTCCTCTTCTTTTGTTTCTCTGTGCTTTCATGGTACACACAGACACACAGCACAGGCTGATTAAACTGTTCTTTATTTAAACTGGTTAAACTATTATTTGTTTAAATGTTATGCTGTATATGGGTTATATATGGTTTCTTCTTTGCATGGTAGAGTTTTAAGTTGCATTTGTAGATGCAGAGATAAACTGTGTTCACAGACGATTGTGTTCAGAAGAGTTCCTGAGCCCATGCAATGATTTCCACTACAGAATCATGTTTGTCTTAATACATTGCCAGCTGAGGGGCAAAAGACCACAGCCATCACAAACAGTTTTTTGGCCTTTTCCCTTGCATACAGAAATTACTCCACATTCTCTGAATCTTTTAAGGATGTTATTTACCATATTATGTACCATCATGTTATTGACCTGTTGCTAATCAACCTAATTAGTTGTAGGATGTTCCACCAGGTGCATTACGCACCTTTACCAGTCTTTTGTTTCCCCTGTCCCAACTTTATTAGATATAAGTAGCTGGAATCAAATTAAAAACAGACATATCTTTAAAAAAATAATAATTTCTCAGTTTCAACATCTGGAATGTTGTCTTTGTATTATTTTCAATTAAATAAAAGGTTTAAATGTTTTGCCTGTTCTTTTCTTTTCTTTTCTTTTCTTTTTTTTACCTCATGTGCAGCATCTCAAAGTTTTTTGAAAAAGGGGCTATACATTGCATGGTGAAAACATGATGCCCATTACCAGTATCAAGCATGTCAATCTTGAGACAAACAAGATGAACCTATCCCA
Source organism: Semaprochilodus insignis (assembly GCA_034552555.1). Lineage (NCBI taxonomy): Eukaryota > Metazoa > Chordata > Actinopteri > Characiformes > Prochilodontidae > Semaprochilodus > Semaprochilodus insignis. The sequence continues at coordinate 48,717,817 of CM067474.1, read as the reverse complement.
GCATTCAATCTGCAGAAGGCAGGAAACACCCAGGACAGGCCGGCAGTCCATCGCAGGGATATACACATACATGTATATGAAATCTCCAGAATAAGATAATAGGAGTCTAGTATAATCACATGGCAATCTCTAGTTATACATATAGTGTAAAGGTTACTTTCACTAGTTACAGATATCAAAATACCTACCACAGACTGGTAAAATGAGGTAACATAGATGATATGCAATATATCAAACAATTCTAATAACTACAAATGCATTAATACTAATATTAGTATTGGATGTTGGGTTGATACCATGTTCATTTACTCATACTCGCTCTCATGAAAATTCACTGATAAACAGAGGCGGAAAGGTCTACATTTGGTACCAAAGTCTGTATATTCCTACGTTACGCTCCTCGAGTAAGTTAGCCTCGGTAGTCTCGGTGGTGATTCCAGCTGTCATTGTGCAGAAACAGATGAAGAGCAGAAGGGAATACTATGAAATGTACTTCCAGCTGTTCTGACATGGAATAAGTTCACTCTTCTCTGCCGCAACACTACTTGACCCAAGATAACTAACTAGTTAGCTAGTATAGCTGGCTAATGTATGTCATTTAAATGAGGTAAATTTTAATTAGATTGTAGATAATGACTGTTGAGGTACGCTGCACTCACTTACACTAAAAACTACTTCATTCAAAGTAATTTATTATGCTACTGGACTCACTTTCGACAAGTACTTAAAAACATGTACTCATACTCTGTAACTAGGTCTGTCACATTTATACATGAATTCTGACTACTTAACATTACATTGGCCATGTTTACTAAACCTGGCACTTCGAAATGGGTCCATTCACAAAAGTGATCCATAGTTTTATAGCTGCATATGATTTTTGTATAGCAGTGGCCACTCAATTGGTCGAGGACGTTTTCTCCAGTATTATTCTACGCTGCTCCTTCCTCATTTGCTCTTTTTCTGCTTATCACTGCTCATTTACTGACTGACAGTCAGAAATCCCTCCTTCTACAGGGGCGCTAACAGGCACCCTGCAGCACAGACAGAGGACATGGCGGCCGGCAGCCTCTAGCTGTTGTAAATATGATTTATAAATTGTCATTCATTTTGTTAAGATCCTCCAGCCAGTTTCTCAGACATATATCAACCCATAAGTTTGTATTTAGTGGAAAAATAGTTTTTTATGTTAGATTAAGTTTCTTATTTTTTGCTCATATTAACAAGAATTATGATCTAGAGGCACCCCTATTAGATGAAATGACCCTGATAGCGAGCCAGCATGATGATGATTATACATATAGGAACTGATATATTGTGGAGCCCTGATTGAAAGGCTCAACACACTTTCTGAGGACAAATGCAAACAAAACAGTCATTCTTGTTCCACACAGTGCTAGCAATCAGACTCTGTTCCACATTATAGATCTCAAATTTGGTAACCATAAATCGTGTGGAATTCATCACGGTTGGAATCAGAGCTCTGGCGTATGGAGAGATCTGTACGCTCTGTACAAATGCGGGATAAAAAAAGTAGAGAAAAAAAATGCAGAAAAGTAGAGATTTTACTTTGTGAACATCTCAGTATCATGATCTCATTCGCTGCCGCAGTTGGTGTGGAAATGTGAGTAGGAGACGTGCGTTTGTGTGCGTGCGGCAAATTTGTCAGATAAAGGGAAAAAGGAAGGAGAACAATGAAAGACTGAAAGATTGAGTACAAACATCTCTCTCTTGCACAGCAATTTGTGTCCACCCCTCATGGAGGAAGTGTTTTAAATAAAGGTTGCCTGAGAGGTTAATTAGTACTGTCTTAATGTTATCCATCAGCAGTGAGCTGCTTTTCTACGTTTGACAGCTTCATTATGGAGCCAAACAAGGATGGCTGTGAGCGTTGTGAAGCTCCAAGAGATACCAGGTAAACAAGGAATTTGGAATATTATTCGAGTTTAAATTAAGCAGCTCAAATTTTGAAACGAGCATGAACTTTCAGAGAATCGCCACAGAGAATTCAAAGATTGATGGCCTGTGCCCACTGCTTGACTACAACCCTGCGTCGTAAGCTGCGAAAATGTGAAAACCATCTGGAGGCACCCTTTCACATCCCGATCCCAACATCCCCACTCATTGTCTACCACCCAGAGTGAAGACATCTGGATGACCATGGTAGCAGTGCAGAATTAGTTCATGATTTATCGCTCATGCTTTCTGCAGTCCTGGAGAAGCCAAACCGCAGACAGTCAAGTGGTTCTCTCATCTGCACAGCTGCTAACAATCGGCTTACTTTTCAGATCATGTTGTGTGCTGCCGTAATTGGCTCTGCGTTGCATATCGCAATTAGTCTGCATTGTTATTGGGCCATATACAGTGAGCTTGTTACTGTAGACAAATTAAAAGCTTTATTTTGCTGGCAGTTTTGGGTTTATTCACCACAGATATTACTCACCCTGAAAAAACACTATAATGTCCTTGGGTTGTTATTGTGAAATAATGCAGATTGAGATTTTAGTGATCACTCCCTCAAGCTTAGATGCTGTTCTCAATAAGAAGTAATTTATTGAGCTTGACAGCCTCTTTGACAGGCGCTGCCGCTGAGTACTGATCCATTTCTATCCATTCAAATTAGTATTTAATTTGACTGTAATTTCCCTTGGACTAAACTTTCCAGACACTGTCCGCATTAAATGTACACAGTCTCCCAACTTGTCAGCCCCCCGCCCCCTCCCCATAAGTCTACATTGAGTGTAAGGGCTGGAATGTGAACTCTACTGTTAACACGTTTAATTTGCAACATTGTCAGTAGAACTCAGCCCTCTGCTCACACGTGCCATCGCCTTCCAATGCACCCTTATTCTCACACATGTATGTGCGCCTGCTTGACAGTTCACAGACTGGTTCACTCATCTGTGGTATTTGTATTTAAAAGCTTGCAGTTTTATAGTGGAGGGTGAGAGAGCAGCAGTGTACCTGAGCGGCCGAGCGGTGAGTGGCATTTGTATTGCTGGCAGGTTCTCTGTCTGTCTCTTGCACCGAATGCCGATGAGCTCAGCCTCTGGGGCTCTGGCCGACAGCCTGGCCTTTTGGCTGAGGAGAAATCAATCAGAGCGTCAATTGCCTCCAAAGAGCCATTATCCAGCTTGCCTCTCCGCCGGCCAGAGCCCCCCACCTCCCACATCTCTTTGCTCTCTTACCTGCTGCTGGTAAACCATAAGTGTCTAATGAATTCTTGTTTTTGAATATAAGCAAACTAAGGTAAACTATGCTCTCTGACTAATTAAGTTATTTAACTGATAGATTAAAAACATTGACGCTCCACTGAATTACTGGCCTGCATATTTTTACTGTGAAGCAATGCAATGAATACCTGAATAGTGATTTCTGTATTCAAATGCTGGCACCTGAATTACCAGCATATCATCTACATGCAGTAAATACTTGCACTGTCATTTGCTTCTGATAAAGAGTACGAGGCGTATACACTAATCACCAAAAAATAGTTGCACTCAGAAGGCATCAACCAACAGAAACTTGGTGAGAAGACTTGACATTGTCATGTGAGCGTGGAAATTTCTAATTCTAGCATAGAATATCTTTCAATAAAGTTATTCAAATTCAAAAAATTGATGTTCCGCTGAATAATTAACCTGCGTATTTTCACTCTGACATACTGTGATACAATGTAGCGTAAATTCCAGCAGCACTGCTGATCCACTCACACCGGCACAACACACACTATCACACCACCACCACATCAGTGTCACTGCAGTGCTGAGAATGATCCACCTCCAAATAATACCTGTCTGTGGTGGTCCGTTGGGTGAAAGGGGATTGACAAAGTATGCAGAGAAACAGATGGACTACAGTCTGTAATTGTAGAATAACAATTTGAACCTAAATGGTAAGTAGAGCTAATAAAATTAACACTGAGTGTAGAAACAAGGACATGGGTTTTCTGATATATTCTGATATGGCCGTGTATACGAGAGAGCAAAAATTTATTTTTTAACTTTTTTAAAGACTGAGTACTTGTACTAGTAATTGTTTTTTGCAGAGCGCTCATTCTCACTTCGTTATTCTTTTGGATCACCGGCCCTTAGATTCTAGTTCTTAGAACTCTGTTTTTTTACTTCCACAGATCCCTCAGATTAGCTATGCATCAACCGCACCAGAGCTGAGCGACAACACCCGCTATGACTTCTTCTCCCGAGTGGTGCCACCTGACTCCTACCAGGCACAGGCGATGTTGGACATTGTCACAGCCATGGGCTGGAACTATGTCTCTACACTTGCCTCTGAGGGGAACTACGGAGAAAGTGGCGTGGAGGCCTTCGTTCAGATCTCTCGGGAAACTGGTGGGTGGCTCTTTCTGCCTTTTCTGTGCCATATTAGCTGCTCTGTCGTTGCTGTGTGGTAATGTGAAAAAATAATATCAATGTTTTGCTGAAATATTAAGAATTAGTTTCCTTCATATTGTGGCACGCTTTCTGTAAAAGGTTGGTGTCCTCAAAAGTACCTGTCTGAAAGCCTTTAAATAGACGGGAAGGTGGTCTGAATTTGAATCTGATGATGTATGCACCGTGCAGGTTTGTGATAGTCAGCCTTTTCTATGTTTGTTGAACACTGTTGACACAAGGCATTTTAGAAGCTGGATAGATTACATGGTCTGACAAAGGGATGATAGAGCATTTGCTGTCTCAACAGAAGAAGCTTTGAAAGGTGAGTCAGTATGAAGAAATGCAGAGGTCCTACTTTAAGGACATGTCTGAAAAGCTGCAGCTTCATACGTTTTTGCATTCTATGAAACCAGAGACAGGTGAAAGTCCTCTACTGCGTCTATTAGAAGCAAGCCAAGCATATCTGCCATAATGTTTGTGATTATTCAGCCGTTTCACCGACAAGTGGAAACATGAAGGTGGTAAAAAAAAATATATTAATTTTTTAAGGCGAGCAGGACATGGATATATGGACAGGTGACAAATTCAAGAAAAACATGAAGAAATGAGTGGAGAAATATAATGATGCAAATACCTCCAGACAGGTGTACTGCATATGATACAGTCAAGTACTTAACATCCTATTATACTCTGCAGCATGTATCATAATGCTAAGCAGGCTCAGCTGTCATTGATTTTGGATTTAGATTGGCAAGAGGAAAAGTTCTATGAATCTTTGAAAGAGGGTTCATTTTTGGACACAGACAGCAGGAACTAAACTGGTAAGTGTTTCAACCGAAACATGGACTAAAATGACATATGCATTTAGATTTATGGAAAAGCATCAGTAAATAGGGTTGGACGATGTGCAAGGACATATTCCGATAAGCTCTGTGGCTCTGTATATATATATATATATATATATATATATATATATATATATATATATATATCACTCACAATAACTATATATATATATATATATATATGTATATATAGTTATTGCGAGTTTCTTACAGTAAGAAAAATCCATACTGTCACAGGCCTACAAGTCCAATAAAGCTGCTAGACTGAGCATCCATTTTTCAGGTCATAGCTGTATTTGACACTTGATAGAACATTTTCCGCCATTGGGCATAGTTTCAGTGTCTTAAGAAGACATGCCCCCAGTGTTTCAAAGCAGAGAATACTGTACTGAGTTTTGCAACAAACTTACAACACAAACTTATTAGTGTTGTACACAAACCTTTAATGAAATCAGTGTGCTACTGTTAGAATTGAGCAAATCCATGCCAAAGCTGCTCTTTGAGACCAAACTACAAACCTATAAACTAAGAAATCTATAAAATATATAAAAACTCAATATAAAAAAGCTGCCAAATACTTTTTAAACTCTTGTTTACTTGTTTACCAGTGGCAACCATTTCTCTCTGACGCGTCATTCCAATAATGTATCACAGTGGTGCCGGTCCAAGCCAAGGCCAGTCACTTACACAGTGTTGTAATTTATTAAGAGTGAAGAGGGGAAAAAAGACCGGACCTTAATGATGCATGTGAACATAATTATGGGGACAGGTTTGGTAATGGACTTGCCAACCAGCCCCCTGCGCATACACAACTGTTTGCCAAGAGAGGGCATCGTAATGAAATCATGCTTCCCTTATGCTACGTGATTGATTTATTACTGCAGCCTACCACACTTGCACTCATGTAGACACCGGGCTTCTGCATTAATTATGTTGTAATTATGGAATTAAAATTCATAAGCTGAGCCATGCATGTGAGCGATTAACAGTTTGCACCGTACCTCCAGGCTCATTAAGAGAGAGAGAGACTGTGTATGTGTGTGTGAGTTTGTGTGAGTGTGTGTGTGTGTGTGTGTGTGTGTGTGTGTGTGTCCATATTTGGGTGTAGATGTGCATTTATAACTGGCATGTGTCTAAATGTGTAGCTGGCTTTATGAGGAAGAAAGGAAAGTGTGGGTGTTCCTGAATCTATTTTGATGCTCTGTGTTTCGGAGCTCTACAGTATTTACATCAAAGGATAGTGTGACACACTCCAAGTAATAAGATGTTTCATGCTCAGAAATACTCAGTAGTTTTCACATACAGTCTGAAATGGAGCTTACACTCATGCTTAGAATAAACATTTTTTAGAAAAACTACAGGATATATTGACATGGTGTCACCTGATCTGATTTTATATACCTTTATATCTATCTATCTATCTATCTATCTATCTATCTATCTATGTGTAGTGGTATAGCAGTAGTAACTTCAGGTTCCTGCAGAAGGCGTTGCATGAGGATGATGGAGCTATAAATACCTGTGGGGTGTGTGCGACAGGATAGACTGAGAAGAGGTGGCACAGTGGAAAATGTGTCATAAAGCAGATGATAATGATTTGCAAAAAGGTGTGATTGCATTTGGGCATGCCAAAGGCCACTGTGTGAAGGAAGTAGCTGGATTTGCAGGTGTATGGAAGCAGACGGTCATACAGTCAAGTCAAGTCAAGTCAACGTTTATTTATATAGCGCCTTTTACAACAGATGTTGTCACAAAGCAGCTTTACAAAGAATCTGGTGTCCGAGCCCCCAGTGAGCAAGCCAAGGGCGACAGAGGCAAGTAAAAACTCCCTCAGTTCAAAAGGAAGAAACCTCGAGAGGAACCAAGACTCAAAAGGGGAACCCATCCTACTCGGGTCAACACCAGATAACAAGACAAGCACAAGCAAAGGAAAGGAGGTCAACCAGCAGTGGCAAAAATCCCGGTCTACTGAAAATTTACCTCAGGGAAGGTATCCACAAAATTGGGCTGAATTATGCAATTCTTTGATGCAAGAGTGGCATATAAATATGATACTGTTGTACATCCCCACATGGAAGAAACCTACAAAAAGTATAATATAGAAAAATATATTGCAATAGTCTATTTATGTTTTGTGATTATATTAACAGCATTTAACGTTTCTTTTCCTTTTTAATAGTGTACTTATTTTTACTAGAGTCAGATAAGCTGGGGATAGGAATCAACTTCATGCAAAAGAGAATGCAAAAGTGAAAACAGTTCCTCTTTACAGTGAACAGGCCCTCAGATTGTTTTCCCTCTGGCAAAATAGGCAGCACTGTTGTACTTCAGTATAGAGCTTTTGTACAGAATTCAAAAACAAATGAAATAAATCATGAGGTTTTATTAACACTCTATCATTTGGGTACATTACTGACCAGTGTTCAGCATTTCAACTTCCTGGCCCAGGCTTCAGAGGACTGAGAATCTGTAAATAGATTATATAGTGAGCAATAATAATCATGAATAATGACAGCCATGTGCTGCATATAGCTACGCAGTACAAGTACTTGATTTTCCTTAGCTTCCCTTAGGGAACAACACTATTCCCATTCATGAACTGTATGCCACCATGTGGGTTTGTTTTAAACGATGCAATCTGTCATTCTGAGATGTGTCATGTGTGTGTGTTTATCTTGTTATATGCTCGTACAAACTGCCAGATTTTTTCCTTCTGTTTATGTGTTATGTTCTGGGATACATGTAGTGATCTTGGATTTATGGAGTGTCCGTACTGAACGCTCGATTCTAAGATCTATAAGTAGCTTTGTGTTGAACCACAGCCTATCATCACACTGTATCTGTACGCCAAAAGTAACACTTTACTGCTCATATTTAGCTCTGCAGGCTCTCCCAAGATAATCACAAGTGGCATGGCTGGATATCCCGCTCTCTCTTTGCTGAGCTGGCTGTTATAAAACGTCTGGCTCAGAATCAATTAGCCATACCTGCAATATCACCGCAGGTAACTCAGTCTAGAGCTTCTCGTTCACAGTCCCCCACAGACTTTAGAGGAGACTTACATTCCCGCCATGTTAAAGTGACTTAATGAGCCCTTAACTGCCGCAGGGAAATCAAGGCCCGTTCAAGGGGCTGTGTAAATGGAATGTACAGTAGAATCTCAGTGCAATGCAGCCGGAGGAGTGGAAATCTTCCCCCTGGATGCAGAGTCACTGACCTCATTGGCTGGGATAAGCTGTCATGGATTAAGAAGGCATTTACATAATGTTAAAGAGAGATGAAACTCAGCCTTGCCCAGAACCACCTAATTTGAGCCGCCATTCTCTCCGAATGTGCAGAATGGCTAACAGCCGTGTAGGAGAGACGTCTTCAAATAATAATTTTCGCAGCCTGGTAATCCTATTAGGATAGATTAAATATTTCAGACCTTCTTCTTTCCTTCCTTTTCACCTTTGAAGTTTGGAAATATTTTTATCCAGTCTCTCGCACCTTCTCTTCTCCCTCCATCTGGAGATAGTCCCAGTCGAGCAGTTTCTACGGCAACCCCTCCCAGCCGCTAAATTAGATGAACTGCTTTCGGGCAAAGAGTCTCCTGCCCGACCATAGAGGGCAGCAAAGCTCATACAGTATCACCACATCACCACTGCAGAAATGGAGGTTTATGCCAAAAGTGCTCATTTTTGATCATATTTCATAGAAGGGAACTTTGGTTTATTTGCTGTGTGTCAGTAAGAGAGAGAGAACGAGAGAGGGAGAGATGTAGAAAGGGAAGCTTTGAAGATTTCCGTGAATGCCTGCAGGTATGGTCAGTGTATGTATTGTAAGACACTGTGAAAAGGCTGAAATTATTATACTGATGTCATCTATGAAAGGCTTATTTTGCTTCATGTTTCATGGTTATGAATATCACCGTCAAAAATGCCTTATTTCTGTCAAGTATGTCCGGATATGTCTTAACCCTTTCAGCTCAGCAAAACACGGGATTTACAGTATACGGGATCTGCAGAATAGACAGAGCATGGCCACAAGGGTGAACTGACCTAAGCCGTGTTTTCCTGTAGCATCATTAATCACAACATTCAGCCATGGGAATACAACAAATCAAAGTTTGTGTTCACAGTAAAAGGTTTGCCTTTCTTCAAACTTATGGGATTTAATGGCAAAGTGCCAGAGAATATGTAGGTTCTCAGGATTTTGTAAATGTTAGGTCAAGTTTGTAAATGTCTTTGGGGTTTAACTGTTTGCCAGACATCTGGCATGTTAGGAGTAAAAATCAGTTTTATGAAACTGTAGACATGCATGTTTAAGGATGGGCAAACTCAGTTATCGGAACATAATCTAACATAATAAACATAATAAAAAAACATGGAAAACGTGTGCATTAATCAAATCAGGGAATATTTTAAGTGGCTAAAAGTTAAGGGGTAGTTCAAATAAGAAAGCGGATCGAATTGAGAAAGGTGCTTCACATGCTGTAGCCAATCAAGCAACTGAGAAGTTGCAGAGAAAGCTGATCTAAGATATTCTGATTTTCTGCTTTGTATAATGCAAAAAAGGACTCAGAGCTGAAACATGCTCTAGAACTTCAATATGAGTGGACAGCACTAAACTGTCTAAATGAAACTAAACTAAATGATTGTGTCCAATTACTGTCTTGAGTACAGAGTTTAGGGCCATTTTGTGCCATTTGTGTTTTTACACACAGAGGAATTTTTCTTCTGCACTTAACCCATCCGTGAAGTGAGCCCACATACACACACATTAGGGGGCAGTGAGTACAATTGCCCGAAGCGGTGGGCAGCCCTAACCACCGTGATCAGGGAGCAGTGGTTAGGGGGGAAGACCTAATGGGTGAATACATGTTAATAAGTTGTTTACATCACAGAAACAGTGATTTTTGCAGCTTATTTCCATACATAGACTGTGAATGAATGGTAAAGCTCGAAACTTTATCAATGTTAATATATTACTTCAGACTGCTTTATTTCAAAAGAGCAAGAGATGTTTCCTTGATATGGATCTCCTCAGTATTCACACAGCAAGTTTTATGATCAGAAATGTGAGCACTGAACATCTGCATATAATCTAACTATCAACAAGAGATGATAAAGAGAAGTATTCGTTAGCTTCCTTGGGATATGGCAGCAGAAGAGCCACCAAAGTGCGTCTGTTAAAACCGTAACACCAGACACAGCACCTCACCTGGGCTCGTCAGGTTGCTAACTAGATCGTAATGGACTGGCAACATCTGGCGTGGTTCGATGAGTCACAGTACCAGTTGTTTCGGGCTGATGGTAGGGTTCGTGTGTGGCGCAGACACCATGAAGTCATTGACCCCAGTTGTTAACAAGTCACTGTGCAGGCTTGTGATGGTTTCATATTGGTGTGGGGTGTGTTCTCATGGCATGGGTTGGGTCCACTGGTCCACCAAAACTTGTCATTGACCGGTGCCCACTATGTTTCACTGCTTTGTGACCATTTGCATGATGGGATATTCCAGCAGGATAATACACTGTGCCATCAGGCCCAAGTTGTCCAGAATTGATTTGATGATCATTGTGGAGAGTTCAGAGGAGGCCTGCATGTTCGCCCGACATGAGCCCAATAGAGGCATCATGCCTCAAACTCTCCACAATGTCAAAAAAATTATCGAACTTTGACCTTGACCTGAGCACACTGGCCAGTGTTCAATCTCCCTCACAAGACAACACTTCACAACTAATACACGTGTGCATGAAGTATTGCTGCTTTATAATCAATGTACATACAGTTGCATGAATTACAATCTAGCTGTTCAGAGTTGCATTTTCACATATGGCATATGTATTGGATTTCAGTACATCCACGTATGAAAGTGTTGCAAATTCAAATTGGAAATATCAGATTCAGTGGAATTTTTGCTGTTCACACTGCCACACAATGAGCACATTTATCTCACATATGAAGAAAAAGATTTGGGTCACTTTTACATGGTGTGTAAACATAGCCTAAATGCTAATAAATGATTTATCTGCATCAGTGTGTACAGGTAGTCAACACCATCTTGAAAGATTCACAGTACTGGTACTGTGAGTTCTCTATTCAACACTAACTATACCTTTATCCATCTTTGAGCCTGGAAAGAACACTGAGGGCCAGATGTATTAAGCTGTTTGTGCCAGGTTTTAACTGTGAGCGGGCAAAAAAACATGTGTGTTAGGTAATACGTGGTAATAATTCTGTTTTTGGAGCCAGAGTAGAATTACACCTATATAATATGTTTAAAGAACTCGTCTCAAACATACTGATTGCTCCACTGTTTCATTGCACCCTCTAAACTCTGTGTCTCACAAGCATAGTGTAATTAGTGGATGGTCCTACATGCAATTTGCGTGATTATCTACTGTCTTAGCAAATTTCAGTGCTTTGTGAGCACATATTGTGGCATCATCAAGGCACATTTGTGCGGTGTGTGCTCGCGTTCACCCAATGCATAATTTATTCATCTTTATAAGTGCCCTTCACTCACATGTATGAACTGCATATTAGCGGACAAAGATCTAAAGTTGATTTGTTTAAAGTTGCTTATGCAGGCTAAGTTACATGACCTGTCAACCCAGGAAAGCTAAGAGAATGACCAAATAACTAACGCGTTTAGAAGGATTCTTTATTTTAATCAAGACAAACTGTTTGGCAGATGCCTTAACTTCAGAAAGAACGTTCAGAATAGAAGTGCTGTTAGAGCCAACACTGCATTTTGATTCACAGATGGGCTGCACGTCCTCTGATTATTTCTAGGTATTAACGGATTTCTCAACATCTAACTGTGCTATGTGCTAATGCTTTCGTTTAAGCCAGCACTCTCAAGCTCAAATCCTGAAGGACAATAGCAATGCAAACTTTATGAATTTCCCTGCATCGATACAACTGATTCAACTTCATAATTAACTTTCGAACTGAATAATATACATATACTGAAGCAGGAAAACATTAAAGTGCAGATCGTTCAGGAGTCTTGGAGTTTCAAACGTGTAATATCATGTAGATCTCTTATTAAAACTCCAGAGTGATTGTTTCTGTAAAGCTGTTGTACTGGAACTCAAATTACTTAAGAAGAAGAAGGAAAAAAAGTGTAAAACCAAATATAATTCAGCTCTAGCATGCACCCCAAAGTATTCATCCATCTCACTGCAGCTGAAAAGTGAAGGGAATTCTGTGGAAACTCATAGAAAAAAACCCAGTACAAAGCCCCGAAGCACTTCCCTTGAGCTACAATATGTTTCACTTCAGTGACTATACTTTTAAGCTACTGTAGAAGCTGTTCTGAAAATGGGGTCACAATGCCACGGCTAAAGGTAAATTGCAAATCAAATACAGGTAATAGTTTGAGATAAAGAACTGCGGTGAGTTTGGGTTTTCATTGTGTGAGGGAAAAGGGCTGAAATAGTTTATTCCTTCATACAGTTCCAAAATTCACAAAACTAAGACTCGCTGCATTGTAACCCAGAACCTTACTTACTGAGTTATACTACAGTTAATAAGGTCATTATGCTCTGAGCTTTTGGTGCACATGTAGTAGTTGTACACTGAGAAGCAGTTGTGGCAGTTAAAGTAAAGAAACCCAAGGTAAAATATTACTCCTGTTAAAGTAGAAGTTCCTCCACTTGAGGAAAAGTATTTGCCTATAAATATACTTAAGTATGGACGGCGAATGTAGCATGATTTATTATGGCTCTAATGTTCTATTATCATTTCTGTAAGAAGACTCTTAATCAACTCACTTTAGGAGAAAAGACTGTAGTGTCACTCTCGGTCCACCAATCTTTAATAGAATGTCATTATTTAGTCTGACACTGATGTCTATTCAAGTGATCATAAGAACAAAGCACTGAAGAGGAACAATTTCCATTAGGTAGAGCCAGGTTCTGTCCAACAGCTCAAAACAAGCTCAAAACAAAGTGCACACTGGACCCTAAATGGTGGGTACACATAAGTCATAAGGAAGGACAGATTTGGCAGAAGAGTAAACAGTAAGATATTTGACTTTGTAATAGAGTTAAAGTACAAAGTCACTCAACATGGAAATACTTCAGTAGAGCTACAGACAGATAAAACTTAACTACTTAATTACAGTAACTAATTACTTTTACTTCGTACCATTTACTTTGTTACTGTCCACCACTGCTGAGTAGTAGGCATGCCACAATATTAAACATGTGGCAATGTTATCATGTTATTTCAGCAGTGGATTGGGTTTTTTTGTCCTTCCAAAAAGTGAAAAACTCACATTCCTCTTGGCTTGGAGGAGAAATTAAATGCTGACTTTGACAAATACATGTATGTTTGCAGTCACAAACTGTGTACACATATTGTAAAATGATATTCAAGGCGATCTTTAAGTATGCTTTTTTTAACGCAGTACCAAGATAACATCAGAAACCGTGCTAAAATGTAAGGTAATCGTTGTGATTAAAACAATAGTTGTATATCAATACATGCATGCTGAGAAGCAATTTAATTCATTCCCCATCACTTGAAACAATGAGGCCAGATGCAGTCTTGCAGTTGTGATCTCTGCAAATGGGCAGCATTACATTAGGCTAAAGTTGCAGAGCCTGAACTAGCCTTGTTAGTGTAAGTCCACAGGGCGAAGTTAGAATTGCATCAGATGTTCAGCTCCTATTTGGCACCAGGCTGACAGAAATAGGAAGCGCTGCACAGCATAGTTTTTGGTCATGGAGGGTCTTGTCCCAGCAGTGCCAAGATACTGTACGTCTCCTGTTGGTCTCACTTTTAATCTAATGATGACTAGTGGGCAGGAGCAAAAGACCCAAGATGTGAGCAAAAGCAAATAGAGGAAACCAGCTCTGTAGAGACAAAGACTGACAAAGGGTAGAGACAAAAGATAGACAGGCAAAACTGACAGAAAGAGTAAAGAGGCAGGAAGAGAGAATAGTTGGAGGAGTAGGAGGAATTGCAGAATGTGTTTGACCTTACCAGCACTGTTTTAACCCGCTGTGTATTTCTGAGTGACTACAGAGCCACATTTCAAACCAGAGCTTTCTACAGGTATTTGACCACTATATGAAGCTTGTCTGAATTTGTTACAACGCGTTTTAAGAGTCCATTCACCATGCGCAATGTCTTAATGGCCCAGAGGGAGGCCCACAAAGGCAGTGAGACTCTTTTAAGTGTCACTGGATTGCACTACAAGCATATGCAGAGAGCATTCTGGTAATAAGCCATTCATCCCCTCTCTTTGTTACTGTAGCACTTACTTGCCAAAGGGCCGTATGTCTCTAGCATCCAGTGAACAGGAGGGAGATTGCACCTGTCTGTTTGCAATATCGTTGGTTATTTATAGACTTAACTGGCCCCCTCTAGGCTTTCACTGTAGCCTACAGGCATCGGGAAAAGTTTGTAACCTCTTTACGAACTTGTGTAAGTGGAGCAAAGATACAGTAGGTACTGTATCTTAGTTTTTTGTTGTTTGGAAAATGTAATGGCTTTGACTAGTGTGTAGAGGGCCACAGTTATTTACTTCGTTTACTCATTGCCCAAGGGTGACTTGGTTATGCTTAAATGGACAAAAGTAACACCTAACACGTAACGCACATGTTCACATATTCAATTCATTCTACATATTACAGTGAATTACATTAACAGTATTGTAATCATGTTTGCCTGAGCATGGACTGCTGGTAGCCGCCAGTCAGAATCCTGTTTACTCTCACTGAATACATTTGAATCATACTGTATTTCATAGGGAAAGGTGAGTGTTGAACCAGGTGCTGTGAAAGAGTTCCATAAATCTTTACTTTAGGATGCTGCCAATCACCGGAGATCATTCTGGGCTGTATTTGTCAAAAGCCCTGCATGTGCATAGTTGTAATGCAGTAATATAAATGGTAAAAGTGAAGCTTCCTGTAGAGCACTGCTACAGCACAATTCCACTGCTGTTGGAAAGCCTATAAATAGATGTCCCTTTTATCTTTGCTCTTCAGTGGAACTAAATGATTGGCTGATTAGCAAGCAGTACACATCACCACAGACATCTTTTTAAGACACCAAGTGAACCAGGGATTAAAAGCGGGGGTGGGGTTACGGGGCTTGAATCGTACTACTGGGTGATGGGTAGACTGTTTGTATACTTCAATGTAATTACAATGCAATATATAAAAACTACGTCATTTTTTAAAAACTGCGTCGCTTTTCCAGCCATCCATGTATTACATATAACATATGGTGACGGCAGCCTTCTCTGTCTCTCCCAACTGGAGCTAGCCTAGGGGTGTGTTTAGCCACAGTTCTTTTCCTGTAGCCGGAGGTTTCTTTTCACTGCAAAACTTTTAAATATAAACATGGTGCTGTATAGTATGAATATATAGATGGTATGAATATAAGATATATTCTTTAATATTGTTTACAAGGAAGCATGAAGGTTGTATGAAATAAAATAACTAGCGTGTTAATTTCTTATTTGCAGTTGATATGAAAACAAATATCCACTTTTCTCATGTACTTATCTCTTGATGTCAATACCGATACATAAACATTTATATTATGAACAAATTAGGGTTAAATCTTTAGGTTTAGGTTAGCAGAGAACTATAAATTAAAACATCATGTTTTCGGTGGGGTTATAAGTGAAGTAAAATAAATATATACTGCAGACGCTTTGGCATATAAGTGCAGAGTTGCGTAAACACTCTGTTCTTGTGAAGTGCAAAAAATACATGAAAGATTAGATTGAAATCTCTGTCAGTTCTATACTGTCCAATGCCAATATCAGCTGTGATTCCAGTATGATTGTGAATTCCTAATCAAAATGATCTCTGTATTTGTATAAAATAATGTGGCAAGGTGCATTGGTAAACAGGCGCATCTTTGTGATTAACATACGACCAGCACAGTATCCATCTGTTTTCAAACTGTGACTCATTAGATCAAAATAATGATGTATTTTCCTCAGGATTTTGCCTTGATATTGGAATAAAGTACAAAAAGAGAAAGTGAAAATAATACAGACTTATTTCAAGAATGTAAGACAAAATTTAATGAAATAAGTCGGATATTGTAGATATAGTAATTATTTAAAAATATTTTGACTTTGTTTTGAAATGTTCATTATTGGCTGGTGGGATGAGCTGAACTTGAGTTCGGCACTTAAATGCATTTAGAAACCGTGTGATACTGTTAAATCTTCGTTTAGTATCCTGACTGTTTAGTAACTGTATGTAACTGTAACTTCTTAGCTACATGAGATGCGTGAAATAATGGCCCTGAAATTCTGCCACACTGCTTTATGATCACAGTATGCAAGAAGTAATATGTACATAGGAAGTAACGTGTACATAGGAAGTAATGTGCACAGAGTTAGCAAACTCTAGAGACAGAAACCCAGATTCTAAACTACATAAACCTGCTGATACCCATACAGTAGCCCTGCATTTGTAACATTTCAGTCATTAGCAACATCAACAGATTATCTGCTTTTGATTTATTTTTTTATATACATTTCACTGACAATCATATTTCATCATGATTTCATATAGAATCTGTATTCATATTTTAAGTTTTAACTATCTCTCATACGCAAATAAAGACACATTCAAACACAAAGGCACTCAGAGTGAGAGAGACTCAGAGAGAGAGAGAGAGGGCACAGTCAGGTCAGGTTGTTTTTCTACAAAGAACTGACAGAACGAAATGTCTGATGATGCAGCATCTTCTGCAAGGTGAGAGGCAAATGTACCCTTGCTAATGTATCTTTGTGCCTCATTTGTATTTAAGTAAGTTTCAGTCCAGGCACAGCAACTTTAATGATTTTCCCCTCTTTCGTTCTGATGATGTATGGGGATATATGGTTTGGTCATGTGCATGCGTCTAAAGACAAAATCACATGATATCGACTTGTAAGTACAATGAAGAAAAGTGGAATAGTTGATGAAATGAGTTTATGAAAAACCCATAATAGACTCTACTTCCCATAAATAGTGTCAGCCAGTTATAAACACAAGAATGTAGTTTGTGATTAGGTATTTGCACAAATGAGTACTCAGGTAACTGTTCAAGGTGTCAATATTTAAATTACTGAAACCAGTATTTGGGTATTTCATCATGAGAAGACAAAGAAAACATACAGACCAACAATTCAGTCAAACAACAGTTCTATGTGTCAGTGGCACAAATGTGGTGAACATCACTTAGCTTGTACTTGCGAGTAAGGAAGTGTATTATATTAAACTTCACTGCTACGAAACATGAGTATATTACTGTGTGCGCGTGGCCAAGGACGTGACGTAAAAGACGTGGCTAAGAAGAATGAGGGCATGCAGCCATCTCCAGTGCAGCTTTAGTGTTAACTAGGCCAACTACTTCAACTGGTAGTCTAGCTGAAGTCCAGAAACATGGAAAAGGCAAATACCAGGTAGTTCTGTTATCTCATTAGGTGCTGTTAGCTCAGGCTGCTACTAACATGAAAACCTACAGATGTCTGTGCCAGCACTCGCCCAAGAACAAGCCTAGAACCCTACAGTAATTATAGTCGAAGTCTAGTTCTTTTTTTTTCTTGCTTTCTTTTTTTCTCTTAGGGGTTAACCAATTGTCCTTGAACCTGAATATCACAATTAGTCAAAATGCCCACCACTATTTAATGCAAGACACTGTTAATTTTGCAATTTGAAACTGCTAAATGGCTGAAAATGGAGGAACTCCATTATGTATTTACATTGTATTATACACTTTTTTAAAGTGATGAAATAAAAAGATAATCTTGGTTTTAATAAGACATCTGTCTTCTGTTGTACCCCCAGCACAGTAGCAACTTTGGAAATAATTGCACCTCCTTATACTCAACATTAAAAAGTTAAAAAGTCAGTTAGCATTAGTACATCACTCCAAGTTGTTCATTTGCATAGCATCATCCCCTTTTTTGGACCGCAACAGTGCCATGGCCTAATAAAGGCAAAGGTATTTGGAAAGAAGATAAAGGTTACCAGGAACAATAAATGATGATAAGTTTAGACTGATATGGGCAATATTTATTGAGCTACACAAACAGAAGTAGTGTCTCTCAGTATGGCGTTAGGCCGCCATGTTTGCTAATGCAACTTGCCAGAAGTCTCGGCATGGAGTTGTAAAGGTTCCTAATAAGGATGCGCCGATATTAGAATTGGATATCGGTTCTGATATTAAGTTAGCTGGATCAGGTATCGGATAATTAGGCCATTTGCGATGTGTGCTATGCCGTCAATAGCATGTTTGCGGAGTACCTGTAGATGTAACGGGGAACTGTTGCACTTCAGCAAGGCTCAAACCATGGTCGCTGTGATCACAGACCAACACACTACAAGGTGAGCTATCAGTCCCCCAGCAGAGCGGGCTCGATGTGCAGAGGAAAAGCTTACAAACAGCCTTGAATGGCTCAAAACCTTTGATCCGGCTAGTCGCAGAAGTATACGGTTTATTCATTCAAAAATGGTATCGGATCGATATTGGGTATCGACAGATATGCAAAGTTTATGTATCTGGAACTAGAAAAGCTGGATCGGTGCATCCCTAGTTCCTAATGGTGTCCTGTGATAATCCATCCCATGCAGCTTGAATATTCTCACACAGTTCCTGCAGATTTCGCGGTAGGGGCGGAGATGGAGTGACACCAGGCCTTCTGGACATGCGACGTGTGACAACAAACCGTTCATCTTGGTGCCTCCACACACAGACAAAAGCAGGACTCGTCACTGAAGATGACCCGCTGCCATACTGAGTCACTCCATGACAGTTTTTGCATTTTTGACACTACTGCATTTTTGGTGTTAAGGGCAGTAACAGCATGTGAGCATGTAGTCCTGTGTCGTGCAGCCGTCTGTCAATGATGCTGGCACTAATAGGATATCTCATGGAGGGCTTCATTGCTTGCTGAATATCCGCACTCATGGCTGTTGGATCAGTGAGGTACAGCGATGAGGCCTGTCTTTGTTTTTGTCACATGCACACATGAAACTTGAATCATTTGCATGTTTCACAATGTCAAACCTACCCACCAAATTTCATTCCTGTAGGTTCATTCCTACTGAGTGCAACTCATTTTTTGATGATGAGAGTATTTCTGAATCCAGCTAGACTGAATCATGTTCCATAGTGATGGCACAATATGCCTTTTTTCTTTTCTGATATCAGTGTTATAAAAACTACTACACTTGAGCTGTTTTTAATTAAGCTCTTCACTTACGCATCAATAGATTTTCATACTGAAACTGCTCAACTCAACAACCCCACAGGAAGAAATATACAGCTAACAACAGATTTGGGTTCTTTTTTTTCCCCTAAATTGTGTAAAATACAATAATATATTAATGACAACATCTTTATTATAAATATTTTATGGACTGATTTTGTTTTCGTGTTCGTTAGTGATACATAAGTCAGTCTTTGCAGCATACTCTAGCATCAGCATCAAGAAAACATGCTCTTCATTAGACAGGCATTTCAACAAACATCCTTAACAAAGATGTAGAAAATGCCAAGCAGTACATAGAGAGGGCATGGCACGTGAGGAGATTAGGCAAAAACACACTCAAAACCCTCCTCGACACAGTTTAGTTACCAATGCAGCACACTACAACTAATCAAACAACCACAACAAATTTTCATTTTAAACTGGGAGTGTGGCCCATGCCGAGAGCTGCTTTAAATGTTCATACCCCTTAAATGGCCCATGATAACATGGCCCCCGTGGTGATGCCAAAATATTCTCAAAGTACAAAAAGGAAAGTGCCTCTAAAAGTCCTTTGTAGATATGAAAATACAAGAGAAAAGGAATACACTGGCAGTAATTCTGTTGTAGGGGTTGTCCAGAGAGGGGGCTCTCGTTAAATATAGACCAGTGTGAGATATCAGACTACGTAAACAGGTTGGAGACTTTACTCTCTTAGGCTTATAGCATTGCTCTTGGTCTCACTCATTAAAACTGGCCTAAAGTCCAAATATTTAGTTGCATTCTATACAACGTTGGCTCACTAGGTTGGGCTATAAGCTGAGACTCTCTACCTGAACCTACCAGAATGAGGAGATGCTGGCTGAGTGCAGCATGACCCACCCAGATGTTATGAGATGTTGTATGGCCTAAGGACTAAATAAAAAAAAAAAAAAAAGAATGAGAGAACTTCAAAGGAATGAGAGAGCCAACGTTACAAGGTTGTGTTATTGCTCCCTTGATCGTTTTCATTACAGACAAGGGTTTTTTTCTCCAAAACTCTAAACATAATTAATATAAACCACCAATTCATTTTTAATTTCAACAGAAATGGACAAAATTACATGATGGATAGTCATGACTGACTGGCTGCTTATGGGACCCTTTATGAAGTCCTGTGAGAAACATTGTGTAAACCTCTGAATCAGAATGACGGATGCCAAGACTCGCATTAAGTATTAAACATACAAAGGTGGTCACAGCACAGAGTAGATGGCAATAAATATTAGATGAAGATGGATTACTTTATACCTCTCCCTTTCTGTTAAGGGAGGGATTACTCTCCTGAAATAGACCTTTTTGGTTCTGCACTTGGCAGGAGCCCAGACCATAGGAGTAAAAGTAGTGCCATACACCTGGTACTGTGTAGTTAGCCTGTAAACCCAAAATGAAATGATGTTGTTTTTTTTGAGGTTTGCATAAACATTGTTATATAAGAATGCTGATTTGGCCTTCTGGGATAAAGAGAGGATGTGAAGTAAATGCTTTCTACTGAGCTGCTATCATTAAGATAAAATGTGGGATGCTTTAGTTGGGGTGCTATAATTTGAAAGCCTCTGTTGTTTCAGTGTTAAAATCTATCCTGCCAGTTCCTGATTGGGGACATAATTAAAGGTGCATTTTCATTTTAAAAAAGCAGCAGGTACTGAACAATTCCCTCCACTTCCTTCACCCTACCATGACTGAGAATGTGCTTTTGATGGCTCCATGGTAGCCAAGTTATGATGATAGCAAATGAGTCAATCCAATCTCACACTGAGGATGTGCCCAAATGTTTCCCTCCATAGCGGTAATTTGCAGTGAAATTTGTCCCGTCCATCTATCTCATCTTCTGAGGCAACAGCGTCAGCATTTCACTATGCCTGTCTCCTCTCTGTCAGTAAATATCAAACTGCGCATTTCAGATGATTCTGATTTCTACCATGCACTGTATGGTTGGAACCCTCGGATGACCCCTTTAACTATTTATCATCGTAACCCTTAATCAATACAGCCAAAACGCCTCTGGGAGCAGCGTTCGTGGCGGCATCTCTTCAAATATTTTCATGGGGCTATTTTCCTCTCAAAGCACATTCATATTCCTCACATTTCCTTTCATCCTCCATCTCCATTTGTTTAGTCAACATCAGAGAGAAGGAGACAGATAAGAAGGAGGCGGAAAGAAGAAGAGAGCAGAAGGAGAAAAGTCGGAGGGGAGGAGAAAGAAAAAAGAAAGCTCTCCCATTAATTTCTCAGCAGATCCATTGACAATATGCCTGGTGTGATGAAAAAGCAAGATGTTTCTCATAGTTTGATAATGTATGCAGAGCCGAGCTGAAATCGACTCGCTCAGCAATCGGTGCCTCCCACGCTTGCGTTCTGCATGACGGATCGACTGGAGCTGATAAGGGGGGAAGCGGCGAGAACCCTGCACCGCTCGCGCAAGAGCTTTCCTCACAGCTATCACACGCAATATCACAGCTGAATCGGACAGCACAAAGAGGACTCACGGCTGCTGTTCAGAAACAAGGCTTTATTAGGTCCAGCTTATAACAGGCACTGTTGATGTAGACTCTAAGTACTCCTTCAGCACTGAACAGCACATTTACCTGAGGCCACAAGCCCTCTGCAACAAGAAGAAGCAGTAAACACATAGCAGCACCTTACCAAAAGAGGGCTAATTACTAGGGATGCACTGATACCAATACCGGTAACTCAGACTCATACTCATGAAAACGCACCAACACCAACATACTGACACCAGCCATACCATGTGAAAGAGGCTGTGTGTACACTGCCGCACTAATGATCAAACGACTGAAGCTGGCAGTGAAGGAGGATCTGCTCACTCCATGAATCGTTATTGACTCCGTGGAGGTCAGAAACAAAGCCATCAGTGACTTTAAACATTTCGCCTTGGCATATTCCTTTCAGGCAGAAGACTGTATCCCGTTTAGAAATACACAAACACAGTCCCAACCACTTCCTAAATATGGGTGTAGAGACGAGGCTTGCAAAACAGGCTTCCTATCAAAGTCTGTATTTGCGACTTTACTCTGTTTGACTGAATCAAACTGTGAAGTACTGTAGCTTAAAGGGTCTCCTTCACACAGGTCTGGTCCATAACCGACGCTTTTATTCCAGAGTTTGAAAAACTGCAGGAAAAGCAAGGAGAAAACACAGCCTCACTGAGCTAGATGCTAAAAAAAGCCTAAAAAAGCCTATCGTAGCTGAAAGCAAAAAAAAAAAACAGCCAATTTTTTCCTCCTGCAGCAAAACTCCACCACCTTACCCAAATTTGGGGTCCTTGGAGACCTCACATAAACATTTATTTTTTATTTTTCTCAAACTGTGTGGTGACTGTACTGTCCTACTGTCTACGTTTCAGTACACTGTGTTACCTGAGTACTGTTTGTTCAGTGCGCAGTGTGTTGTCTCAAATGAAACAATATACAGAGACTGTGTCAGTACAGTGTAAGCACAGCTACATTGCTAGCACGTCATTTAAATCAGCCAGATTTGAAAGATTTCAATTTTTAATTTACATACTAACAACTACTTCATTATAAATGAGTAATTTGTTATGGTATCAGACTTGGTACTATTTGATATATATATTGTATATTGTATCCCTGCTACCAACAGTCTACTGATGCTTTACAGCAATGATGGTGGCTTGTTTATCTACTAAGAACTTCCATGCAAATGAACATAATCACAGCTTCAAAATAGTCACAGCTTTGTTGGTCGTCTCCACCAAGACAAAAGCGGGACTCGTCACTGAAGATGTCCTGCTGCCTTTCTGAGTCACTCCATGACAGTCTGGCAGGACACCATTGCAGTCTTTGGTGACGTTAACGTGGTGTTAAGGGCAGTTGTCATAACGCTCTGCGTGCATCTAGTCCTGCATCATGCAGCCGTCTGCCAGTGGTGCTGGCACTAAATAGGATGACTCATGGAGGACATGACTGCTCGCTGAATGTCTGCAGTCAAGGCTGTTGGATCAGTCAGGTACCGTGATAAGACCTGTCCTTGCTTACATCACATGCTCGGCCGAGCATGAAACTTGAATCATTCGTATGTCTCACAATGTCAAATCTACCCACCAAGTTTAATTGCTGTCAGTTGATTCCTTCTGGGTGCAGCTATTTGTTCAACTATTCTTTTAATGATGAGTGTTTGAGCAGCACAAGTGTATGAGCTTGTCTTTGGCTCATATGCTGTTTCTATGGAAGCCCATTTCTGCCAAGTAGAAGATTTTATTTTTATTATTCTGGTTCCAACTTATTAGCATGAAATAATTTCTTGTTTTCTCAGGTTTTCACCTGAAAAAGATGAAATTATTTTTCCTTGAGGAAGTGTGTGATTATTTTGATGTAAAGCATCAGTATTTTGTGGAAATAAGATATTATTTCAAAGCATGAACTGAGACAATGTTTAATCATTTTAACTTTCTCTTTTTGAAACATCTCTGTTTGGTGGTTTGAGCTGAGCCTGAGTTCTAGGCTGAGTGAATCAGCCACCCAGCGTTACTTTTGAGTGGACTCAATTGTGATTCACTTGTTTAGACTGTAAAAAACCCCACAACATTAGAACTGCGTGAAATAATTGGAGAGCTGTCAGTCATCGGCAGACCCTGAATCAGTACTTTATTACTTTGGTTTTATGTGGGGAATTATCATTTTGCCTGTCAGCAATATCCAATTGCTGCACACCGTGCTTAGTTACAGCGTCTTTGTCATGAACAATAGCTACATTGTTACAACACCTACCCGTTTGCCGCACACCTACTTCCACCCCCACAAAGAATTAACATAAATAATTACCAGACTCAGAAAGCTGCACCTTGGATGTTATGAAGCTTCAGTGAATCCTGAAGAATTCATCCTCAGATACTTCCCTCTTCAGCTCTGAGCCCAGAGAGGTTTATACTGGCAGACCAATACAATTTAATCCACTTCTCCATGCTCCTCACTCTAAGCCTCAGCTTCCTGCTGCGCTCCTCTCCACTCTGTAGATTTCAGCTTTTGTGAGTGGCTGACTGAAGTTAGGTAAAGTGAGTTTATGATAAAGGAAGGCTTTTTGAACTGGCATCCTGACAGCTGCGTTAAAGGTCCCTGTTGAAGAAACTGTCACGCAGACACGCTGAGGCTCATGGGAAGCCTCAGAGGCTATTCTGAGTGTAAATAGTTCTCACTGGTCAGTTGTGGACATTGTATGTGCTTGCATGTGCTATTTTATGCTGGAGTTGGAGGTGGCTGTTTGTGTGCTGCCTACTGTCCCAGTCTCTCCACTGCTGTCATTCTCATTAAAAGGGCATTCTCTTAGAACGCTGTCTTTCTCTTGTCTTCCTCTGATCGTAATATATTCATTTTTAGCCATTTTGTTCCCCAGTTTAGTTGTGGGCTGTTCCAGCCATAAGTAAGGTATTGTGCTATCACACAAAGGTACTAAACTGGGAGAGTTAAGGCTACATGAGCTTCCTCCAAGATACAAACTGCCACTGATGCTGTGTCATTGAACAGCTGAGTGCACTTGGAGGAGAACCCTAACTTCCAGCTCCGTTACATTACGTTTGCCAGAGATTGTTACCCACCCAAGGAACAATGCCAATTATGCTGTCTTGGACTCTCAACCAGGGCTGGCACAGACTTGTGATCTTCCAGTGATAGCCCCATTGCTTGGATGGTTGCACAATTTAGGAGCACTATATGGGTAATAATTAAGTTGCATCTCATGAACATCTCCTACATCAGCAAGATAAATTACCTTTAAATATATATTCACTCGCCAGAGGAAGGCTCTTCAAAAGCCATTTGTCACTATTATTTATTTAAAAAGGAGAGTGAGATTCAATTGTATTGTATTTCTGTAGTAATAGGCCACAAATGATGTTTTTCTGCAAGGAATACTTTAAAGGATGAATAATGTAAAGAAGGAAGCAATGATCAAGTGCCAATTTGGCTCATTTATACTGGGATTTGGCAACGTTTTCTTAAGTATCCTTCAGTAATGAAGGTGAAAAAGCAAAGTCGGCATTGTATAATAGACTTGTCAGAGTACTGTCCTGAAACAGCCATTTAACAGATAGAACATCACAGAATATGTTGTGCTTTCTGCACAAAACATCCAATTAATAACTGGGCTACACTGCTGATTTGCTTCACTGCATAATAGAGTGCAAGTCAACTTGTGTCCCATCACTGTTCACTGTTTTCCAGAGTAATGGGTCTTAGCTGCCATTTAAGGCTTCCACCCACACAAAGCCACAGCAAAGTCTGGCAGTGCCGCTTGCAGGAGATTGGGGAACGGTGAAATGATATCTGACAAGCAGCAAAGTGCGAGCAGGAGGGCTCGTTCAGTTGTGGTGAACATTGTAGACGTTACTAACCTATGAAAAGAATAAAACAGGCCTTACGGTAGTGGAAAAGGAATGAATAAAGGAAAGCTGGATAACAGATAATGCTGCCAAAAGTGACATACTTTATGTGACATGACAAAGTACTGTGGTATGTCAATCATAGAATTCCTGAAAGGAAAAATTAATAATAAAAATGTCCAAAAAATATTTTTGCTGTCCTTTAAAATTGAGTGAAAATTCCATAATGATTTGACAAATAAAAATACTACAAAATTACTCAATAAAAAAAACTTTCAAAAAATTTCAGCTGCAGGTACTTACAGAGGAACTGGCATTTTTTAGCACTATATGTGGACATTATGAGAATTTGAAATGCTTTGTGTCCTCCTCTGTCACTAGTTTACTGTGCTCATTAATAACTTACATTGATAGTTCAATAGCTTGCTTCGTGAATGCCTTGGGATAAGAGGGAATTCTTCCCAATCTGAATGCATCCTGATTGTGCTGAATATTTTATGGCCTTAAGTCTTGTCTGCCAGCCAGCAGAATTAATGTGTCCATGGACGCATGCTCTAAAGTATTGCTCTGCCCTAATTGATTGCCTGTGCATGCCTCCTTGGATGCTGTTCAAAAGGAATGCAGTAAGCAACAGCAAATCTGGGGCAAGCTTACAGGAGGAGGCATCTTCTCCCCTTCTCAGCCAAAATTCTGCTTTTGTGTTTCCATAAAAAAGAGCCCTGATTCATTTCAAGGGATCCTGGAATCCAGCAGTAGATAGGGTCGCTTTTTGGGGTGGGAGGGGGCGCGGTGACGAAGAATGAAGAATTCACTGGTTCAGTGAGTTTGGGGCTGATAAAACTGAATGTGCTGAAAGAAAGATCTAGAGCATGGTTTCAGCAGGAGGGATCTCTCTGGGCAATTTTACAGAAAAGGCCCTAACAAGTCCATCCATTAACTGTCGAAGTAATAGAAAAATATATATCGTCAAGATAAATACCCCAGCTTATGCAGACGTCCTTTGGGTGGTTTATTGCTGTGTTTATGTGTCTCTCCTCTTTTTGTTTCTCTCCAAGGTGGCATCTTCTCTTCCCTGCTTCACTGGTCAGCTTCCACTTTAAAAGACTTTTTAATTGGCCTTAACATCTCCATTGCTGTGAGCCATGAAAGGCTGTCAGCGTTCAGTAAAAGGGCCCGAGCTTTGGAAAGAAGCAGCTAATTCCCTCTGTTTAGCTTGTATCTTCCTATAAAAAGGAAGAAGAAGAAATAAAAAGACTCATTCATGGTTTAATTAAGAAATTCAATGAATTTAAAGGTCATTTCAATGGTTTGCTCTGCTTAGAGGAGGAAATAATTAAATGATTTCTTTCATTATCCCTGTGATTGTTTATCCATTTTTTTTGCCTCACATTAAAAGAACATCCAGTTTACAAATTGAATTAGCTATGGTTGCTTTAACTTTAAAGGCTACAAGCCACACATTACAGAAAGGAAAGCAGGCTCATGTCGGTGGATAGTTTTGCGCTGTATATATTAGATGTAGAGCAGCAATTAAAATATGGCTTGACAGAATGATTAGCAAAAGTTTTTTTATTTTTCAGCATTAAATCTTTCATTAAGTATTAGTTAATGGAATTGTAGTGGCGTATGCTGCAAAGTTTTGCCTCAGCCCTTTTAATTATAGTGAAGGAAAGTCTAAGGCTTTAGACATTCTAACATTCACCTCAGGACATTGATGGATTGGGGTATAGGAACCACAGCCCATTTTAACATTTTGCTGTATCTTGGCAGAGAATGGCAGACAAATTAAACAACACATTTGCTAAATTGACTTGTGGTGGATCATAATACTAATTGCTAAGCTTCCACCACTGTTCTCCCTTAGACTCTCCCATATTTTGTACATATTGGCTTTAAGTGTCTGAGGCAGGAAGCACTACGTACACGCATGCAAGTAAGGCATACTGTAGCCAAACACTCTTTTACATGCTGAGTAGAAATGTATCAATACACACAGTCTATCCTCCTCCCTCTTCAGTTCCTACCAGTCTAGGAGAAACACGGCAAGTTTTACGTTCAACTTTATCCCTTTACTCACCAAGAGTGTCTCCAGTGGAGAAAAGCAATACCAGTGTTAACTCTTGTTAGCAACAGAGTTGTATTACAAAACAGGATGGGCTGGGGTTAGGTGGCTAGCATGCTAACTTTAGTGGAGGACCTGCTAAAATTGACAGTGAGTGTATATGAAATGTTAAATAAAGAGGCCAGTAAAGGTAAATGAAAAGTAAAGGCTTTTCATTTAATTATCCTTGAGATTAAAATAATAAGCTTATTTGATACGAGAACATACATGCACGTGATATAAACCCATACAGTCATTTTTAGACTTGCAGTCTGATTTTGAGTTAAGTCCACAATTAAAGCAGAAACACTCATAAAACTGGCGTTTTTTGGATCATAAAGTAGTCATTAATCTCTGAAATTCATATTAAGAAACCCAGCCCATGTCAGTTTTGAAAAGCCCAGCATAATATTATTCATCAAAGTCCTATGTGGAATGACTAATTATGACTATGATTTCTATGAGAGAAATTCAAGAGAAAATGCATGTTTCAGATCAAATCTCCATTTCCTCTTATTTGGCCTATGGTAAATTAACAGCTGAACATTTTAATAGGCATGACACTAGCAACACAATTCAGCTAAAGAAGGTCTGTGGAGTGCAGTATACATGGTTGTAGAATACACAGGGAGCCAAATGCTAACACTAAAGCTTGGACAGCATGGTAGAAAACACCATCACCCTGCACACTGGAGACCAGGGTTCCATTCCCTGTCCAGGTATGAATACACACAACAAGCAACTCAGGACCGCTTGCTCTGCAAGTTTCGTATGTTTGGTCAAGTGTGAAAACTGCTTTCGAGGCCTGAAGCAGTCCAGGGAACCTAATCTCTGGTCCTGCTAACATCTGTGGTCTGGGGTTCACTTTCAGCAATCTCTGGTGCGGTCCGCTGCATGTGTGGAAGCTGTCCACTCCGGCACGCACTGCATGTGGAGTTGTGTAATTGGTTCATTTTGTACTGTGACTGCTTTGACTTATCGTGTCACTTTCCATAAGAACATGGCTTCTGCATGGTGAAATGCCATATAATGCCATATAAAAGTGCTGTTCTTCACTGCTTGAGTGTTTGTACCTGAGGGCAATACTTAAAAATCAGCAAAAGGATGAAACTAGTGTTTATAATTCTGTAAATCTGTGCACAGAAAAGTGATGCATGGAACTGCATGATCAATCCACGGTTCAGATGTGACTCTTTTGTGTGAAAACAAACCAGATGTAATAAGCCCCCTTCCCCAGACAAGGCAAGAATTGGTACTGGGTGTGGACTGAAGACTCCCGTAGCAAGACTATAAATGTTATCTTTATCTACCATTTTAAGCCACGACCCAGAGCACAAATACATAAAGATGTTTTTACCCACTTTCTTTAAAAAACATTTCCTTTTAGCTCATCATGCTGCAAATCTAATGAGTCTTTTCTTTCAAGTAATATTTGGCTTCCTAGCTATCTGGCTTTTTCTGCATTGGCCAAATAAAACGTGTGAGCCAGCGGGTAAAAGAAATCAGTCTGCCCCTCAAGTATGCGTCCTAAATCACTTGCTCTCTTTTAAAATTTAGTAGTACCTTCAAGCTACATCACCAGAAGGGGATTCCTGCACAGTTTAGAGATCTTCCTGCTCGAACACTCTTGATTCAACTCATCACTTATTGACCAGGTTTATAAATGTTAGAGCAAGGAAACCACCAAACTGTGGGGAACTCTGGCCCCTGAGTTCCCCATCCCTGCTCTAGCAACTCCTGTGCCACCACTTGAAATGTCAAGCAGGCAACAAGTTCATTTCTGATTCTGATAGTTTTTAAAGTGTCATTTTAAGCTAGTAATAGATCTTTCAGAATTGGCGTCCTCTTGACTTCAGAGACGCTCTGCAGGGTCTCAGCAGGATAGTGTGACACCCTCATCTGCACCACAACACCAAGACTGCCTCTTAAAAACCTGCCATGGGCGAAAACAGTCCGTATCTAGCCAGAGCCAGAACTGCCTTGATCGAAATGTTGTTCATAGAAATGGGGCACATTTTCCCTCTGTTTAGTTTTCAATCTGCTTTGCTTGCATTTGTGTTTGTGTTTTCTTAATCGAACCTAAAGCAGTGCATGACCCAGAACTCGGGCGTGTAGCTTGTGGGAGCAAAAGCAATCGAGATGTTAAGCAAAAAAGATCTTATCAGGAGTGCTCTTATTGAATCAAATTGAATCTAGTGGAGTCAAAGGTGTGGAGGGCTTTTCAGAGACTGTGGCTTGCACAGAGCGATAGGAATGTACTTTTGATTAAGCGCCTTCAGTAGCAGATGAATGAATCCATTTGCAGGGTGGTCCAGTTCATCAGAAAGGGAAGTAGTGTAATAACCAGATAAGACGTAATTAACGCAAATGGTTCTACTGGCCTCGGATAATAAACCCATCAATGTCTTTGCAGGATTGGTATAGTGGAATAGCTGCTGAGCCTCAAAAGTGCTGAAATTAACCAAGCTTTTCAGCCAGCATCTAACATTAGTAATTATTTCGAAGTGTTTATTTTACCTTTATATAAGCATAAGTCTGTTATCGTAGGCTGATCCTGTGGTCCGCTACCCTCAGTGAAGTTTAACACCTCCTCCTCTGATAAAGCTGGGCTGATCTTTTGCTGTGTGCACACGCTCTCATTTGTTTATTATAATTGTTATTAACTGTTGTCATAAAGCCTTTCACAAGCATAAATATACATGTCCAGGCTGTTTCTCAATCCTCTGCTCATAATTGTACAGTGTACTGAATAATGCCAGAAAACATTGTTGGTAAATGCCAAGAAAATGGACCGTTATGCAAACGTAAGTCATATACTGACCAGAATACCCCTAGCCACAACAACACAGCCTCAAATGCAAATTTGCAGACATTTGCCAGCCCAGATGAATAGTTATGTATATTTTAGGATAGGCCAAGGGATGCGTTTAACTGTCATAGATGTTCTAATGACTTGATTTGAATAAAATATAACAATGCCAACAAATTCCTTAAATATCAGAATTATCGCATACCACTATAAGCAAGCCCGTTTTTTTTCTTTTGATCAAACAGTACAGTTTTTAGCTAATTGAATTATTTGTCCAAACTAAAGTGTATTTTAATGTAAGTGAAGCTTTTTTGGGGGACAAAAAAATGCTAATCAAGCTAACTTACATTGGATCCATAGGCTAACAACAGGTTTGTTTCCGTTGGACAGTGTTGATGAGCGCACAATTGCCCTCTTCCTTCATGATGTATTGGATTTATTTAGCAATTTCACATGCAGTTTGTCCCCACCTACAGTTACCCCTTTATTTCTCATGGTAGCAGTCTATACAGCATCTATAGACATTCCTGTTGCAAGGTCATATCTGGTCCTAAGAGGTCCCAATATCAAACACTACAATAAATAATAAAAATAAAGTACTGACAATATTCACAATATTTTCAGAGGATGTAATAATGTAATGTGTAATTTATAACAACAAGTATCATAATATTGCCTGCCCAACCCTATAGACACATAGCACCATAAATATCACCATATAAAAAAACTGATGTCTTGTTACTACCAGAACTCAGTAGAAACTAGGAAATGAGCACCAGAAACAACATCTCTGTGTGAAAAGTCATTAGAACATTTGGTCACACACTCATCTTCATTTAGCTTAGCATGTAGAGCATAGTTAGACAGCTTAATAGCCAAGCTGGCTGTATTACACCCTTAACCCTTTTAACCTTTACTCTCCAGAGGCAGCATCAGTCAGTTGTTCAGAGGGCCCTCTATGCTGAATATAGGCTGTTCATGCCATCCCATATACCGTAAACAGAATGTATCCTACTTTTACACTTTAATAATAATTGAACATAATATTTAATCTTTGAACCATTTCAGCATTATTTGGTATTTGTTTGAGTTAGCTATCAAATCTTTCATTTATGAAAGTCATGCAGGTATGATTTAGACTTGTTGACTGCCGGTTTTCTGTGTACGAGTCTTAAAGTTTTGCAGACAGCCTAGAGCTAGGGCAGTCCTTTTTTTAATGTGTTCTCCACCTCTAAATGACCACTGAACGAGACCACTCAACACTCTCTGAGGCACAACAAGCTACAAACGAGTGTGGAGAGGCCAGGCAAGGCAACACTCTTGCGTTTTATCTTATGTATTTTGCCGGACAAGGCAGCACTGTGCTCTCAGATTCCAGAGGTGACACTATGAAGAAGGGAGGGGGGGACTTTGGCCATGTTCCACTCTGTTGATTGCCTGGAATGGCCTTACAGGCCCTTGATAATATGAATTAGGAACAGAGATTATAAATTTGAGGTGACATTTTAAAAATGGGACAGAAGTGTAAAGTTCAGTGACATTTCTGTAGTTACAAGAACACCTCAACCTTCTGGTAGAAATAGAACTCCAGTTTACCTGAAAGTGGAGTTCGGAGTATTGCCTGAATAATCAATAACCCGAAAGCAGAAGAGTTTGGAACAGTATGGAAAAAGCAGTGTTTCTTACATCTACTTTGACTTATATTTTATTGCAGACAGTATGAACCCAAGATATTTCATGTTTTGGCATTTATTAATATACATTCTTGCATTTCAGAAAAAAGCTGGGACGAGGGCAATTTAGGGCTAGTAATGAAATAAAAAATAAACTAAATAATGATGTGATTTCACATCATATTTGTTATTAGTCTGGGACCATTATGATGGATAGTGTCTTAATGATTTCAAAGTAGTACATGAGGTTTACTTACAAATAATGTAATTAACTAGCAAATGAAAAGGTCTAAAGAAATTATTAGGTAATTGGGTAGTTATTAGGTATTAAACTAAACATTTTCATGCTACCCACTGAATTAGATCAGTGCTACCAAGTATTGAAAAATTAATTGTTATTCAATACCAATTTCATACCAACATACTCAAAAAGCTAAAAAGCATGCTTGGATTTTGTCTGTGTAAATTGCAATATATATGCATGTAATTACATGTTCCGTGCATAGAACTGACATACCTGATATGAACCATAAACACTGTTGTCCTTCTACTGTTGTCTCCTTTAAATACAAATCTTGCATTTTTAAAAGAGGGTGGTACAATGAGCCAATTCCAAAACCCTAAACTGTTACATAACAGCCTTCACTCATTAATATTTACACCCACAAAAGTACATACATCATGCTCACATCCTAGCCCAGAGAAACAATGACAGCGAAGCAACAGCAATGAAAATGGCTATGTGCAGAAATGTAACTTTCCAGGGTCTTTTCCTACCCTTTCCACGAAATGGACATGGTTGATGTTCATCTTTAACCAAGGCTAAAAGTGGCTTCCTATTTTCCAGCTTCATAATCGAATGTTCCCTTCTACCTTAAATGCTACATGTTGTACAGGAGCCAGAATGTAACTGCAACTCCATTTAAGTTGAAACATTATGTACCAGCAAGCTTTAAGTAACTAATGTAACTGTAACTAAAAATTATGAGCTCATTTTTAAGGTGGTTCATTTGTTGCCTGTGTTTGTTGTGTGTTGCTTCTGTGTGAGCATCACAGTGTCTCACTGCAAACAAACAAATCAGAGCAGAGCTCATCAAATTATTCATAAGCTCACTGAAAGGGAAAACACCTCTCTCATTGTAGGGCCAAATAATAGGGTTTTAAACCCACATCTGGGCATTTTTGCCCTGACAAAAGTCACATACCTTCTATGTAGCAATTTAAAATAGTTTAGAAATGCGTCCTATGGCACATTTTATGTTGGTTCTTCTTGATTAGTCAGAAGTCTGCTATGATCTGCAAATTTCCCCAATTCCAAAACCTTATGGTCATTTTAAGTAACTACGTATTGTAATGTATAAGAATGTCAATGAAAAAAATGTCTTGTTCTGGAATGTAAGACAAGGTTGAATGATACCAAGACCTTTATTCCTTATTCCCAGGAAACCTGGTTTCTAATTTAAAAGCCATTCTCACAATTATTAGCTTCCAGTTCACCATACAAAAAATACAACAAGAAGGAAGTATTGTATTTTTGTAGTATTAAGTCACATCATATTAGTAATGCCCATAGCACGGTGTCTCTTTCCAGAGAGGTTGCTGTGAAATATACTGTGTATATAAATAGTTAATATAGGGAGAAAATACATCAATGGAGTGGCTTTGACAGACTATATGACATGTCATAAGAGAATATTTGTGGTGACTGTAGTGGCTGGGTTAAAAACCAGACAAAGCATAATGAAAGCATCTGTTTACAGGTGTACAGTCTCTTTTCATTGTGGCTGCCCCCTCTCCTCTCGAGTGTCTCACTGTCATTAAGTTCTAGTGGAGAAATTGCACATTGATTATTTTTCACTGCAGGGCAGATATGTCTCCTAACTCTTTTCTTGTCAAAAAGCAATTTAGATTTTTGAAACTTTTCTTCAGCACTCAGCCTAAATTATTTAGAGGGAAAAGTTTAAATCTTGGAGAGGAGATTGGACACTTTTGATGGGTGAGAATTTTTCCTTTTTTTCTGTCAGTGTCTTGCTCTTTTCTGACTACGGGTTGAGTTGAGTGCACAAACTGTGCCAGTGGGCATGAGATTGTTCTGCATATAACTGTGCGGTACCTGATTGCTTCAAACCTATCACAAGTCAGCATGAATCTACCATCACTGTACACCCTTATCTTTTCCTGCTGCAAAGCAAATTTTATCAGACCTTTGCCTGTTTTCACCTTGCTTATCTCTTGTGTACGGCAGAAATAAAGTCATCTCTTTTCCCGGCCCTCTCATGCATATTACATTTATGTCATCATGCATGCCTCTGAAATGAGCAGTAGACAATGATGAGATTTATCATTAGCATTTTCATAAGGGTGGGAAAGGTGGGTATTCCTGCAGCATGACTCTGCTGTACATCCAACAAATGTGCACAACCACCAACCTGACAGTGACAGCAAACGCTGAGGGGTGTTGTCCTCCGCACACGAGTCACATGTCAGCCCTGAGCAAAGCAGGACAGGGATACGTTGCTAAACTCATAAATAGGCCACTGTTCCATTCTCAGTTACAGCCCGCTGGTGAGCATTTCCATCACGTATCACTTGAAATATTCAGTAGATGGAGACATTATGTACTTCATCACAATGCACAATTTGAGTGGATGCTAAGTAGAAATGGAGGAATTTAAAATGTTCCTGCTGGAAAAGAAATGGCTTCTAGCACATGCTGCATCTCTTTATATGAATTTTGAGTACCTGTCTATGCTAAACATCTGGCCATTCTTTGGGTATTACAGGTAATAGCTTAGGCCATATACAAACTTAAAATATTGAATAGGGTGGTTTTTAATCTAGTTCTGAAGAGTCTCTGCCCTCACTGCACATTGTGGTATCTTCTTGCTTTAATACTGAGCATCTTGTCATCCTGTCATATGCTGCCTTCATTAAATTAATGCATATCTTAGTCTTTCATTGTTATAAGATCAGTATTGCAAAGCACTAACAGCTTCTCTTCCCTACATTCCAGCAAGTCAGACTTTATTTTAGCAGCAGTTAATCAGGTAGCCTATTTGTTGATCTGAGTATTTCTACTTTGAAAAACCATAGTAATCATTTTCACTGTAAATATAGAAGAGAATAAAACAGCAGCAATAGAATTAGACAATATAGGCAATGGCAAAACAACTCAACAAATATGTTGACTACAAATATATGGTCAATATGATGCTATATTTGGAGATCTGATGAGGTTAGTTATGAAATAATGTTAATTGTTCTTTGTGTTTATATGTGAAAGTAAATCATTTGAGATCTAGCGCGTTTCACTTAGTGTTAATTGGTAAAACCAACTAGTAGAGCATAAATAGTGAATAGTAAATAATGATCATTTTGTGAATATACTTATTTATCATTATGACATTTCTTATGATATATCCCAACATACATTTTTATTTATTGTCTTTAGTAGTATAAATAAGTATTTAAACTCAAATGGGCCTTTAAGTGTGCTTTAGTAAATGCAATATTTACACATTGAACTCACTGAATGTTTAAATGTATCTTTGCTCGGTTAAGTAATATTTTGCCGTGATGGACATCCTCTTGTATTAGACTCTTTAAACAACCATTTATAAGGTAGTAGTGCACTGAACTTACTTGATTTAACTGTGTACATGGGTTGCACATAAATACATCAACTTAATTGTTGTACAAAGTAAGTGAAATGAATAACAGGAATTGTGCTTATGTCAAGTCACCTACTTGGAACAAATGTACACATTTAAATCAACCAAGCAACACTTTTGCAGTGCAGCTTCAAAACGTTTTTTTTTTTTTTCACTTGAAGCATAAATGTGTTTGAAATCATTTTTAAAACTGACTGGACAGCCTGACTCTGAATATTACAGTCCCATGCAGCTTAAATGCAGTTCCCGTGCACTTGATCCACTGGCATGGGGTACTTAGCTGATCATTTCCTTTCTTTCTTCAGAGGAGCAGTTAGATGCCAGCTGTGAGGCATGCTATTTTTGCATTTTAATAATCTTGCTAAAGTCATTTGTTTGCTGTGAATGTCCGTTTTGTATAGTGTTAGTCTTGATTTCCAGATACCGCTCTAAGCTGCTCCCAAACTTAGGTAAAGGTCAAATACAAATGAGTCATTTG
This sequence comes from Semaprochilodus insignis, assembly GCA_034552555.1. Classification (NCBI taxonomy): domain Eukaryota; kingdom Metazoa; phylum Chordata; class Actinopteri; order Characiformes; family Prochilodontidae; genus Semaprochilodus; species Semaprochilodus insignis. The sequence continues at coordinate 48,681,255 of CM067474.1, read as the reverse complement.
CTTTCTAGTCTATCAAATAACCAAAAAGACATAACATTTGTGAAGCTTCACTGCAAAACTCAAGGTGCCTGCAAATGAGGAGAAACATAATCCAGCTGCCAGGAATTCAATCAATCACTCAATCAAATGCCAGGGGCTGCAAGACAAGTAATGGTTAGACTAGAACAGCATATCTGTAGTCTTAAAGTATTGTTCCGCTGTGAGTTTTTGGTTCTAGTCAGGTCAAAGCCACTGGGAGTCCACACAGTATTATGTGCTGTCTCCTCATGTATGACTACGTACAAACTCTACTCGTTGAAATACCATACATTAGAAACCAATACACTTTAAAAACCTCTGGTGCCACTGAGAGAGTGCTTATTTGGTATTCTGTGCCATTTCTATCCTGAAAGGTATTAATTTCATAATTAAATAATTAAGCAGGTTGCACACATCCCTAGATGAAGTTAGATTTCCCATTGAGTTGTTTGTCAATTGAGTCAGATGCAGTGCGCACATAATTGCAGGTGTGACTTATGATCTGTCAGATAAAATGGCTTTAGCAGTCATGGTTCGTAAACTGTGGCGGCAGTAGAGGCGTACCCTTGCAAATAGTAAATGATCATTTCTTTTGCTGTGTGATCAAACTGACGAATGATTTGCGATAAAGTAAATACAAACACTGCAATGACTTCATTGTGGCATAACGTAGCAGTTTACATAGCAGTTTAATGGCAGCTTGATATGAAACCATATTTAATGTATCATACATAGACATAAATATGTTTTGCAGACTTGACTCTTGCATTGGCCTCTTAGTCAGGAGGTTAAACAGCACAAGGTCCTTGAGCCACAATTTTTACATAGCTATCAATAAAGCATATGTGAGGACAGAGATAGTGACAGTAGTTGTAATGTAATTTAGCAGCTAGCCAGCCTAAACAATATGCAGGCTAAAATTAGTCCACGGCTCAGCAACTGAATGACTAACCTTCAATACCATGTTTGTAACAAATCTCCAAATTCATAACTTAAACAGATCTTATTCAGCAATTTTGGATAAATTCTATTCATCATTCCTCATAAAATGTTCACCTAGGGCTGCAACAACTAATCAACATTATTGATGAAACGATTGTGTACAGGGTGTGCTACAGCACTACAGGGTTATGCACGACTCACACAGTCAGAGACTTCACATCATCCAGAAATATGGGTTTCTGTATATACCAAGCTCAGCTGGCAGTGCAGCACGGCTGTCATGCGTGAGAATCTAGAGAAAACTAATTCCTGCCAGAAAATGGTGAAAGCTCAGCATGGTGGGTAACAGTAGTAAAACTGTAGTCTAAGGTTAAAAAGTACTTTTCTGTTGTCTGCTGTTCTGATAGTCTGTTTTATTTTCATATAATAGACACCACTGGCTAAAGGGACGGGAGATTAACTGCACAGCAGTGTTTGTGTGCTAATTAACCCAGATTTGCCTGAATTTTTTCTTTGTCTTTTGGTCTCCCGTGTGCACTTTTGGAGCAAAGCTGAAACTAACTACATGCTTGACAAAATTGAAGAATGTATGTTTATATTTTCAGGTAAAGTGTCTCGATGTTTTAAAGCAGCATGAATTCGAGTTTTATGTTCCATTTATGTTGTATCTTCTTCGTTGAGTTAAGTATTGGCCAAAGTAGAAGTGTAGCAGAAGAAGATTGGTGTCTGACTCATGTAGACACATGACAGTAATTACTCAAGTGCATGTAAACATGGTAAACAAATTGCTGACAAAATCAGACAATAACAATGCAGTTATTGGATTATTAAGTGCATGTAAATGCACTCAGTGTTTTAGGCAGCTGAGAAGATGTTATGGACAGTCCTCCCCAGGGTGGAGGGTGAAGATTTGCAAATTGCCTGAGTTATTTAAAGTTATTTAAACTGATTACAATTATTTCAGACCACAATTATTTCCCACAATTGTTGGATTTTACAGTCTTATGTTGTGAGAATCAGAATGTGAATTGACATTGTTACAAATATATGCAAATTAAAGAAAGCAGAAAACACACTGAGACACGTCACAGGTCTTATAGAACCAGCTAAAGATTTCTTTTTTTAGCTTGGTGCTGTAACACGTTTAGAGGGCAGTGGTGAGTAACGTTTGTTTAGTTCAGGCTGTTTTCGCTAGGTATTAAGAGTTTTTAGCTAATTTGCTAATTTGGCCACTCTAGACTTTAATGGTTACATACAACAAGCAAAATAAGAACAACTAAATTGTTAATTGCAATTATTAGTATGGCAGTTAGTTAATCATCAGCCTAAATGTCATGATAGTGACAGACCTGGCTATGAGCTGCTGTAATGATATCAGTGACACCCTTGTTAGTCAGTCCGTATGCATTAGAGGCAGTAAACATGGTAGACATCAGTGCACTGGTCCATCAGAGCAGCACACCTGTCAGGTGTGGTTTTAAATATCTGTTCAGGTATCTGGCGTCCAGAGCCTCTGATACCTACTGGTATGAAATGTGTACCTGTCTCACTTCACAGACCCCTCTGGCAGCATATATGACTCTACTATATATCATTGTTCTGGCCTGACAGATTTAATTAAGTCTTTGTGCAGTTTCATTAATGGCTGACGGGCCCAGTGCTGTGCGGGCGAGGAGGAAAATCTAATATGCTTCACGGGCTATTTGCCCTGAAACCACAGTGTCATCAGAGGATCACAGTAAAGACAATAATAGTTTAGAAACACTGTATGTGTGTCCAAGACAAAGACAAATGTAAAAGTATTAGAAGCACAGAGCTGAATGTGCCAGGGAGCCAGCCAGTGGCCAGTTAGCATGGCAGGATTATTGCAGAAAGCTTTCAAAAGGGATATTTTGTAGGGGCATAATGATTCCCAAACTCATGTTAGGATACAGCAAAAGTAATGTTAATGTTAATATGTTAGTGTTAGCATATTCGATGTAGCCTGCTAAAGCACAATGTGTATGTGCACTCAGCTTATACTCTTATCATAAAAAAAAGCTGCGTCCAGAAGGAATCAACTGACTGGAATGAAACTTGGTGAGTAGGTTTGACACTGTGAGACATGCGAATGATTCAGGTTTCATGTTCTGCTGTGCATGTGTTGTAAGCAAGGATGGGCCTTATTGCTGTACCTGACTGACTATAAAAGGTCATCCTGCTGCGCATGTTTCCATTCTGACTCATGCTGTTGTGTTGGTAGAATCCTTTGCAAGCGAAGTATGCCTCAGAGTTCGAGAGCAGTTCGAGCAGTTGGAAGAGTTGGAGAGGAATCACATCATAGGGCTCCAGGAGGCAGGATGGTTTTATCGACGTATTGTGCTCGATACTGGTTGTGCAAATGACACAATAGCATGCTGTTGGCAGCAGTGGATAGACGAAAGCATGCACCAGTGGCATGGAAGATCTGGGAGACCTTCACAAGCCACAGAAAGAGAGAGAACCAACAAATTGTCCGACATATGCAGAGTGACCCAACAGCCACCATTGCGGACATTCAGCAAGCAGTGATGCCCTCTATAAGTCATCCTGTTGACGCAGGACTATATGCACGGAGACCGTAACATGCCCAAAGACTGCAATTGTGTCGTGCCAGACTGTCACAAAGTGACTCAGACTGGTAGCGGGTCATCTTTAGTGATCAGTGTGGAAGCACTGTGGTCAGCGCCAAGATGAATGGTTTGTTGTCACGCATTACACATCCAAACGGCCTGGTGTCACTCCACCTCCTCTCTGCCGCACAATCTGCAGGAGCCGTGTGAGAATATTCAAGCTGCAAGGGATCAATTATCTCAGGACACCATTAGGAAACTCTACAACTCCATGCTGAGACATCTGGCATATTGCGTTAGCCCGACGACATACTGAGAGACACACACTAGTAAATGTTGCCTATATCAGTCTAAATTTATCATCATTAATTGTTCCTGGTAACCTTTATCTTCCTTCCCATTAGCACTGCAATCCCACTCTTTCTTGCTATTTTTTTATGAATGTATTTAAAATATCAAAGTGCTTAGAATTACTCAGGCTAGTAAGTAATACTCAGTAATAAAATCAAATTTAAATCAAACACAATCACATGTGGTGTAAGAAAAACAGCTTAACCACAGGACTGAATTGTTTAACTGTTTTCTTCTTGTTCCACTCACTGTCAGACAGGGCTAAATCATATAAAGCGCTAATCACATGATAGTAAAGAGGTAACAGAACATGGGTGCAAAATATTGGGGATGAGTGGGGCGGCGGGAGTTTAGCAAGGACATATTTTGCAAGTCATACACATACATAGCTTACATGGCTTACATTATTGACGAGATAATCCAAACTGCTTAAAAGGCCATTTGTGTGATCCTTTCCTGTTCTGGATCTGATAAACAGCTGTGAATTGAGACGATTCAGATGATCAGTTGAAATCACCAGGTGGCATATTGTTGTCTCAGCCAGAGTGGTGGTTTCATTCTGGCACTAATTTGTTGCACCTGGGTGAGTCGAATGGATAAAATGTGTTCGCTAGTCTCAGATGAGCGAACAGTGCAATAGAACTGCACTGCATATTATCAGTATTGGAATATGTTATACTGTAGATAAAAATCAGAGGAGAATTTTCTGTTAAATGAGACCAGGCCTAGATTAATCCCCACACATACTATATATGTATATATATAATTTATTTATTCATTTTTCATCTCTTTTTACTACACCTCCTGAACCAGCCCAGTTAAAGGAGGATGATGCCATTTAGCATTTAAATAGCTTTTAATAACACCAGAGTACTGCATCAAGCAGTTTTTTTTACAGTACTGTTTTGACAGTAAATAGCAATAGAAAGAGAGCGATGGAACGATAAAGGGGCAGGAAAATGAGAGCTCAAAAGAAAATTCAAAGCATGCAGAGGAAAAGAGTAAGGACACTTGTTATTTTAACACTCATTCACAGTATTTCAAAAGAAGACAGAAAAGTTGTAGGGAAAGTAAGTGAGGTTTGGGGAAAGACAAGGGCTGAAACTTCTCCTGCTTCCTATGTATTTTTGGTTCTATGTGACAAAGTTTGTGCATCACCTGGGCTGATGCTAAAGGTGTTCTTTCAGGTTTTCTTTCAGATTTATTTAGCAAGGCAGGGGGGTATGGTATCCCCAGTTCTTCACACCGAAAACTCTCTGTACCAGTTCAGATGATCTTAATACGAAGTTGCTTTTAAGATGCTTTGCAGTATATTTGTCTTTATGTTGAGAATTTTACAGTTAATGAACAATTCATTGTGAAAGATGTTCCCAAAAAATCCCAAAGTTCCCTCCTTTTTCACCTGAGCTCCACAAATAATACTGCTACATCACAGCTCGGTGTTCTCAGTAACATAAGCGTGAAAGTTTTGTGTTTATCTATAGATGCAACATGGCACAAACCTGCACCCAAGCTGAATTGTTCTTACGTTTTAGCTTTGCTTCTTTAGGACAGAATTAGGAATTAAAATACTGTGCAAGATGGTATTGCACAGTATGTGTATATGACTCATGCATTTTGAACCCGGACTTAAGAGGACATGGACAGACAAACTAATCTGGAGCCCACCTAAACAGTGTTAGTCCAGGGGGCTTCAGCTGAGCTCCCCTGCAATAGTAGTGCAATAGTATTAACTCCGTATACAGTATTTCTATATAAAGCCCTCTTCATATAAAGTACCAGTCAAAAATTTAGGATAATAGTGAAAGTATCAAACTAGAAAATAGTACTCATGGCATTATGCATTATGCATTATCACCTTAAAAAACTCCAAAATGGAGGATAAAACAGCTTTCTTAACTTGCAGTGGAGGCTGATATAACGAGAGTCTATTCGAAACAATCTTTGGACCAATTCTATGATTTGTCAATTATATTATATAGATATGACAAAATATAATATTGTGATGCATCAAAAGTATGTGTGGTATATAGAATATAATAATAGGATAATAGGATATTTAATAATATAATAATAGGATATTCATTTTTCAGACATCTCATCAGTTGGAACTGTTAAGCGTAAGCCTGTAGAGTCTTTAAGATAACCAAAAACATCCATTTAGTTGTGTGTGTTGAGTGTGTCTAAACTTTTGACTGGTACTGTATTTCTCTTTTCTCTATAGACTTTTTCAGTATCAGGATTCATTCAGTATAAAGGCATTCTGCTGTCTCCTACACACGACAGGTCTAATGCAAACCAAAATGACCAAAAATGTCCACCCAGTAATTGTTAAGTCAAAGTACGTCTGACCTTTCCTCTTGTAAAAGAGTTTTTTTACTTTGTAAGATGATTTTGGTTTATTTATTGAGTAATAAGTAAACGACTCTTCTTGTCTAAATGAAGTTAAAGTTCTAGTGAAAAACTCTGGCCAGACCTCTCTGGTTTTTAGCACTGAAGTCATGAGTCTCATTTGAATGCAAATAGAGGCATATGCAGTGCTCAGAAATATGCTTTTTTAAATGTCAATATTTAAGGCACCGCACTAGCTATATCTGACATGACGAATGTTATAAAAAGAAAGTCTGTGTGGCAATTAGAGGTGGCATCCAGCATGAAAGGCAAATGTATTAACCATGCTGCTAATATATTCATACTCCTGACGCCTTCAAAAAAAGACATTAACACCAGTCAGTTACACATCTCTCTGCATTAGCCACGTGAAAGCATTTTCTGTCATTTTGATGCTATGAAAACAGTCTGTCCTGGGTGAAAATTGTCTCTACACCCACTCGCATATTCTTTGGGGACGTGTAATGGAGATGAATTGCATCTCCTGCTTTTTTTCCAGACATGAAGAGAGGGTAGCTTGTGGCTCTCTTGTAGAAGATGAGAGGAAATGCTGTCATTTTCTGATCCGACCCTTCAGATCTCATGGTTTGACAATAGGAAATGGTTAGGATAAGATTTGCTAGCGCCTCGTGTCAGAGCGGCATAGCACATAGTTTATATACTTGATGTTTTTATTATCATTTATCTACTGAAACGGATCAAAAACGGATTAATAATATATATATATAAAATGGATTAATAATATATATATATATATATATATACATGTATATATATATATTAAAACAGCACTTACACAATAATGACTGTAGTATTTTGTATGCTGATGAGATGCTGAGACTGATTCTGAAACATTTATCTCTCAGATTAAAACTTGAACCCCGGCCTATTTTTGTCTTTAGACTGTACAAGTACATTCTTGGTACAAGTACATTCATGACTGTTGACTCTAAAACATAAATAAATAACAAAATTTGTAATAGTAACTTTGTGTGTAGGCATGTCAGTTACTAACAAATATTAATAACATTAACAATTCTTTGTAATTACAGATTTACTTGGTGTCTTTACCACAACAACCCTCATCCTGGCACTGTATATACTGTTCCCTTGCTTAACACTAACACTAATGCATATATCCAACCAATCACTGCCTGTGTTTATACAGGCATATTGTACATGCTGAACTAATGAATTGGGGACATGTTTTCTGTCTGTTCCAACATTATCGAACTGATTTCTCTGTTTTCTTCTACGCTGTAGTATACATCTCATACTGATGTACATGTTGTTACATTTCAGAGCACAATGTTCATTGTTTCCTACAGATGCAACACAAGCACACTGCAAGTGGTTGCTGTTTGCGCTGCATTTTCATGTAATACAAACATCTCCCCTTATTATTCTATACAACAACAAAACAAATGGCAGTAAGTTGCGTATGTAATGGGCTAAACAATGTTTTCATAATATGGGTTTATGCCAGGTTCTGTGGAGCTTTGAATAAAGCTGTAACTGCAAGGCTTATTTAGACTTTGGACAGCATAGGGGTTAACCTTGCAGCCTTGTACATTGGAGATTTAGGAATCCCTGATTGAGAAGTAAAGCTGGTAATTGATTGCTTTAGGGAAAAAAAACACTGCCTCTTTTAATAACAGTGGTTGCTATAAACTGAGTTGCATTCATGATTTCCCCTTGATCTGCTACTGTAAATTAAAAAATAAAACAGGACAGTTATATTTAATTTCCCTTTAAGCATTTCCATTCTGTTCAGCACTAGTTCTACATAAAGAATTTGTCTTCTGTAGTTTTTCGAACCTGCGGCAACTGCTGATAAAAGCTGACGGTGTCAGCCATCCAAGTTTTTACATAGAATACGTGTCCCCTTTAAATAGACTCGCTCTGCTGAAAGCTATCACAGAAATGCATTTTTGCCACAGAAGTCTGTCTCTTCCAGGCCAAACACATCTTTCCACAGCGATTAGCTGTGAGAGGTTGATCTGAGACAGGAACAGGCAGAGGTACTCCTTTGTCTGAACCGCTAACTCAGTATCTCTCCACATCAAAGGCAGGTGCCAGCCATCCCCAGGTAGCACTAAGAGTTATAGTGGTAAACTCTGTAACGTCCTCTCCAAAAACACATTATTGGAACAGTGCCTGACACTAAACACAGATTTGTTTTGTGATGGGGAAAGAAACAGATGACTACTTCCACTAATTGTGTTATTGCAAGAAAAAATCAGGTTATGATGCGGTTCAGATATTAGAATTGTTGTCTTTAATGTCAGTGCTCAGTGCATGAAGTGGTATAAGACACTCCACAGCAGTTTCCTTGATGGTCTTTTAGTGATGCACGCCTCGCTGATTTTGTGGCAGATTTGCCCCTCCAATTGCAAAAGGTGTCCCTTTTCAGGTCTGTCTAATCCCAGATTATCCTTGTGTGTGGTATATATAATCCTGTTTTAATCCCTCCAATCTGCTAATAAACCACTCATGACCTCCAGAATTTTGAACCATAAATATTACACATGTTCAACAATTCTGACTCCTATAAACAGAAATGTAGTGGTAAAAAGTTTTACTGTAACTGCAGCACGATGGAACTACATACATAAGACAAGCATATCTTTGCATCCCTTTAATCACTACAGAGGTATAACGAGATTTATTGTTAGTGTGATAAATTATGTGACAATATGTCACAATAAGCTTCTGAGTATATTGTGGGATATTATCAAAGCTTGTAGAACATCTGGATCAACTGCTTATTTCCTTACAAATAGATCATACTTAGTCTTGTTTTACTTATTTATTACAGTGCAGTATGTAAAATTAAAATTATTGTATAGATGGTTTTTGATAGTATTTTTGAACTGTTGTACTTACGGCTCTTTTTGTCTGTTTGTGACATGTCATGTCGTATCATGTAAATTTCCGGAAATAACACAATATAACATTTTTGTTACCTAGCTCTATTATTTTTATTATTTTATGTGACCAGAGCTGCTGTTTTGCTTTCTATGTTGAATATGCTCACTCTAATAAAATGTTGTATTATTTAAATTATATCAACATATTTTAGTTCTATCATGGCATACATATAGCTGCTATTAACGTGAATGGCTCAGCCCCATGGATTGGCCTAATTATGAAATACCTGGACATCCAGGAGAGAAGTGGTTTGTGTGGGAGAGAGTTTCTCCCTCTGGTGTGTACGTTGGGCTTTAGGAGGTTTGCATGCATAAAAACCTATGTAACTCTCTAAAGGAAACTGAATAAAACAGAAAGGGCTAATAGGTACCCTTTAACCTACAGTTCTCCTTGGCACCCTGACCTACACCTGCTTCATGATGACTCAAGATTCCCTGTCATTGAAATGACATATCTAGTTGGCTTAACGACAGCAAAAAAAGCCATTGTCCAACAATGAGGGTTCCCTGCTCATATATCACTAGTTTCATACATTACTGGACATTTTCTGTCATCCACCAGAATTAACAGTGCAGCCCCTAGATGTCTTCATACATGCAAGTGCCTTTTGGTTGCTTGTGACTGGCGCAAGTATCCTGTGCCTTATGTGTGAGCCGTTTCTGTTGAAAGCTTTGTGTGGATGTGTGTGATGAATGGGGTGGGAGCATTGTTTGATATTTCTTTAAAGGAAAAATAAAAGTATTATTATAAAGTTGAGTAAACATCATTTCATAGTTAAGAAGGTACGTAAATGACATTTACGTATGTTTACCCTTCCCTATATTGCCCATAATATGTAATATGAAATAGGAAATGCAATCCTGAGGTCATTACTGAGACAGATAACCAATGACAGCTGAACAGGAGAATGCTTTATTCATAACACTAAAAACTTGTTTTTTTGCATAAGTAACTACCAGTTTGCCTCACTGTCATATTTAGATCTAAAATTGCATTTGTTCAAGTGAAAGTTTGTGCAATCCTAGGGTCAAGGCCATTGGTCAGGAATGTAATTTGGGAGCTGAAAGTGTGTGCTGTTTTATTCTGAGCAGTTCCTGTTATGTAGGGGCTTTGATGACTGGGGGATGACCAAGAATCAGGCATCGTGAGGAAGTTAAACTTCTACTGTCTGTGGAAACAGTCACATTCCAGAGTATTTGGCCGTAATGTACATGGTGTGGGCATATTTTTCGATATGGAAGGCTCTCTTTGGTACGGAGGATTTGTGTAATTGTTTGAGCCTGTCCTTCTGTTTTTTTTGCCTTGCATTCAGTGTGGTAAGCACATTTGTGTGCTGGCAGCGGTGGGCCGTGGTACTGGGCGGCCGCTGTTGTTCACATGCTGAACACAAAGCCGCTGCTCCCACGCTGCCTAACGTGCTTTTGTGAGATGTCCGTTTCGCTCGTGCCTGAGAAAGACAGGGAATCGTCATGTAGCATTTGCTTGGCTGGATATATTAGTTGTTTGAGCCAAACTACGTAGGCTGCAAACAAAATGACACCAAAGACCATGTGAAACATCTGCAGCTTGGCATGTGTTTAATAGTTGAGATTATTTTTATGGTGAAGTACTTGGCTTGTCATTGCCTTACACTGTCAGAGGTTGAAGGCGATGATAATATATCTTTGATGGGTGTGAAATTTGTTTATTAAAGTGAAATAGTTGCAGTCACTCCTACTAAACTGTATAAAACTGGGGATTATCTTTAATCAGGCATATTTAATACAGTGTTAAGTGACAAGGGACCATCCTGATAAAAATAAATAAATAAAAAAGCATTTCAATGTCCATATTGGCCAGACCCAAGAGTTTACTTTAAGAGCTTCTTTAGATGTAGCACATGTCATTAAGCCTGACATTGTTCTTGGTCTTTTGAAAATATTCTATATGGCTTTCCCCACCATTACCCCGTATTCACCAGCCTGCAGAAGTTAGCCTGGCCCTTGTTGCCTGGCTCTCAGATGGCGTAATAAGTTACATCTGGTAATTTACACCCCGTATGACTGAATAATAAAAGAATCAGAGTATTAAGAAGTACTTCTTAGCCCCCCTCTCTTAAACAAGGCGTGCTCATTTGCCTATTTAATTACTGTGCACTATGGCATGAGCAATCTGTCTGCTAATTACACAGCCCTTAATCTGATTTAGAATTAAACATGGCTCTTGCAAATGTGCATCATGAAATTGTGTACTTAGAGGTGTGGAAATGTAATCTTGTTCAGGCTTATGTTTTCTAACTCATGGGAGACCAGTGGAAACATACAGCACAGTAGCGCTACTGAATCATGGCTGGAGGACAGCAGATTGGGACGTTTCTATTTTGGGAGGGGATTTGGGGATTTTTGGTAGTGTGCTCTAGAACAGTTGGGCGTGACATGCATGCTTGCAAAAGAACAATGTGTCTCGAGCACTGGTGTGTGATGGTGACAGCACTCTGACATGGGGCACGGTGACTGGTATAGCCTTCAGCTGCCCATGCAGGTTTGGCAGCAAAGACAGAATGAGAGGCCTTGATGGTTAACCAGGCTACTGTGGTAAGGGCCCAGGGATGGTAGGACCTAATTTACCCCTTAGAAAACTTGTTGTTTGTTTATTGATTAATGTAAACTGTAGAAAGACATCAGTATTGCCGCACATGAGCAGAACTGAACTCTTAAATATGATTGGAGACCTCAAGCAAAATGACTTCAGAGGAGAGGGCATCAGGCTAAGCCTCAGATAGCAAAGTAAACGTGACATTCAGTTCATTTCAGTTTCAGTAGTTCAGTTCTTCAGCACTGTACTAATTACAGTTTTGTGGTCAGTTGAAAGATAAATTCTACAGCCACAACCTTCCAAGCTTTTATTATGTTGTTGTATTTGGTAAATATATAAACTTAATATAAATTTCACCTAACTCTGTGTCAGTGATAGGGTCTGCCTCAGAATATTGCCTTTACTGACACTGCAGAAGTGAATGTCAGTGTTATTTGTAGTAGCCGTAGTAATCTCTCTGTAAGTATGCTGGCTAATGCTTCTGGACACAGTGATGTTCTTGGAAGCATGAGCAAATGCAGTATATATAGTAATATAATCATAATAACAACTCTTAAGCCTGAAGCGAGCGCTGAAGCGGGCAAAAACAGTAACAGCGCGTAAGTTGCAGCTTCACTGCTTGAAAGAAGGTAAAGCAAAAGAAAATAATCGTTTACCACAGCTATTTTCCACATGACTACCTGAATAAGAGGATTCTGTTAGTGGAACAGGCCTAAGGGGTGTAATGATTCACAAAATTCATTACTGGTTTTAATATAGTGCAGTGCAGTAGTGTTTTTGACTCAAAAATAAGAAGCGCCTTAAAATGTGTATTATGTTACAGGAGTGATTGGGCCTGTATTGCTACACGCCTTCTAAGATGATGTGAAAGCAGTGACCATTGTGTTTGGACTCACGGGTATTGAGATTTGGGATTGATGTATAGGAGCTTATGGTGTTGTTTATACTAATTTGCATGTAGGAGTTAATGGCTTTGGATGAATGATAGATGCATCTCTCGTGACAGTGATCTGATCCAAGTGAGTGGATGGAACCCATATGGCAGTAGATTACTCAGAGGATGTCTGAGTAGTCGGTGGAATGCATTCATAGAACTAGATTATACAGCTAACCTTCCATTGTGCCCAAGAATTCCCAATGCACCTTGTCACACATCCCTACTATAGGGTTTACCCACATCCAGACATTATGATAATATAGAAACCCAATTGCATAATGATAACTCAGATGACACCAAAGGAGAGGAACGATGATTGAGGAGTCACTGAAGACACACAATTATCTTTGAAAGGCTATCCATTTGGCATAATCACTGGATGGCTTTGAGAAAACGCAGCCACTGGAGGAGCAGTAAGGACGGGTACACAGAAAGAATGGAGCCACCACAGCTGTTCATTAAATGGACTGTAACAAGGAGAGATAGGCTTCAGTGGGGAGATGAGTGTTTAAGGCAGCGAGAGAACAGCTAATAGTGTAATGGAGTGCTAGCGAGATGATGGAGTGTTATTATGGTTTCTCGTTTAACACCGAAGATCACCCTGTCTCCAGACCCAATGCCGTTTGCGTGGTCTTCCAACAATACATCAGTGACAGCCAGGGAAGAAATAAAGAAAGATGGTAATGAAGAGAGCACAGCAGAGTCTGCAGATACCAAGCTGAATCTGGAAGTAATATAACTGTAGGAACATAATATTGATCCTTTTCCAAGCTGTATTTATCTTATATAACTCTGCAGATACTTTTCTGCCTTATGCCGGATTTTATTGAATGCATAATATATTGTTTATAGAGGAGTTTTAAAAAATCCATAGTTACAGTTACAGATCCTATAAGAGATCACAAATGCACAGAAAAAGCAAACAAACTGAGAATCAAAGCCAGAAACATATAAAAATGAAGACAGATGGTAACCCAAAAGTGAAATATTGGTTGAAATGACTGATACACATTAAGGTGTTGGAGACATCTGGACGCCATCCTGTGAGATGACTGTGAAAAGCTGTAATAGACACAAAAAGACAGTGCCTTACTGTCTTTCTCAGGGAGGGCCAGCCCACTTTCAAATGCAGGTCACGATGGCGAATGTGAATTTTATACCCTGTAATAAAGATCATTGTGCTATGATATAGTGTGCTATGATAGCATTCAATTTGAAAGAGGAGCATTCAGGAAAATGATGTCACATTTTTCAGGGACAGATAAGAAGCATACTGTTATAAGAGAAAAAAATTGAATGAATTTCCAATTTCATTTTGTATCATTCAAAATATATATGAGCCCAAGAATTGATCCTTGTAGAACACCATTTCTGAGAAATCAATGTAATTTATCAGCATATTGGGTTCTGTCGATCAGTTGTGAATGAAATGCTTCCATGTTGATGAATATGGATCTGGCAGTAATCTGTAAAAAGTTCATGTTAGGTAAGTGTATGAGTTAAGTGTAAAGTCTTTGTAGACTTTATAAAAGGAGCTGCATAGTGTTGCACACATATAGTGTCAATAACGACATTTACATGGCCACAGTAACCCAACTATGTTCTATGTCTTTGTAGTGGCTTACAAACGCCCCTGTCAAGACACACAATAGGTTATCCAACTGAGCTTCTAGCTGTTTAAAATGATTGGTGTTCTTTTATTTAATCTTCAATTTAAATATCTAATGATGTCTCTTCCTCCCACTAGCAGTGCAAGCCTGCAAGTCCTAGTTAATAATTACACTTACTAATTCATTATTTAATGAAATAATTCCATTAATATTTGAACACACAGTTATACATAGACATGCCTGGTACAGTTTGGGTTTTATGACTTTTTAAGTATTTAGGTAGAACCCTGGAGATCATAACGACTTTAAGATTAAAAGAAAAATATGTACTCTATCAGGTGGAAACTGATAAAAAAAAGAACCATTGCATTAAAATATGACTATAATACAATGTTTTTTACACTGTTACACTGATTTTTATACTGTACTGATTGTTACACTATTTGCACCACACTAAACACAATAGAACAGGCCAAACTATACAATCTTTGTGATGAAACATGTAGTTAAGTCATATATTCATACAGTCTGAAGTGCCCTTGAGCAAGGCGCCTAACCCCCACCTGCTCCCCAGGCCCCATGGATAAGACAGCCCACCGCTGCGGGCACGTGTGCTCACTGCCCCCTAGTTCTGTTAACTAGCGTGTGGGGGTTTCACCGCACGGATGGGTTAAATGCGGAGGTTGAATTCCTCTGTGTGTAAGCACAATTGGCAAAATAATGGTTCTAATTTGAATTGTAATGCTCAGAAAAGTATATTTTCATGATTATGATAAAATATCGTCATATAGCCCACCTCTACCAAAACGTCATTATTTTATTCATTATCCTGCTTTTTTAACCCTATAGGAATAAACTGTATATTCATATTCATCAATGGTAATCCAGATCTAGTGTAAATTTCTATATTTTGTAAATGTTTATGTATCAGGAATACAGTATACGTATGTGAATAATATTGGCACCCTCCCCCACCACACACATCAGTCCCTCACTAGAAATTTCCCACGTTTCTAGTCACCCTTTTGTTGATAGGGCTATCACAAGAATGTTAAGACAGTTTGTGTGTTTGAGGATATCTGTATATTCTCTCTGTGCTGAACTGTAAGACTCTTGCTCTGTCTGAATTGCATTAGGGCCAGTAGATCTGTTTGATGCTCTGAGACACCTTGGGCAAGGTGGTGCTATCAGATATCATTTGATTCTAAACATATTGTTCTCTATCCGGTGAGGGTAACACCAAGTATGTTTGTTCTATCTCCTTCTGTCATTTGTATACATTGTGTACTTGACTCTGAAGCGGGCCTTCTCTTCTTCCCCCTCTCTCTTGACCCTCTCACATATCCCCTCTCTCTCTTTGTCATTCTCTTTCTTTCTTTCTCTCTCTCTCTCTGGTTCTTCCTTTCTTTCTGTGTCTGTCATTCTCTACGCCTCTCATACTATTATTCTCACACAATTTCATTCTCAATGTCCCATTATCTCTCCTTTTTCTCTACCTCCCACACTCCCTTACATCCTCCTCTCCTCTGCCTCTATTCTCACATCCCTTTGCACACCATTCCCTCTCATTTACTCACTCTTTCTCTGCTCTCTCTGCTTTTTTATCTCTCCAACCCTCCCTCCCACATCCTCTCTCTCTCTCAGGTGGTGTATGTATTGCACAGTCTCTGAAAGTCCCCAGGGAGCCCAGACCAGGAGAGTTTGACAAGATCATCTTGCGGCTGCTGGAAACCCCCAATGCTCGTGCCGTCATCATGTTTGCAAATGAGGACGACATCAGGTGTGTCCCCCAATTAGAGCTTTCTTATCCTCAACAAAGACAAAGGCCAAAATCAGAATACTGCATTATATGTTGGTATAATAATATAATATAATGGGATAAAGGCAGTCAAACAATCCAAATAATTAAATGTGATTAATCAATTGTAGATGAATGTATAAAACAACATTCATCAGAATATATTTATTACTTTATTTAATTAAGTGACGTTATTTTCATGCAGAGTTCACATGAACCTGAACATGTAAATCGCACATTTCCATAGGCTGAATGCAGTTTCCAGTTTTCATCACCAACATCCATTTAGAGCAACATGGTGGGTGGTGGGGGGGACTTGTAGCAGGATACCGCTCTGGTGGTTGACCAGCCAAAACAGAGTGGGTGAGCCGACCAGTCAGAGCATACTGGGCTCGTCGGGAGTCGGGGCTTAAATACACAGGAGCTCTTATAGAGCATTTCAAAGAAAGAGATTTCAGGTAGTATGAGATAAATATTGTATTTTAGAAAACTGATTATGTAAATCTATTCTAGTAGACACCAAAAATATGAACTTAAAAAATGAGCAAAATAGGTCGTCTTCCAATATTTGATGAACCGACAAGGTCCTGCTACAGCAAAAGTTTCTACAGTGTGACACATGGTCATAGATTTCATATAAAACATGAAGGCATGAAAAGATTTTCCCACATCCACCATTTTTCATCCGCAAAACTTCCTATAACATTGGGGGACAAAGCCCTTTCTGACAATATGACAGCACTTTACACAATGCTGTCTCCTGTCCGCTACAGGCATTATTAAAGAGGCTGGAATTTGAAATGTGTACAATAAACTTCAGCTTTCAGCCCCAAGTAAACTTGGTCCAGCCCTGCATGAAGAAAATGTATGAATGTGCTTTTCAGTAATTGCCCTCAACAAGACCCCTTAAGCTGCTGCATTCAGAAATCCCTATGTTTGGTTGTTTTTCAGACGCATCCTCAATGCCGCCAAGAGAAACAACCTGACAGATCATTTCCTCTGGGTGGGGTCAGACAGCTGGGGCTCCAAGATCTCCCCCGTGGTTCAGCAGGAGAAAGTGGCTGAGGGAGCCATCACCATTCTGCCTAAAAGAGCTTCAGTTGATGGTATAGTGCTGCAGGCTTGGTCACCTCAAACTGAATAGTTACAGTACCTCTGCCACTCATTATACATCATGACCTACATAAAGTGGTAGCAGTGGGTTGTGATTGTAACTGTTTTTACTCTTTATGTTGTCTGGGTTGTCCGCAGTATAACGAATGCCACAGTTTTAATGTGATCATTTTTCTCTTCTGTGTCTCTTAAGATGTTATAAACATCACAGTGTTTCCCTAGAAAGGGGCATTAATACATCTTTTTCAATCCCCCACACCCTTCTCCAGCTTTTGACAGATACTTTAGAAGCCGCTCCTTATCCAACAACCGGAGGAATGTGTGGTTTGCGGAGTTCTGGGAGGAGAACTTTGGATGCAAGTTGGGGATGCATGGCAAACGTCCTGGCAGCCCTAAGAAGTGCACAGGTATAAATAGATGGTTCCGACGCTTTGAGACAATAGCATTGAGAAATCAGCTAAGGGATATATATGAGCTATAATTGACCTGTAATTTAGCCAATGACAAAGATCATACAGTTCTTATGAAAAGGTTTGAGCGGCCCTGGCGAAGTTTTGTTTTCTGAGTGATGATAAGCTTACAACACATCCTCCACAGAGAACACATTTCTACATATTTTGATGCATAATTACAGCTTATTTGATTAACTTAACAGATTGACAATAAATAAAAGATAAAACATGGCAAGTGCAAAGGTTATAGCACATGTTTTTGTTTCCAATATTAACAAGCAAAAGGTTATTGTAGGAAATTGTTATATTTAGGTTTCATCCCTGTAGAGCAGGGTTTCTCAACCCGTGGGCTGCAAACCACCAGTGGGCCATGAAGCACTCTCTTAGTGATCCAGTAACAGTACTTTAAGTCATAAAAATGTAAGTGAAAAAAGTAATAATTTATAATAATTATAATAATAATAATTAGTAAAAATTGAGACATAAGTCCAGTTAAAACTACTAACCTTATATAAACATTAATAGAACTCACAAATAAAAACATCACAAAAGTAACTCAAGGCAAATTAAAAGTCATCAGTTTGAGACAATGCAGTCACGGGCGCCTGATTGGGGCAATTAGCTAACCAAAGATGGAGAAGTTTCATAAACAAAGAAATAATGTTGGCACAGTAGCTGAAAGCTTGCTACCTCCTAGCCAGACACGTTGCACGGAGAAAGAAGGCTTTTATGATGGCTGAGGAATTGGGGCTGCTGGCTGCCATAGATACGAGTCAACTATTAGCACTTGAGAATTAAAAGACAAAAACAATTTTACATGAAAATTTATGTTTTGTGTTCTTGTGGGCTGTAATGCTTTTTACTATATATACATAGTTACTAATTTGACCTGTCTTATTTAAGGGTTGTTCAGAGCCTGGAACTGTATTTTAAACACACAGTTTACACACAGTACAAAAATAAAGCAGTTTTGGGTCATATACACATACATAGCAGTCACCTGCTACATTTTACAGCTTCTTCATAGCAGCAACATAACTACTAAAAACGTCCTGCAGTTGATAATCTACTGTACATAATGAACTGCATATCAACTGTACAATAATCATAATCGGAACTGCTCCGGTCCTAGCCTAAATGAGAGCCTGAATTTCAGCTGAATGCCTCCACTCAGAGTGAAAGAGAAAATGTATAATTTATTTAACCATTTTATTCTAACTTTGTTACAACAGCTGTTTTGTTTGTAAGCTACATCAGTGTGGAAATGAATATGCTTTCCCATGTCTGAGTATTCAGGAGCTCAGATTCTGGTTGAGTATATCAATGTGCATGGTCCAGTAGCTCGCAGCTTTGACCAGTTACTGAGCAAGGATCCATCAGTCTGAAATCGAACTGTGTTTGCCCCCTGGACCTGAGGTTGCCTTTGAAGTTGTGCAACTATGGAAAGGCAATGGGATTAAATAATGGTAGTTCAGCACTTGCTAAAGCGTTGTTGGAGGTCATTCCTTTCATCTATTACCTCTCAGTGAACAGTAGAACTGCTGCATAACGCAAGTACAAAAATCTGTATGCAGCCTGCAAGCAGACGGGAGCAGCTGAAAATGCGATGGGCTTATCTTTACCACTGGTGTTGGTCTTTCTGAGGTTCAGTGGGGAGCATATAACAGGAAATCAAATGTTCTAAAGTTTCTAGAAATAAAATAAGCTCTGAGGTGGAATGTAAACAAAATATACCATTCTCTCCACAGTCTGTGTGGGAATTGATGTAAAGAGGCAGTCTGTTTTGAATTCACTGTTTCTGTGATGTCACACATGTACAAATATCTGCATATTCATTCTGCAGCACTTTAGCCAAACCATTTATGCTGTAGTTATAAGGAGTGTTTCAACCTGGGCGTTAGTGAGGTCCTTTACAGATACTGCCAGTCATAAGTTTAGACACAGGAAGGACCGCGCAGTACACAGTTACAAGCAAAATAGCAAAACTTTATTTGGAGCTGAATGAACAAAGGAGTATTGATACAAATAGGTAAATGATAAACAGGTGAATGTAATCAGAATTCAGGGAGTGAACATAAAACATGGTTGGTGGATAGCTCATGTGTTGCTGATGTCATGGAAAGGTGTATCATGGGAAGTGTAGTTTGATTCAACGTAGGCAGGAGGAGAACCCGGAAGCATGACCAGCCCCAGATGATGATGGGACGGATGACAACAGATGACAACTGTAAAATTTCTCCACCAAGGCAGAATCTAGAGACTAGAGACTGGAGTCCAGTAGCCAGCGGACAGCATACAAAGACGTGCCCCCGATAACATTTGGAGGAGGGGGCATAACAACGGGTGTAGCCTCATCCAACAGAAAAGGGACAACTGTCTTCAAGAGGTACACCTGAAAAGAGAGACAGACACAATATTGAGCAGGAAAGTCCAGCTTATAAGTAACATCAGTGAATATACTGAGAAATTGACCGATGTATTTGAGCAACAGCTTCTTACTCCCCTCATAAAACCTGAAGTCCCTGGTCAACATCTAGACTCAATCTCCAGGAGCATAGAAGGGAGTGTCACCTCAGCACCGATCAGCCTGGCGTTTTTGACTCAATACGTTGGTAGGTGTCCTCTCAAACCTTTTTGCATCTGAGGGTTCAAAAGACCAAGGCACTAAAGAAGGTTGATAACCGAACATACATAGGAATGGAGTGATACTGGTGGTGAAGACAGATGTTAAATTGACCAAGATTCCTAATTGCTCCATAAATGCAGTCCACACTTTGGGATGTGAACTAAGGGACCCCTATCAGAAATAATGTTCTCAGGAACATCAGAAACTTGATATACATGTTGTATACAGACATTCTGTGGTTTGAAAGGCAGTAGGTAACTGGGGAAATGGTACGAACTGACCCTCCTGGAAAAATTATCTACAATAATGAGAATAAATGTTACCTTGAAATTCAAGTAGATCAGTAATGAAGTCTACTGCAAGATATGACAAGGGACGTGAAGGTACTGGTAGGGGCAGGAGTTTGCCTGCAGTGAGCGCTCCAGGGGGTTTTACACTGGGAACAAAATGTTCAGGATGCTACAAAACACTGGATATCAGCCAACATTCTGTCCCACCAAACTTTTTTAGACAAAAGCTAACAAAAGCTGGCCGGCCTGAAGTGAGTGATGAGTGAGCCCAAGTGATAAGTCTCTACACTGTACAGGAACTAATTTCTTGTTACTGATACACTGTTCAGGTTTGAGGTGCTCATTTAATTTGTCAATTTTTACATCTGTCTCCCATCTGATGGGAGCTAATGCAACATTGGCTGGCACTACATGTTCAGTGCTATCTGTTTTCTAGAGGTCTGTGTCAGATATGGGAAAACACATCTGCTTTAGTATTGTGTGATCCTGGGCAGTAAGTGGTGTGGAATTGAAACCTAAAAAATAACTGGAACTGAGATCAAGCTTGACAGGACTTAGATGTTTGACTGAATGGAGATACTCAAGGTTCTTGTGCTCAGTAATACTTGAAAGGGGTGCCAATGGCGCCTTTCCTTGAATGCTAAGTTCATGGCAAGCAGTTCACAATCACCTCTTCTTTAATTCCTTTCGGCAGGGGACAGCTTATGGGAATAGAAAGCCACAGGGAGCAGAGTACTGGGTGTGCCACTATACTGGGAGAGGTCAGCATCTACTCCTACATCAGAGACATAGACTTCAACAACACACGGGTCAGATGGATCAGGGTGTCTGACGTAAGGGGAGCTGACGTAATTGTTTTTTTTAGTGAGGAGCAGGGGATCTCCTGGTTAAAGATCCCTGACTCCCTGTCCATCCGGATCCCCATACACAGCAGATAGTTTAGTGTGGTTTTCTGGGATTCTGATGGAATCTGGAGCTGGCAGAGGAGCTTGGCTTGAACAAAGTTAGCCTCTGCTATGGAATCAATTAAGGCTGAAAACAGAAGAACCTAGGTAGTACAAGGTGACAGGCAAAAAGTGAAGAAGTGAAGAAGACAGGCAGCAGAAAGTAGAGCTGGTTCTGTGGTTTATTTGGTCCAGGCAGATAGCTAAGACTATGAGTTCTTCCAGAGATAGTCCATCGTCTTTACAAGCTAATTTGGTGAGATTTTCAGAGTTGAGTTTGTTGCAAAATATAACTAATAAAGCAAGCTGATTCCAACCACTATCAGCGGCCAAAGTGTTAAATTCTTAAACGTTATTGGCTAAAGAGAGAAGACCCTGGAAAATGCAAACCAACATCTCTCGCTGTGAACAACCTTTATAAGGATGGTCAAACACTGCCTTAAACTCATTAACAAAATCATTATAAGAACAGAACTTGACCACAGACCACAGGGCCATAGCCCAGTCTACGGCTTTATCTGTTAGATGTGATATGTAAACAAGATATGAACTTTGTCAGAACTGGGAGGTAAATTGGCAAAATAAATAGTGCATTGTAAGAGAAAACCCTTGCACTGATTCAGGGAACCTTCATACTTATTCAGTTTACTAACAGAAAACAGACCAGCCACCAGAACAGAGGAAGCAGTAGCCATAAGAAAACTAGAAGATGTTCTTGGAGCTAAATGCAACAACTGAGAAGAAATCTGGGCAAGTTGAATACGTTGCTCATTTTGTTGTTGAGTGAGAATCCCCACTGAGTTAGTTTAGGATTCAAACATCTATGTTGAATTATATTATGTTGTTGATTATGTTATCCCATCAGTTGTCCTTGGCTACTCACCTCTAAGGTCCTCCATCTGCGTACTGACTAAGTATTTCTATAATGCTGGAGGGACAAACCAAGCACTCTAAAAGATCTGAAGGTTAGTAGTGGTTTAATGTAAAGGAGCTTGATAGAAGGTAAAAAACAGGAAGCAAACCAGAGTGCTACAACAACAGCAACTAAAACAAACACAGTTAAGACAAATAAACCAGAAAACAGAAGTGTGATAGTAGCTAGTATTGGTTACATTAGCCACTAGTAAGCTTCGAGTAGCTAGAATAGAACGCAGTTCAAGTTATTTTCGTTTTCGTTTATTTTACTGTAAAGTCATAGCAGCGCTCATCAAATTATTCATGAGCTTACTGAAAACAGGGAAAACCGTGTGTTTCATTCTAGGACCATATTATAGGATGTAAATGGGGGTGCAGAATTGCATCTGGGCATTTTCCTCCCCGACCAAAATCACATACCTTCTATGTAGACATCAGAGAACAACACTGAATAAATGCATTCTGTTGGACCTTTAAGCCTAAGAGATGAAGAAAGGCTGGAAAATTGTTACAGCCAACAAAATGATCACTGTTTTTCAATATACAAATGCTGTAAGTGAACCTCAAGTGGAGTAAAATACCAGACAAATAATGGATATGGGCCCTTTAAATAAGAATGTGTCTATGTATTACGTTTTTGTTGCAGAAGTCCTATAGTATTTAAACATTCAAAAACTAGCAGTTCTTACTGTCAGACACTGTGTCCATATAGGTGGCTTGTTTTGTTCAGAGAAATGTATCCAGTGGAAATAAACAACAGGGTTTTTTGGATCTTATTTACATGCAGAAATGCCTTGGTATGGTGTACACATCTAGCAGAGGAGTGAACTTCCTAACCCCTTTATATAAAAGTGAACTGCCTTGTCTTCCCTTCCCCCTCTTTTCTTTCCTGTTTGTGTCACATGGTTAGAGCTGCAGATAGCAGATGGACGTTTGGGGCTCTTTTGTGAAAGCGTGGTTATTGTTCTGGCACAGTTATTTGACATAATGAGAATAATTATATAGCTGTGGATGCAGCACATCAGTCTCTGGCTCTCCATGTTTCTCTCTCTCTCTCCTTCTGATCTGTGTGGAGCTGCTCAGAGCACTTCTTTGCGGACGGATGCCTCTGTCAACAGCATACTGACAGATACTCTGATTATTGTCATCTTTCCCTTAAAGGAGGAGAGAGGGAGGGAATCATTAAAGCGTGGAAAAAAGATGCTCTTTTTCTCTCTTTTTGTCATGTAACAAAAACAGATACTGAGAAATCCAGTCCGTCTGAGGCCGTGCAGCGCGAGTGCACACGCACTCTGAACAAAGACTTAGATTCATGTCCCAACACATCTAGCAGTTGTCTGCAGAGTGCTACAGTGTGCTGTGTGCTGACTACAATGTCCTCTGCTCTACCACAGAAAGTAATCCTAGCTGATTCCTCTGACTTTTTAGGACACAGCTACTTTTTGCTAAACCCACAGAAACATATCAGGCTCATAAAACATGTGGTCACTACCAGTGATGAAGGACCAGAGGGTGACCAATAGAAACTCTGCAGCAGCAGATGACCTGTTGTCTCTGATTTCATTGTCTCTGACTACATCTACAAGGTAGATCAACAAGATAGGAGTGTCTAATAAAGTGGTCAGAGAGCATTTAAAGGCACTGCTGTGTCTGATGTCACTCCTTCCAGCACACAACACACACTAACACCTCACCACCACACCAGGGTCACTGCAGACCACCCAAATAATACTTGTAAAAATACTGGTGGCCTATTGAAAAACAGCTAACACAGTATGCAAAGAAACTGATGGACTCCAGTCTGTAATCATAGAGCTACAAAGTGCACCTATATGGTAAGTGGAGCTGATAAAAAGGACCAAGTGTGTGCTTAATGAAGTGTCCAGTCGTTGTATATGGTGATGAGGCAGTGGGGGCTGGTAAAAAGTGAAAGGGCGCAGTCAGTTTCTCTCATCTCATTTTTTTGACTTGTAAGGAATCCAGTCTGAAAGCTGGAACTCAGTGTAAGGCTCGGCGGGTATTGAAGCCGGCAGCAGCGTTTGAATTGATTTTATTATCGGGTTGAGATTGAGTTTTAGGAGAGCTGGATAGATGTCTCTTATCAGAGCCTGCCTGTGTCTGTGGAGTAATCATACAACGGGACAAACGGCTGAATCAGCAAGACCTCTGGCCAGTATCCACCTGTGAGAGAGAGAGAGAGAGAGAGAGGCTCCTATGAATATCAGATTAACCCTTTAAAATGCTGCAAGGAATGAAAAGTGCTGACTTGCTTGTTCTGGTGTTTACAGGCTGTCTGTATAGGTGTGCTTTTCCGTGCATCCGCATCATCATTCCACATATGGTGCACAAATATGGAATGTCAAATGAGTACAAATGCTCCCATAGAGTCACAGGCCTCATAGAGAGCTGTATTACTTTTTGCACTCATTATATTGCATTATATTACTCAAATAGTGTTCCAGATGCTTACGAATAGGATAGATTAGATTGGATGGGTTGGCCAAACGGGAAAGAAAAATTCACGTAAGTAAACTCATATGATGGATTTTATAAGCGATACAGTTAAACACATCAGGACGTGCAAGGACTGAAATGCTAAAGTCTACTATTGTACATCTTCATCAGTCCCACGATTAAGCATTCTGAATGTTCAGTCTAATTGGAGAAACTGGAGAACAGAAAGGTCATCACTGGCACAGCCTTGAGCTTTCACATCTAATCACCATGTAAAAAAAGTGCATGCTACCTTTCAGTACTGTTAATATTAATTATTGAACCCTGTAAGGCTGATGTAAAATATGTAGTAAAAAAAGTAAAAAGTTGAAGATGACACATTTCTTTAACATTTTAAACAAGATTACTTCTTTATTTACCTATTTTACACTTTCAGAATAACAAACTAAGAAAAGGGGCCAAAGCAAAAGTTTGGTCACTCTGTATGGTGCAGTACTTAGTAAGCACCCCTTTTGGCCATCTGAGAGACTTTCACTTCATGTTTTGGGGATGGTATGACTATGCTTCCTTGCAAAAGTATTTTAGTTTTGTGAGATTCCTGGTTCATTTTGCACATACTGCTTTTCTAGGTCTATCCACAGTCGTTGGGGCACCGTGAGGTTTATAGCGTCTTGAGGTAGTCCATTGTGGATTTTGATGTGTGTTTAAGATCATTATATTGTTTTAGAAACCATCCGCTTTTCATCGTCTGTTTTTTTTTTACAGCCAGTAATGTTTGAGTCTAAAATTTGCTGGTCCGTTCCTCCCTCTACCAGTGATTTTTTTCCAGGCCACTCGCAGCGACACAAGCCAAAAACATGATTGCTCTACCACCATGTGTCGTTATAGAGGTGTTCTTTTGCTGAACTTCTGTACCCGTTTTCCTCCAACATACCTTTGCTCATGAGAGGACTTGATGAATCTCTCATGAAGGTTGTATTTGTGCAGGCGTCGCAGTACAACAGTGCACCAGTCTGCTAAATCTTCATGAAGGTCTTTTGCAGTCTAACAGAGGTTTTGATTTCCCTTTCTAGCAATCCTACAAGCAGTTGTCTTGGAAAGTTTTCTGGGTCTTCCAGGCCTCAACTTCACCTCCACAGTTCCTGTTTCCATGTGCCATTTCTTAATTACATTACAAACTAAAAAAACTGCTACCTCAGTTCTTGACCCTGTAATGTGTGATTTGGGGTCATTAGTCAAACCTTTTGAATGTACTTTCACACAATGGAACAGTTGGCACTATGCTACTTAATAATTACTCTTCAGTGCAAACTTACACTTGAGTGAGAATAAATGGACACAGAGTTCACTGTCCAACAATTAATCTAAGAGTTACTTTGATAATGACTTTGCTTTAACTATATGCTAATCATTTTGAGTGGACTTGAGAGTCACTTTTAAAGAAGTTAGGTCAATTGAAGAATGTGGGGGAATGTAGACCTCTCTTCATCTTCTCACGATTCATCCAGAACAAGCTCCTGACAGTTTTTAAGTGTGTGCAGTAACAGACCATTCTGCTACACTGCAGTTTAACTAGAGGAGAAATCACAGAAAAGAAAAGATCACACTTGGAATTCTCTGTGGCTGAACAGATAATTACTGACATGCATGACTGGTTTGCGCTAGTTCACATGTTTATTTCTGGCCATCTCAGACTCCAAATGTGTCATAGTGTTTTCTGCTTTGAACTTGTGAATCAAATTGAATAAGCAAGAAAAAGCATATCGTTACATATGCGTTTTTGTTCATTTTTACTTTTAAGCTTCATTTGAACACAGCAGGACCCGTTTACATTGTGTGAAAAATGAACCAACAAAAATGGCCCAAATTACTAAGACAAAAGTCTGGATCCTTTGACATCAAAATTGAATTCGTTTTTGCCCTCTCCTGTAAAGCTGCCATTTTGGAGAGATCTGCTTTTCTTTGGACAGCAATGATATTTTGTTGATTCCAAATAATTTGAGATCGAACAGGCTGAAGGTTGGTGCTGAATACAGCAGCAAATGAGAATAGACATCATTTGTAAAACCAAATACATTTGGTTAATGTTTTTGTTTGTTTGTTTCCTTGTTTTGTTTTGTTTTTAATTATGCTTACTGTCTCGGCATGGTATGTTTTACTCTTTCTTGTGAGTCAGTAAAGCAGAATTTCATTAAGCACCACTGTGAAAAATGGTTAGTGTAAAGTTGCACTAATACACTGGCAGTTATTTCTCAAGGTTATTATACAAACTTCATATTGTGTTATAAAATTACAATACTGTATTTCTAAATACAGTTAATTACTGTATGTGTACATTTTTCCTGCACTCCTGTATTTATATTATATAGGTCATATTTAATGTGGATATTTAGTCCAATTTGAAGGACCTCAGTTTTACTACATGTAAAGATATATATAGACAAACATCATGAATCAACATAGCTGGAAGATGGTATCAAATATTTGAATGTTCTTGCATATTGCTACATAGTTAATAGATTAATTATATTATATTATATTATATTATATTATATTATATTATATTATATTATATTATATTATCAATCACACCATGAACTGAATATCACGACGTACAGCAATTGCATGCACTTACATGTTTTTTGCTGTGAATTTACAGTGCAGAAGAAAAAAAGTATATCTCTTACAATGTACTGACACACCGTACGCGGGAACAGATCTCTCAACCTTCCTGTATATCAGAAATTGAGCAAATATCATATCTTGACATGAAGAAAACCATGCGCACTGACCTTGCCTCATCCTCATGAAAAAGTATGGGCTACTTCTTTTCATTTCCCACGTCTGAGAGATACACTAGGGCCGCAGTCAGCTGGACAGGGGTTATAAATATTTGATTTGAGGTTTATGCACCGTTGAGCATTATTTCTGCACTGGGGAGTAGCCATTTATTCAAAAGCTATTAACATTGTCTTCTCACATTGAAGCTAATGGCTAGAAATGCTTGTACAAATTTCCTGCAATGTGCTTGGACTCACATGAAAGTTTGTGTTTGGCAGTGGACATATGCAACCCATTTAATGGAGCTGTTTTTGTGCTCTCATGAGCCTGATTCACAGCATTTCCATATCAAAAGGCATCTAAACAAAAAACTGCCTGTGGTGTTTTTCACTCTGCTCCTGTTGCTGGCCACTTGCCTTGCCTCTAATGGCTCTGTGCCCTTTATTTGAGAGCAAAATGGGTGTCAGGGGAAGGAGCGTTAGTGAGCCAAAGATGACTGCTAAGTGGAGGGCACTCTAAAGCATTCCGTAAAGTACACCGTTGTCCGTGTTGTCTTGGAAATAACAAAATTGCTATAAAAATTGCAAGCGTTTTGTTCAGGGCCCTTTCTCTGTTACACCTCAGTTTGATGGCTCACTCTCCATATTATTCTCCACCACTCCAGTATTATTGCAAGAAATGAAATATGCTGTCAAATTAAACAATGGCAGAAATACTTCTTTATTTCTTTACCATATCTCTCTTCTCTCTCTCTTACTCTCTCTCTGTCTCTTCCTATATATATATATAATCATTATCAGAAAATAGTTGCACCTAGAAGGAAGTGTGCGATTTTAGTGTTATTCAAAAGGAAGATAAAAGTTACCAGGCACAATAAATGATTATAAATGTAGACTGATATGGGCAATATTTACTGAGCTACACATACAGAAGTAGTCTTCTAATATGGCGTAAGCCCACCATGTTTGCTAATGCACCATGCCAAAAGTCTCAACATGGAGTTGTAGAGGTTCCTAATGGTGCCCTGCAATAAATCATCCCATGCAGCTTGTATATTCTCACACTGTTCCTGCAGATTGTGTGGTAGAGGTGGAGGTGGACTGACACTAGGGCTTCTGGACATGTGACGCATGACAACAAACCGTTCATCTTGGCACTGACTGCGGTGCCTCCACACACGGATTCGTTGGTCATCGCCACCAAAACATAAGCGGGACTTGTCACTGAAGATGACCCACTGCTAGCTCACCAATGACCTCAATGAGTTCTACCGCTGATTTGAATAAGCAAAGAACAGTTTTCAAATTTGCTCCTCCCCCTCCCTAGCTACCTCACTTCTGCCTCCCGCTCCTCTCTGCATCAGTGAGCAGGATGTTAACAGGCTTTTCAGCAGACAAAAGGTGAGAAAAGCCCCAGAGCCTGACTTAGTCTCCCCATCCACCCTTAAACACTGCTGCACCAACATGCTTCGAATCCTCTACAATGAGCTAACAGGTCTCTTGTCGATGCGGTCAACGTGTTGGGCCATGCACTTCATGCTACAGCATCTCGACATAGTTCTGTTTGTGGACTTTAGCTTGGCATTTAACACCACAGTACCAGAGTTCCTGCAAGTCAGAGTTTTCCAGCTGTCAGTGCCAGATTCCATGTGTTGGTGGATTGTGGATTTCTGACAAACAGGAGACAGCAGGTATGGCTAGGAAAACACATGTCAGACCCCTGGACCCTCAGTGCTGAAGTACCACTAAGTTGTATGCTTTCAATCCTTCTTTTCACTCTCTACACCAATGTCTCCAAGCTATGAAGATCCTGAAGTCTGTAGATGACACCACTGTGGTGGGCCTTATAACCAACAGTAATGAATCTGCCTACAGAAAGGATGTCAAGCAGCTGGTCTCCTGGTCAACTCACAAAAGACAGTAGAGATGGTAGTGGACTTCAGGTGCTCCCCCCCCCACACACAAACAAGGCTACAAGTAGAGGAACAAAACACCCCCCTCCCTCCTATACTCTGTAAAGTTCAGTAATTTTCCTACAGCATGTTCATCAGTAGCTCCATCTCGTATTTGGATTTGTTTGTTTATGGCCGCTGTAAATATTTAATTTCATGAGGAAGCCATTAACACAGCTCTGTGAAACTGTCAGTAACTGCATCTCCATGTCAGTCAAATTGTGCTGTCTTTTTTGCCTGGCTGCGAGGCGCAGCAGCAGCACTGGCTCGCCTCCTGACCAGGGATTGGGTTAACAAAACTAAGCCTGTCTAAATCAGTCGATATCACGCTTAGGAGACCATGAAAACTTCTGTGAGTTGACAGACATTGATAGGATCTACAAAACAGTATGTCAACCAGCTTCCCAGTGTGGGCTCTCCTGATTAACATTGTTTCTGTCGACACAGCGGTGCCTCAACAGTCTACTGCATGCTGTCTTTCTGCGCGTTCTTCTTTCTTTTCCCCCAGCTTCTCTCCAGCTCTTGAAACATGTCTTTCCTTGTTCAAGACTCTGTCTTTCTGATGCATAATGCTGGGAACCAATTGTTCATCATACCAACTTAATGTGTAAATCTCAAGCAGCTGGTTGAGTATGTTTTGATTTCTGCAGCAAACATTCATTAGAAGTTATGCATGCGCCACAGTGATTACCTTCCTCCTTCAAAGTGGTGCATATGGTAGTTGCTGACATTTCTCAAAGAGCAGTGAGGGAAAGTTCATTTATTTTGTCTTGTGGCTTCGCTTGGGTCATAGTGTTTGCTGATTATGTGGTGCGATAATGGGAGACGCTTTGAGTGATTTCAGAATAACCACGTTCCACAAATCTGTGAGTGCAGATGCATGGATTAAGGTCATTGACACTTTTGTCAGTGTGATTCATTTGACTCTTTCAAAGCTTTTAGCCAACAATTCATTCAATGACTAATGTAATGCTTCAGGCAGATTCTTTGAATATACTGAAAACCTTAAAAAAAGTGGATCTGATATTAGGCAGCGGTGATTATTCAAAGGAAAGGAGCACTTTAGTTCTAACAGTACTCGGGAAGGACGGCAATACCCATGAAGACACTGCTGTAATCTCGTAATGGAATAAGCAAAATCAACCCAGCAATGGCCTGTTGATGGTGGACATTTTGTCACCATTAAGTGGCTTGAATCTGACAAGCTTCTCGCCAATGGTGATAAACAATTGGGTGGACAATGGAGCTCCATTAATGGAAATGTATTCGGCGCTGTGCTCCAAAGCATCTCTTGTGTTTTTCCCTCTATTGAAAGATGATCTCTTTCATTCATTTGTCATTTATCTGATTTTCTAATCTAATTGTGGTGGAGCGATGTCCTTCTGCTCTTGAGCGAGAGGGAGAGCAAACAGGTGTTGGCGAGGGCAAATTAAATTTAGCACTATAAGTGAAGGCTAATTGAGATCCCGGTTTCAATGATTAAGCTGTCTGTCACATATAATGCTACTCATCACTCATTTAGACGAAGCATCTTGTCTCTCTCACGTCTGATTGCTAGACCACAGGCTTGTTAGCAGGCAATAACAAAAGGCAAACTGTGTTCATGTGCTTTTCTTTGTCCAGTAGCTTTAGCAGTTTTAGGCTGAAGAAATGCTTAGGAGAAAAACCCATAGAAGGATAAGCTTTTAAAAGCAGTCTTTTTCATGCATCTTTGGCCGCAGAGGTCATAGTAGCCTTTTCATTTCCTTTTGTCATTCTGTTCTCATACCTTCTTACACTAAAACCCTGAAAATTTAAAACCAGATGTCACTTTCACAAAGAAAAATGAATGTCCTCACAGCCAGTTTAGACATACAGCCTTGGCTCATCTGGAACCAAACTCAGAAACTTAAGATGACAAAAATACATTTTGCTTAGCAGTCATGTAGATAGAAGAATGTGGGTCTGCTCCAAGCTCAGATGCTTGAAAAGAATCCTTCTGTTTAGGTGTGATGAAATTAACGAGATTCTAATCATGTAGTGTCATAATTTTGGGTCATTTCATAAAATGTCATGTCTTATGGAGCTTTTAGTTTGAACAACACAGTCTTATTGGCTGAGAAATGTTCTGCCCATTCTATTCTTTTTCTAAGGTCACTGGACAGAGAAATCTGACTGACTGAAACATACCTAATAGCATGTAATCCTCCACAAGCTCGAATAACAGCTGCAATTTGATTTGGCATGGACTGGACAAGTTTCTGGACGTAGGCGCCTTTAATATTCAGCCACTCTTACATCAAAGAATTGCGCAGTTGAGCCAGATTTGGTAGATGCCTTACCTGGCACAATTCTGAGGAGAATTTCCTGTAGACCGGGACTTTTCCCAATGCTGGTAGACCAGTATGACCGTACGCTTTCATACACCTACAGATTCAGCTACTTCCTTTGGCAAGCCCAAATGCAATCACTCCTATTAGCCAATCATTAACATCTGCTTTGGACCCGTTTTCCACACATGGAACGAGACACCCACTGCACTGTACCACCTCTTCTCAATCTATGAATCCCGTCACACACCCAAGAGGTATTTATAGCATGATCAGCCAACGCCATCTGCAAGGAGCCTGAAGTTACTACCACCCTTAACACGCAAGGTGGCTCATTTTTGTCTCCAGAGAGCTTAATACCTGCACATATTTTTCACGATAACCATATGATTCTCTAAGTGACAACTTGTTTTATGCTGCTGTTTCTACACACACAGTTAGCACGTTTAAAACAGAAAGTGAATATGTTAGATATCATATAAAAGATAATATTTGAGCTGTAGCCTGTTTAGCCAGATTCTGAAGAACAGTGCGGCAGCAGACCCACATCAAATTCCAAACCTGCTGCTGCCCAAAATCAAGGTTTTCAAAAGGAATTAATCAGAAATGAAATTGCAAATCAGCGAACAAGATGGGCTGTGAAATGGTTTAAAGACTGGCTGGATTAAATTGACATTCAGGTTACCCTAAACCTGGCAAGTCTTGAAAAAGCTGAGCTGAAGCTGATACAGTTTTATGGCTCTGTCTGTAACACGAGAAAAGGCTACTATTTATTTAGGATGCACCAATCCAACTTTTTTCAGTTCCAATACTAAAAGCAATACATAAACTTTGCATATTGATTGATAAATTAACAAACCATTATTAACGGGACCAATATTGTTAACAGGATCAATATCCGATCCATATTTTGGATCAGTGCATCCCTACTACTTATTGGCAGAAGGATTTACCAATATTAAAGCATGTTTGATAAAATGAGGCTTCTCTGCTTTACTTTGTTCTTAATCATGCAGAACATCAGCTTTGGCTAATGCCTGCAGTGTTTCCTCTATTTTTTTTTTTGCTTAATAATTTCACATTGAGTCAAGTCATAATTTCATACCTAAATGTACAGTGTATAGTCGGGCAGTTCCTCTTTTTGTTGCCTCGGCTTATTTGACCACCCTAGTTTATTGCATAAACAGGAAAATGTAATGTATCAATACTGTGTTTCAAGTGTTTCATATTCAGTCTAATCACAGACCTCAGCCACTGCAGAATTACATCTTACTTACAAGGCCCCATAAATCCATTTCCATTGATTGAGGGCTCTGGCTTAACATGTTAACACTTTGAATGAGCGTATGAAAGGTGCTATATAAATAAACTTGCCTTGCCTTGCCTGAACTCACAGTTAACATGTTTTGTGACATATAGGCTTTATTCAAAGTCTGTATCTTATTTTATTTTGGAATGTTTGCCTTAAAGGAAGTTCTACATGAAAGAATTAACATACAGGAAAGCTGCAAAAGTCCACAAGAGGACAGACAAGTGGGTTTTCCCTAAACTAAAAAGTTAAATCAGCTTCCTCAATGCACTAAGACCCCTAACACAACATATGCAAAGATGTTCTGATCCTTTGAACTGTAATCAGCTTTAAAAACAGAACAAGAGACATGCAAATAGGACAATACAGCAGATTAGAGCTTTTGAAACTGATAAATTACTCTGTGTGATCATGGTTTAGTTTGTAGCATTTCAGTTCCTAACCTCCTACATGAACTGATCATAGAAGACTTATAAGAATGATGACTGTTTTCTAGAAGTGGGCTGTCTATGTTTTCATACACGTTCCTGAAGAAAAATGTGTAATAAATAAGTGAAAAATGATGGAGCTCTTTTATTTCTTGAACCTGAGGCCATCCGAGTCTTCTTTACGACATCAGAGTTTCAGCTTGCTTCGGTTTATTCTACTAAATCCTCTTTGTCATTCTTCTGTATCTCTTGTTTTAGTCTGTGTTTTAGTTTTATAAACTAATTGTGAAATTTTCCTTGCTGTTAGGGTTGGAGAAGGTCGGAAGGGACTCCAGCTATGAGCAGGAGGGGAAGGTGCAGTTTGTGATGGATGCTGTCTATGCCATGGCCCATGCTCTTCACCGCATGCACCGAGACTTATGCTCTGGATACCCGGGACTTTGCCCGCGAATGAGCAACATTGATGGCAAGGAGCTGCTGGGTTACATCCGCAACGTCAGCTTTAATGGTGAGTTTGTCGCCCTTTTCTAAAGCTACCAAAATCCTTTCCCCTCCCCCATTGATGTGTTAGCATATGTAGTACTGAATCCCATTTTATTTAGTCTCCTACACATTATTTTAGGATGTTCTGAATATTGATAAACTGCTTAGTGAGGTTGGGTTTTAGAGTTGGATTTTGGGTTGAAGTGAATGTTAGTAGAACAGTGAGTGTTGCATATGTGGTTAGGGGAAATTTAAGGTGATGCTGAAGTTCCAAGTCAGTTAATGACAGGGTAGGAATCTACATTGGGCTACTAAAGTCGATTGTTACCTTGTATTTGAACAGAGCCCTAATTACAGCTCCATTACAGCTCCATGCTTTTAACTGTTGATTTACTCCTGGTACAAATACAGTCTTTGAAACTACAAAAAGAGACTCTATTATGTATAAGCTTATAACAACTCTTTGTGCATTCAGAGCTTTTATGCTACATATCTCTTTACTGTAGATCTTATCAAAGTTACTGACAAGTGGCCTTTTAGTCTCCTGTTCCCTCCCACATCTTTTCTCTTTCGTCTGCTCCTTTCTCTGTGCCGCTTGGCATTTTTTTCCCTCTGTTTCATTTGAATGGACTCTTCACCCCCTGAAAATATTCATTTGAGCTCTAGTCACCTGACATCTTGTTTCTT
The DNA here is from genome assembly GCA_034552555.1 of Semaprochilodus insignis. Lineage (NCBI taxonomy): Eukaryota > Metazoa > Chordata > Actinopteri > Characiformes > Prochilodontidae > Semaprochilodus > Semaprochilodus insignis. Next base: position 48,646,370 of record CM067474.1, on the reverse strand, counting down.
GGTAAAACTCTAGACTGTATATATAATCCTTAATTCCAAAAAGTTCCAGGTTGGGACAGTATGTCAAAATGTAATAAAAACAGAATGCAGTGATTAGTAAATTCAGTTTGACCTGTGTTAAATTTCAATTTTCAAAAGTGAAAAAAACATATTTGGTGTTTTATCTATGACATTTATTGGTACTGTTAATAGATGCCCATTTGATACCTGCAACACTTTCCAAAAAGCATGGGACAGGAATATGTTTACCTCTGTGTTACATACATACATTACCTTTCTGTTTAACAGCACTTACTGTGTTGGGACCGAAGACACCAATTGCGATTTTCCATTATACAGGTCTTCAACTGCACAACTTCAAATGACAAGAAATTGTTGTTGTATTGCATGCTGTATAATTTACCCCACAGTTTAAATGGGTGTCAGGTCTGGAGTAGCACCTGCACTCTCTGATTATGCAGCCGTGCTGTTGTAAACTGTGCAGAATTTGCCTTGGCATCATGTTAAAATAAATATACTGGATGTCCTTGAAAAAACTGTGATCTATAAATATCACAATCTGTATATAACTTTCACTGTTAACGTATGCTAGTTGTGCAAGTAACCCATGGAATGGACACTAATACACCCAATACTGTTACGGACCCTGGCTTTTGAACTTTATGCTGGTAACAATTTGGATGGTAGTTTTCTCTTTCTGCCTAAAAAACACATTATTTCTATAAACAGTATGAAAGGTTGTTTCGCCAGACCACAGTACACGCTTCAACTATAAATTTGTCTATTTTAGATGAGCTATTTTCAAAAATGTTTTATCTTAAACCATATACAACACATTTTCCATCAATCCATTGAACCATTTCACCATGCAAATAATCATTTAAGCATGAAGTGGTTCTACATAGAACTCATGGTTCTAAATAAAGCCACTAAAAAAAACATCTTTTTAAAGTTTATAGTGCGTTCATTCATTCAGGCACCAGTGTTGTTTGGAACAGTTTTGCTTTTCCTTTTTATGTTAGTCAGTCATTACGTCTATTTGAAATCATGTTATTTTACTTTTAAATGTTTGTTGAGTTTTGTAGCAGGACATGTTTTTTTGTATTTCACACATCACATTATTTTAGTATCATTGTTGTCAAAAATAAGTATTTTTACTTTGCGCTCATTTGAACCCTCCTTTACAATAAGTAAAATAAGTTTTTACCCCTCCTGTTAAGTTCCCAGCTTTCAGCGCAGTTTGGAGATTTCAAGTTTTTATTCTGCACTTCTGGTCTTCACTCTCACTAACCCTGTATTAGTCAGTGCCAACACTGTGATGTGCTGCTGTTGCACTGAGTAATCATCTGTTTTCTAAACTGTTGTGCATTACGGCAAAGAATACGTACAAAATGTTCCATGATCACCAAAATCCTGACTGTTACTTTTCTAGTGACTTTGCTTCAGTCTTCATTTCCACTCCATAAAACATTTTCATATGGGTCAGATGAAGCGTCAGCGGTGGTTTAGCCAGAACAACTTGAGCTCGTCTCTTTTCATTCAGCATACAGGCAAGTCTTCTGCAAAGATTTCTCTCTTCTCAGCCATGACTCATTCAAGGACAGAGTTTTCTTACTTACACATTCTTCTTTTGCCTGTGTTTCAAGGCTCTGTGAGACTAACTTTTTGAATACCACTAAAGCCATTTAATATAATTAAGTTATTTAATGTGTGTATACAATGGAGATTCATGGCTGTTGACAAAAAGAGCTTCCCTAAGAGATTTCTAGTAGTTACCACTAGGCAAGAACAACCATGGCTGTTATAGATTAAACAGTATTATTTAAAGCTTGTTCCATTTGTTTTATTTCACAGCTTGTAATAGACATTAACGTTAAATTTTACTCTGGATGTTGCAGTTTCACTGAAGCTCATTTATTAAAGAGGCCAGGCATAGAGCTTGGCTTGTTTCCTAACAGCTGACTGAAACATGATGGTTTTGCTGCCTCTCGTTTGCACTTCAGGAAGTCCTCAAAATGATGTTTGTTCTAAAGAATTTGTCCCTGCCCTTTGTAAATCAAAACATTGTCATCTAATTGTTGGTTAATCTTCTGTTCAGCTCCTCTCCAAGTCTTAACCAATTGGAGTGCAAGCCTGGCTGTATCTTTACTAGACTTCTTATGACAAGAAAAAAATCTGATTGGACACTTTACCACTTTATAACCATGGCATTATAACCATGTTGTTTCTGACTAAAACCTAAAATTAAATAGGAGTAATACTATGATTATAGAGTTTAACAGAAATATCATAACTAAAACTAACGCAAACTAAATAAAATTAAATTAAAAATGACATATATTTATCTAATAGTACCCTGAATGCCTGAGGTTTCCTCTCTTTACACATATGTTTATTATATTATATTATACACCTGATTTCAGTAGTGTGCGTCTCAGTTTAAAAAAAAAAAGATTTTCACACAATATGTTTCACAAACTGTTTTTGTTTTGCAAACAGGTTGAAACCTAACCAGGTTGACAAATGACAGCAGCAAATCGCAGTCACACACGTGATTGTTTGCATAGCAAACACTCTTACAAGCTATCAAAATGCCTGTGGTTTGCATTGTTTACAGTTGCTCAAATCAATCTAACCAGGAAACCATGAGGAGATTTTATCAAGTACAAAAATACCAGCAAAATGGCTTTTGAACCTTTATCTGCAGTTGGGAGGAGGCTAAAATCAACTCAAATCAGCTTCTTTCCCTTTTACAGTTTTAAAGGTGCCGTTACGTTCTGGTGCCTTCTATACCATTTAAAATGGGGTGAGAAAACTGATGAATCTTCAGCTTCAAGACGACTGTAGTATTACACAGTTTATCCAGGGTTAACAGATACACAACAGACAGGCCTAACCTTAAACGATGTAACCTGCCATGCAATTCCAAGGAGCTGCAATGACTTCTCTGTCTTGTTTTGCGATGATCCACATCTGTTAACCTGTAGAGTGGTTCACCTATGTTAAGTAAACAACTGTAACTTTAATATTGATAGGCACCATGGCAACAAATGTTCGTTGCTAGGTTAATTCACAGGACAATAAAGAAATCCAGGCAGCAGTCATTGTGTACTGAGTACTGAGGTTGCCCCAGCTGCTAACAAACAAGTTGTATGCTTCGATACTCTTGTATGGTGTCATTTGTTGTGTTAGGAAGAAGGATGCCTGAAGGACAATGTAGTTGCTTATATCTACTGCCTCTATAGCAGACAGCACATTCAGTTCAACTGAAAAATCACTCCTCTTCATAACATTAGGATTCCGAAAATCACAACATAGTCCTTGTCTTTGTACATTTCTCTCATATTGTCTAAATTAGCACAGTACAGGCTTGCTATCATCCATTCCGCTTCTCACCTCCTGCTCTTCATCTGGATAAATGAACTGTTTAACAAGGAACAGGATGAAAAATCAAATTGGTAAAAAAATACTTACTAATAAAATAATAACAAATAACAATACATATTACATACATATGCCATTTGATCAGCTACTTGTTACTGCACCACTGATGCAGTTACTGTACACTAATTGTTAATAACGGCCTATAATTGGATTGAGTGTGTTTATATGATATATGCAGTTATTCAGTGTTTTAGAAGTACTGACAATACCTGCAGTATATTCAGAAAGCGTATTGCAGCATCATTGTTCACAGTGACCAAAACATATTATCATATTGCCCATTCATGTAACCTCTTATTCTTTATAAGGAATTCATATTTGTTTGTCCTTTAATTATAAATCACTAATAGGTCTTATAAATGTAATAAATAGTCCTGCACAATCATAATATTTGATGATCGACAGTAATCCTGATTTCTGTACAGTCTAATTAGCCATTTTTAAGAAGAAATTAACATTGCTTATTTGCTATTTTCCTGAAGCTTACACTTTCCATGCAAATGAACGCACTGGTATGAATAGTATAGGTAGCCCTTATACATGTACTGATGTTTAGTGTACATGGACTTGAATGTTTAACATTATTCACTGTAACACTGATCAGCCAGCGCAAAAATAAACGGACACAGTCAGATTGCTGATCCTGACACTGGCAAAGTCCTGGCAAGCAACCCAGAAATATGTTTTATAATTGCAACATCAAATGAAATCAAGTCACATCTTTATTAAGCACTTTCTTGGCTATTTGAAGGGAACTGGCACTTCCTCACAGTCATTGTCTAGATAATTTAAACGACCTCTCCCGCTCCTTATGTTGTGTTTCACACCTCTGTGCTAAAGCATATGTGCATGCCTCAGATTAATTTTGACTAAAGAATATATTTCCTACCGCCCCCTCTCTTCCTTTCTGCACACATTGCACCTGAGCATAAGATTAGAATACTTATCTCACCTTTGAGAGTGTGAAGACGAAATTGGAAGACGGATTTCACAGGGTTTTCAGAGCAGAACTGTCTTCAGTGCTCGATTGCATAGCTCTGCCTAATGAATGCGAAAATGTGGTTTGAAGGGTTTACGCCTTCATTGCATTAAGCATGGATGTGACCATGGGGCTAGTGCAGTAATCTGTGTTCACTCAAATGTCAGTAAATTGTTGATGCTTATGCTCAATAGGATTAGTGGTCTGTTACTATCATGACACGCTGGTATTTCTTCTTTTCATATAGTTGTGGACTGTGCTTGTGTGCGGGGGGGATTAGGGGTGTAAATATTTTCACCATTCCGAATTCCATTTGATACAATACAGTGGTGTCAATTTGATGCATTTTCGCTACAGGAGTGGCTTAAAATGTGCATTTACATTTTTGGCATTTAGCAGATGCTCTTATCCAGAGTGACGTACAAAAGTGCTTTGTGCTTGGTCAGAGAATGTATCCTAGCCAGTACAGATAAGTCCTAACTACCCCTGAGCTCAGGCACTGCCAGAATAAGGGCCAGTGCTGATACTTAGAAGGAAAAATAAGTAGTTCAACACAGCATAAGCGCAATACCTGACCCCATGCTCATACCTAGAAAGAAGATAAGAGAGCTAAGTGCAGCCTAAGTGCAACGCAATGCATTTCAATAAATACTTAGATTAGTACTCACTTAAGCGGTTCACAAAGAGATCTTCAGTCTGCATTTGAAGACCACAAGAGCCAGTGGAAGGTCCACCATCTAGGTGCCAGGACAGAGAAGAGCCTTGACGCTTGTCCTCCATGTTTCTTGGCGGGTCAAGTCAAGCTGTATTGGAAGCACGAAGGGCTCGAGGTACAGAACAACTCTTGACTTTTGCAATGAGGTAAAAAGGGGCTGGTCTATTTTTGACTTTGTAGTTAAGCACCAGAGTTTTAAATCTGATGCAGGCAGCTACTGGAAGCCAGTGAAGGAAGTGCTTCAGTGGAGTAACATGAGGAGCCTGTTGTAGGGAGAGGAAAACCAGCCAAGAGTAAGTTGCAGTAGTCAAGCCTTGAAATGACAAGAGACTGGACTAGCCAGGTGGCCAAATATTGTAGAAAAGACATCTGCATGACCAAATCAGGTTCACAGTATGGGCTGAGATTGATAGCCGGTCATCCAGAATCACACCAAGTCTTTGTGGATGTTTAAATGGAATGATGGAGGAGTTCCTGAATGAGATAGTAAGATCATGGTGAGGTTTCACCCAGTCTTGCTTCAGGTGAGGAGCTCTCGTTCATGAAGAGATGTCAAGACATGTCGAGATGTGACTGCAAACCTGAGTGTCAGAGGGTGTGAGTGAAAAAAAGAAACATGTGCCTGGTGTCAATGTGTTAATGTTTTCATTTTCAGTTCATTAGAGAATAAATGTAAAAGCAGAATATCTGAAAAAGAAGTTATTCTTTATTATATCCCAATTTAATGCTGTAGCTGTAAGCTAATAAGCTAATGCACTACTCACAATCGAACATGCTAGTTACAATACATGAAAACAACATAATGCACTGCAGCACAGTTTAATACAGTATGATATAGTTGCATTGTTACATCTCTAGTACTTTTTGTACATTTTCAAGACAAAAAAGTTTTTTGTTGGAAACGTCTACAATGTCAGTAAGGTGCTTTTTTACAGAAGCTGTGTGGTTTTTATTACTGCAATTGACTTCAGATGACATTTAGAAGAACAACAATGAAGTGTTTGGCCAAAACAATGTGGTTTTGTATGGCATGTTGTGTTACGCAGACACTGCAACTATAGCAGACGAGACCAACATACTTCTCGAATTTCTGAGCTTGATCAAAGAAAACTTCACAACAAAATACTTACTGAAAACCTGTCTTCTAACGTCTTCAACATACACCCAGCACACACCCAGCTGCAGTGGCCTCATTGTACTGTGTGCAGTGCCTTTTTAAACTGTCAGGGTTTAATACTCCATGATTCGGGAGCAAACATATCTCAAGGCCCGTTGCACATCATTTTGTACAGTTTGGACAAAGCATGTCATTCATTCCAGAAACCGTAGTAAAACGGTCCACAAGTTGTTCAGATCGAACGTGGTGAGAACCCTGGTGATTTCAGGGTCAGTATCTCCAATTTCCTGAAAGCTAGCAATGCTAGCTCTTTGGAAAGGACAGTCATGCTCTACTGACCTGTGGAGTTTGGCTTCATTCTAACGTTCCTCTGTGAAGCTACAGTACCTTAAAGGTCAGGTATTAATCATCAGTATCTCATGTTTTCCAAAGACTATAATGTGTGGTTGGAGTGGGGACTATAGTCCTGTAAAGTTTGAAGTCAGTTACTCTTATTTTCGCTAAGTTTTGGTTCTCTGAATTCCTCTGCTTTTCCGGACCTGCACCACTTACTGTCTGCTGAAAACCATGTGCTTACCCTATGGTTTTGTCCACGACATCATCAGTGAATAGTCAACATCAACTCAACTTTCATCACTATTTGTGCAATCCCCTAGTGTGCGCTGCATGCTGAAAGGAACATCTACTCATCATGTTGTTTGTTTTGAGACCTCCCCCAGACTGTAATTGGACCTAATCACTGCATCATTCTTAGACTTTTCCCCCTTACTGTGGTCACAATCCCCAAATTTGTTCCTTGTAAGCCTCGTCTGTGATTGTTCCACTGTGCAAAGTGTCCTTCTCGTGATTCTGAAGAATCAGCTTTGTGTAGTTCTTTGATCATTTAAAGTGTACTACCAGTTTAAGATTAGGGTTAGGCTTAGAACATTCTTATACATAATACATATGAGACATACTTATGATGACATATGTACGCCATAAGAGCTGTATAAGAGGACGGTCTGTAATCAAGTGGCTGACAAATGGAGCAGATCAGAGGGGCCAGTGTAGCATCAAACCTTCAACCTCCAACTCAGAATCGTGACGGCTACTGCTGCCTGCAGCCAATTGCCAACTCAACCACGGTCACATGCGCTCCAATGCCTTCATACATACGTTTATTTTTGCACTTGTGTTGGGACACTGAGAGAAGAGTGGCGCTCTAAATAGCAGTGTTTGTCTCAGATGATTACATCGAATGTGCTGGGCTAACGCTTGTGTTATACAGGGTGAGTGCTCACTTGCTGTGAGGTCGTGCTAAGTGAGTTTAACAGGATGAAATTCTTGATGGTAAAGACAGGCAAGCGCTGGGGGTGTTTTCTCTTATAAGAGCTGGAATTTCTGCATCTGAATAAGGTGTTAACATGGGATGGGTCTCTTTATTTAGTGATAAATACACAATCGCATCAAGCTGCAATGAGTAATTGATTACAGCACTTGACCCGGAAAGATTTCATTCCATTGTCTGAGCCACTATTGATATCCTCTCAATTACCCACCAGATAAAACATAAGTAAATGATTAAGTAGGTGGAAAAATGGCTGAATGAATACTAGCCAAATATCCGATCCGTTTTCGCTGTGCGCGTGTAGGCCGTTGATTGCCTTTAAAAAGAAGGGAGCGATCGATACTTGGAGATGTATTCAGTAAAGATCTCAGGCAGCTGTGTCTCAGCACTAATGTGAGCTGTCTGTCTCTATCTTACTGAGGACAATCACTGTCTCAGGCGGATTCAGTGGAATACACTTAATTAATCGGACAATTAGCCTCTTGACAGCTGTGTCTGATTCAGTAAAAAGGATGGTTCTTCAATATCAAACTTTTGACTCTTAAATAAAACATGCGTAAGGGCTGCTTGAGTGTGCAGTTTCAATAGAAGAAGAATGCCTTTTGGGTCCTGATTGCTCTCGAAGGTTCACTGAAGGAAAAAGATTAAGTGTTATGGATCTTTGGACTTTTATCACTGAATGTTAAAATGTTGGCGTGAGGACAAGGATTTAACAGGAATCCCTTAAAGCAACAAGCTGAACTCTTTCTCTAGCCGTGCAGTATTGGCTAGTAAGAAAAGGACCTGCATTCATTATTTGCTTCCTCTGGCCGGGCTGTAGCTCAAGTGATTGAAGCTATTTTTGGTCCTTAGCCTTAAATAATAACCAATTATCTTGTGTCCAGTGACATGCCAGTTCTAACCTTCTCTCAGTTCTAACCTTGTCTTTTTTGAACAAAATGTATTTAATTTCTCTCTCCATTTATCTCTCTCTCTAGCTCTCACTCTCAGATCTAATATAAGAGTTTGACCCATAGTGTGATAAGCTATGGTTGAAATCTGCTCTTTATCACAGATGCTTGAATGTTGAACTACTGTTTATCAGTCTCTGGTCAGACATGCTTCATAATTATGAAAAGCAATGATAAATGAAGCTTGTGAGTGGGCTACACAAATGTTACATAATTGGCTAATTATTACTAATTGGGATGATTGCAGTTATTACGTTGACTGTAGTCCACATAAGATTTCACGATAATATTAAGCCACAAGAAACAAAATGTGAATTGGTATGCTGTAACAACTGCAAATACAGGAAAGCAGTAAATGCATTCACTGAGACATCTAGGGTCTTATTACAACCAAAAAAGTTTCAAACTTGATTAACTTGATTCTCTAAAGCCCTAATCAGATGGGATTGGTTTAGATGGAGAGGTGGATGAATGTAACTATTACTATTAGTCCCATGCGAATGCGTCAGTCATTTCTACAGACTGTGCGCTTACGCATCAGAAAAGACTCTGGCACCTTTTACCTTCTGTAAAACAAGCAACCTCAGGTTATATTAATCCCGTGCGAATTGACATGTAGTTAAATATTCCATCATATCCAGTGTAAAGTGAGTTTTTCTGTTTTGTTTCATCATACATGGTGCCATATTTTTTTAGTTGTGAGCAGCGGAGATCACATATTATGCATGTTTTTTTGGAAGTGATAGCAGTGCTTAAATCGTGTAGCCACTCCCTCATTCTCAGTCATTTATGCCGAGATTTCTTATCCTGTGCTAATAAAGTTCTGTAAAACTAAAATGTTAAACTAATCCCGCCTAAATAGGGCAACTCTAAGCAGTGTTCTTAGCTAAGTTTTACAATGCATTGCACCAGAATGAGGGTGTTATTTAAGTGTGCCTTTACTCTCAAGAAAAAATATAAGCCTTGCTTGATGCCATATGATTTTGTGTAAATTAACACATTGGTGTGAGTGTAGTGTACTAATTTGACAACCTCCTAGTAAACATAAGCACGACGAAGGATGACTAATAAGCCACTTTGGCCAGTTTAGGCTTGCACTTTGATAGATCCAATGAGCGAGAAAAGACAATTAAATTGTTAATCGCAATTATTTATTTAACCATTAATCATCAGCTAAAATTTCATGATCGTAACAGGCCTACTTGTGAGACCTTTTTATTAGATTATAATGGTCAGTGGCGATAGCAAAATGAAACTTTATTAAAATAAACAACAAAATAAAAACTCCCAAAGACCATGAAATTACAAGCTGTCCTGAGAATGTTCAGTGGACAACTAGAATGCAAATAAACTGTGCACTTATTGCATCAACAAGTGGATTAAATATAATTAGGATTAACTGCATTGTTATGGGAAAGCCATGGATTATCAAAGGCCCGTTTTTATTTTGTCCTGGAGCTCTCATTATGACAATTGATGTTACTGCTGTAGCATTCCTTCTTTAATGCTCACAGCACGTATTTCAGTACACACAGGGAAAAAAGAGGAAAGGCTTTTATTTAGAATTCATTTTAGAATTAAGTTTCATAAGCAGTGTTGATGATTCGCTTGATTCGCTGTCAGGGGTAAGATAAAAGACTGAAGATGTGAAACCTGCAAATCACTCGGCAATATGCCACAAGAAGAGGATAATCTCTGTTACAAGTTCCTTATTCTGTTTCATCTGACAGAGTCGGGGGGCGGG
>CM067474.1:48508984-48635753 GCA_034552555.1 Semaprochilodus insignis | reverse complement strand
GGGGGGGGCTTAACATGTTTATTGTCAGTTTACAGATTCCCCCATCTGCCCTCAACATGAGAAACACATTAACTGCACATTGTGAGCTTGTTTGATTACAAAGACACAGTCATATGAAGCTCTGTCTCTTTTTCTGCTTGCCCTTGCCTTTATCCACCATTTTTTCTTATTGGTTTGGGACAAAATCATCCAATATAAAGTCCTGTCAGAGTGAGAGATTGCTGCCAGACTGTGGGTGACTTTATGAGGTCAAAGGTTGTGCCTCAGGGAGGCTTCCCGTATTTCATATGAGGATAAACTTCTCAGAGGCGGGATAAGAGCGCTGCTAAACCAATTCAGTAAACCAGCCTAATACTCTGAGACTTTTAGAGAAACCTCAGTGCTGGAGTCTCTGGCGAGGGGAAAGAGTCAGTATGCAGTATTTTAATAGGCAGACCCTGCAGGCTCTGTGAATTCCTCTCTCCCTCTTTCTGCAGATAAGTGGGTATCCTCCTTGAAACAAGAACTTTTAAATGTGTCCTTTAGTAATCTGGCTCTCCACGTGTACTGAGCATTTGAACATTTTGGTGGATTTCTTGTAGTCCTTGTAGGAAAGCTACTTCATTTAGTTAAATCTGAGGGTTGGCAACTTGACAACCAATATAATAGCTCGTTCTGCCAGAAGGGTTCAAAAGGCAAAAGTGATGGAAAACGTTATTTTAATCTTCAATAAAGTGCACAATTTGAAGGATAACAATTCTTAAGACGTCTTGGTGTATGCCCCATACTGGGCCATTTCTTCAAGCATTCAGACCCTCGCAGATCCTGCTGGATATGGACAACAGGACCGGGACTATATTGGTGGTGAGGGGGAGGAAAGAGGAGAACACTGAAACGTCAGCACCTGACAGCAGAAGAACAGAAACGTAAGCTGAATCCTTTTAAAGACAGGTGGCAGGCTGTGATTGGCCAGTAATGAATGAATGAGTGACGTAGTATTGGAGTCTTCCTGGCAGAACTTGTGCTAAAGCTTTAATTTCAGTAATCCTACAAAAATTGCTGATGATTATGGTGATGATATGGGATTATGGAACTAAAGTTGTGTCCCACTATAAGTGGCTATGTTAGTGTCATTGGCCAATGCTAAAAGGAATTTGACCAGTTGTCCATCCAGGAGTTTCTGTGTTAGTGTTGTTGTCCAATGCTTAAAGAAATTTGACTTCTGTGACTTCTATGATATACGACAAATCGTTCAAGCAGCATTAGCATTTGTCAGCAATGTAGTAGAGTCTTTCATAAAGTAGTGCAGACATCTTTTTCATTAAAGCTATGCATTACAGTTAATTTAGTACATTTGAGGTGAGGTTTTGGTAGACATCTTGCTAAAAAGATGTAGCCTGTGTAGGGCAGGACCATAATCCCATATTGCAGAATCCAACCAGAGTAAATACAAAAGGACAAAAATCTTTCCTTCAAAATGGCCAATTTTGTTCTCTGTTTGATGGTCAATTATACATTCACATAGGAGTTTAAAGCTAAACATATAAACAACAAAGCGAGTTGACAGCCCTGTTAAAATACAAGAATGATTCCAAGTTTTGTGAGCTGGCTTCAGTGTGACTCCACATGCACAGAGATCCTACAGCTTTCTTTATCTGCAGTACATAGTCTGCTAGTCTGTACCAACAAGCCAACTAGGTCAATGTGAAATGTTGCATCACTCGAGTACAGTACATTCAGATGCCATCATGCATCCTTACACATAACAAGCAGGAGGACACTTGTGCTCTATTAGCTCTGTCGATCTAATACACAATTTATGCCATACGTAATTAATAATGCACACTGCCTTTTGAACTTATATTCTACAAAGACAGGTGAAATCTTCATAGCATGTGAGATTGTGGAACAAATCCAGGTTTTCTTTAGCAGTTGGTTATAAGGAAGTTTATCCTGAGGCTGAACATGAGAGTGATTCATCTTTCTGCAAATTTGCAAATGCATGTATCCATACTAGGAAAACTACTTGTGCCTACACACTGAAATTAAATTACAAGAGGATGTCTGTTTAATTACAGGGACATTCATTTTCTCTTGTTAGGTTTCATGCAGCCTATCCTGAATTCCAGCTTTCTGATCAAGAGTCCGCCAGATGGGACTAACCTGTGATAGACCTAGATTTGGGCTAATCAAAACATCTTCTGAACCTGCTAGTCATTCTATCACAGAATCACTGTCTTTGTTTGAGGCTGTTGGATTATATTTCTGGGGAGCCGGAAACAAATGGCTGATTAGCGGAATACTCCTGGACAGTGGTTCTGATCACAATCACAAATCCGATACAGATGCATTAACCAGGTTTGTATTCAGTTTAGTGCAACAGTTCAGTTCCTTGGTTGATTGCTTAGTGGGTTTGTTTACTGCCTTACCTGATGTCATGGTGCAAGCAGAAAAAACACATTCACATTTTGGTAAGTTTCTGAATTTGAATAGAATTGATTCCAAGTGAATGAGTACGTCAGGCTGGGTTATATTGCAGTTGTGAGCTATGTTTAAGTCGTCCAGGCCCACTGCTCCTGCTTCAGCTGGCTCTCTGCAGGTGTTTTAATAATGCATGGCATCCCAGTCTCCTGAGATGCTCATTTGTTTCCATCCCCATTACTTGTCCTGTTGCCTCTTGAAGTGCCCCGATTTGAGACATTCCAAAAGGCCTGGAAGAAGGTTAAGAATGGCTTATAGAGATAGCGCGACTGTATTTGATAATGTTGAAACATTTTCTGTGTGTATCCTTGTAGGATTAACAGATTGCACGTCACGTACAATGCAACACAGCCCCCCACCCTCACCCCGCCCCCATGATTATAATGTTATTATCCATTTTAGATTAAGTCATATTTGCATATCATACATGAGGGGGTGATGATTATGCTAAGGCTGTAACTTTGATGTCTAAAAAAAGTGCTTGTTATGCTTGTTGACAGTAGCCAAGTATAGCCAAGTAGCCGAGGGCTGCATATTCAGTACATTCTACAGGAAAGTTGTGATAATTGTTGTAAGGCTTACATAAATTTTTCTTCAAAAGCAATTTCTAAAATCTCAAAAACTCATATCAGGAATATCAGTGCCCGATTAGGTAACTTGCACATGCATTTCACATTTTTACAATAAAGTGACAGCTTGAGTATGATGGTGTTATGACACCTGTTGAAATACAGACTGTAAAATTTTCGAGTGATATGGGCAATATTTATTGAGCTACCCATACAGAAGTAGTGTCTCTGAATATGGCATCGGGCCGCCATGTTTGATGTCTCAGCATGGAGGTTCCTAATGGTGTCCTGAGATAATACATCCGATGCAGCTTGAAAATTCTCCTGCAGTTCCTGCAGATTTTGTGGTAGGGGTGGCGGTGGAGTGACATCAGACCTTCTGGACGTGTGACATGCATGACAGCAAATTGTTCATCTTGGTGCTGAACACTGTGCCTCCACACACGGATTCATTGGTTGTCTCCACCAAGACAAAAGCAGGACTCATCACTGAATATGTCCCACTGCCTTTCTGAGTCACTCCGTGAGAGGCTGGCACGATGCTGTTGCAGTCTTTGGCGATGTTGAGGTGGTGTCAAGGACAGTCGTTGTAACGGTCTGTTTGCATGTAGTCCTGCTAATGGTGCTGCTTTACAGAGAATCTCAGTCCAAGCCCCCAGTGAGCAAACCAAGGGCAACAGTGGCAAGGAAAAACACTGAGTTGCTACTTTACACTAGTATGAGTGGGCTAGTTAGGGCCCATCAATGGGTAGAATAAATTGGTATAACTCTGGTGATAAAGAATCATTTTGTGTTCTGAGAAGTTTTAGAACCCAAATTTTGCCAATGGCGGATTCTGCTTTTTTGTAGCACAAAACAAGAACAAGCAAAAGAGAGTGAATCCTCACTGTCAGAGAGGTAAAAACATGAAGAAGATTAGGACAGGCACTAAGACGACGTCAGAAAACCTGGTAACCACCAAAGCTTCTAGGGAAGGGAAGACACAAACTGATACAGTCTTGAAAGCAGATTTCTTCCCATTGTTCTGTTGTACAAGACTTTGGCTGTGCAGCCATACAGGGCCTTCATTGTCATATTTTGCTCTACATAATGTTCCACATATTCAGCAGGAGACAGGGACAAGGACTGCAAGCAGGCCAGTCTAGCACCCACACTCCCTGATTATGCAGCCATGCTGTTGTTATGTGTGCAGAATGTTTCTTGGTGTTGTCATGTTGAAATAACCCAGGACATCCCTGAAACAATGTTGTCTTGAAGGCAGTATGTGTTGCTCCAGAATGTGTTCAGAGTTAATACTGCCTTCCGCACAAACCTGGACAGACCTTGTCTTTTGAAGTTTGTGCTGGTTTTGTGGTGATTCCATTTCTTCCTTGGCCTGAAAAACATAACGTTCATTATTTCCATAAACAATCTGAAAGGTTAACTCATCACACCATAGCACATGTTTCCACTGTGCAACAGTCCATTCCAGTTGAGCTTGAACTCTTCCAGCGTCTATGGATGCTGTTGGATTTTGCTTTAAATAGTACAGTGTTACCTTGCAGTCGTGGATGCAGCCATGTTTATTAAAATGGTATTTTTACATGGAGCCCATGTGGTGATAACCATCACAGAAGTTAGTCAGTTTGAGTGACGTCCGAGTGGTCAAAGGTCATGGACGTTCAGTTGTTGTATTTGGCCTTTCCCATTACGAACAGAGATTTAGCCAGACTCACAGAATCTTTTGATGTTATTATGCATGAAGTTGATAAGTGAACATTACTATATCTTGTCTTTGCTGGTTTTTATTTGAATACAGATTAAAGTAGATTTACAAATCACTGCTTTTTGTTTTTATTTGCATTTAACTTCCTGTCCAGATTTATTTTTGGGTTTGTAAAAATGGTTATTGTTCTGGTGGTTTATAAGATTGCACAGTTACAGCTATATAAGGAATATTACTAATAGTGGATAAGTCATATCCAGCCAATTCGTTTAATATGGTTAGCATCAGTGCCAGAATCTATTTCAGTATATTGGATATGTGGCTCTCTAATTGTAATGGTACTGCTTTAACTTTTCTTTTTTTAACAGGAAGTGCCAAGACCCCAGTAACGTTCAACGAGAATGGAGATGCTCCTGGGCGATATGACATATTCCAGTATCAAATTACAAACGGATCCACGGCTGAGTACAGAGTCATTGGCCAGTGGACAGATCACCTTCATTTAAATGTGAGAAATGACATTTATGCTTTTCGGTTTTATGTAATGTTTCTTGGCAGATTTAAGAAGCCATAGCATGATTAATGTTGTCAAAAGTAAATGGTTTTATGACTTTGTAAAGCGTCCTTGAGCATGAGCAAAGCACTAAAATTATCATGATGATAATGAGGAGCATGATGATGATGATGATGATGATGATGATGACGATTTAATCTACACTCATTGTCAGTGAATGGATAATGAGTCTGAAATATTGGCGGTGATCGTAGTTGTACTCTGTCTATACAGATGGATGCCATGCAGTGGGTGAGTGGTGACTCATCTGTGCCTGCCTCAGTGTGCAGCTTGCCCTGTCGTATGGGTGAGAGGAAGAAGGTGGTGAAGGGAGTGCCCTGCTGCTGGCACTGTGAACGCTGCGAGGGCTACCATTACCAGGCCAGCGAGTTCACTTGCCATCTTTGCCCATATGAGCAGCGGCCCGACCACAACCGCACCGGCTGCCAGCCAATCCCCATCATCAAACTGGAATGGCACTCACCCTGGGCCGTGGTACCTGTTTTCATCGCCATTCTGGGCATTATTGCCACCACATTTGTGATAGTTACTTTTATACGCTATAATGACACACCGATCGTGCGTGCCTCTGGCAGGGAGATGAGCTACGTGTTGTTGACTGGAATATTCCTCTGCTATGTCATTACCTTTCCGATGATCGCAACGCCTGGAGTGTCTGTCTGCTCTTTTCGTAGGATCTTCCTAGGCCTTGGCATGTGTTTCAGCTACGCTGCGCTGCTTACCAAGACCAACCGCATCCACCGCATCTTTGAGCAGGGTAAGCGTTCGGTGGCAGCACCGCGCTTCATCAGCCCAGCCTCACAGCTGGTCATTACCTTCAGCTTGATCTCAGTGCAGCTAATGGGTGTGCTGGTGTGGTTCATCGCAGACCCACCACACACAATTGTGGATTACGGTGAGCAGCGCACACAGGACCCCGGAAATGCTCGTGGAGTGCTGAAATGTGACATATCTGATCTCTCGCTCATCTGTTCATTGGGCTACAGTATTCTTTTGATGGTCACATGCACTGTTTATGCCATCAAGACCAGAGGAGTACCAGAGACCTTCAACGAGGCCAAGCCCATTGGATTTACTATGTACACCACCTGCATCATTTGGCTTGCCTTCATTCCAATCTTCTTTGGGACGGCACAGTCTGCAGAGCGGGTGAGTGCAGTTTTTAACTTGAATTCAAAGTATTTTGGCGGCTGTGGCAAGACCCTACAGTATGCATGTCTCTTATTCCCTCATTATTCTCACTTATTGAAATGGTTGTATGTTGATCTTTTTTAATGCTCTAGCTGTATCTGTTATGCTTGTTAGCCAAAGAGTAAATTGTATTCTTACCCATCTTATAAGAGTCATTTTCACCATATTAGGAATCAGTGAAATTTAGTGTAGTCACAATTGTATCCACTCTGCTGTGTACACTCTTTGTATGCATGACACAATCAGTGAACGCTGAATTAAGGTGATGAAGAAGGTAATGTAGAGCTCACTCCAAAAGCTGCCCCCCGCCCCCCCCCCCCCAACAAAGACAATAAATTGACAATAAATAAGCTGACAGTAAATGAAAACAGTTCACAGAAAATAAACTTACTTAAATGATTATAGTGTATAGGCTACAGTAAGTCAAAAAGGGTACAGGTGGTAATTTCATATTTTTTTTGTCAGAATTTGCACTGAATTTGTCATTTCAAACACTGAGGCTACTAGGTATGTGGAAAGTTTCCTGTTTGTTTCTGTTGTTTTGTAGAATTTTGCATATTAAGTGGGATATTGTGTTTTCAAATGGAGTGAAATCTGGGATGGAGAAATTCTTGCGTGTTTTAATCCCCTCTCGATATTTGGCATGAACAGAGGCTGTAAATTGCTTGTCCAAGATTCCTTGAAGAAACTGTGAAAACAGAGCTACATGGCTGACAGATCAGTGTTTATGGGCTGCTGTACAAACTGAAAGCATCTGCACAAAGGAACAGAAAACAGTGTCTTAATCATCATTTCTTATCTCATTACAATCAAAACTAGTTGGCAACATTTTGTATTTTTGTTGTAGCCCTATTTCATCTATATTTCATTTAAAATCTTTGGACCTTTTTTGGTTAAACAGTTTTGGTTGCCAAAATTTATCTGTCTCCCGATTTAATATATGGTCCTGTAACAGTTGAGATGTGGGGCCAGAATGCACTGGCGAGTGACTTTATCCAAGACCATTTTCACAGTGCAGGAGCATTTGCACTTTGCAAAGGTGCGTCCGGTGAATCCAGTAAGCCAAGAGCCGCATGAAAATACAGATTAGGTACTGTTTGTGTTGATGTTCAATAATCTATTCTGACGTATGTATACATTTTAACGATAGGTGTTATTTCTGACTGTAGCCGTTCTTTTCTGATTCAGTTCAGATTCTTTGGTGTGATTTTCTGGGTGTTAAGAGGAAAATGAGAATAAAAGCAAGCAAGTGTTCAAAGGTAGCTTTACAAAGCCTTCAGGATGCCTACATTGGAAACGGCAAATGTGTGATAAGTCAAAACGTAATCGGAACAACAGACCTATCAGAGAAGAGCAAAACGGGTGAGTTTCTTACCTACGCTGGTGGAGTGGGCAGCTCAACAATCAGGGACACAAAACATATGGTATTAACTTCCAGCACTCTGGCTATTTCATTCCTTTTGGTTAAAATCCCTATAAAATTTAACAGAAGGGTTGTAGAGATTCATCATTTCCTCCACTTCATTGAAGATTCTCCTCCTACATTTGGAGGTGAAACGGCAGAGAGACGCCAGCCATCAAAAATGATGTGTCACATCACACTGCCACACAGCTGCTGCAGCTTCATTAGATATAATGTGAGCGTTTTAGTTTTGTTGTTGGTGCTATTTGCTGTAGGACATGGTGAAAGAGGGAGAAAGGACTCAGAACTGCCAAAACCTTTTCAGTCAAAACAAAGTGCTACATAGACTCAGCAGAGTATATGTAATGCTAGTGCGAATGTTAGTATAGACAGCTCCAGTGTTGGGTAGTTACTCAAAGATTAATGTACTCAAGATACTAATTACGTCTCTCAAACTGTCCTGGAGTTACATTACTCATTACTTCCTGGAAAGCAATAGAAATAAATAAATACAAATTTCTTTACTTCTTTGTTACTCTGCTGATAGTTTAACTTGTTTAAAGTTCTTTCGTAAAACAAGCAAAACTATCAGCTAATACAGTGTACAAGTAAATTAAAATGTCTAACCTGCTAGAAAAAATAGCATATGTTGTGTTTTGGATGCTGGTATGTTGGTCAACCGGTGTGGTCATTAACAAAGATCATGCAGTGGGCCCTATTCCTGTCTTTTGTCCAGAGGCCACTAAAAACCATTAAATAACTAAAGACAACACAAACGACTAAGACTAGGACTTAGAAAACAAATGTGATGAAGGAAAACCAAGACAATGAAAACTAATAGAGTATTCAAATAAGTAGGGTGTCTCAGTTAGCCAGATAACATAAGATTAAAATTGTCCTATAGAAAAGTCCCTCAGCTCTTTTACTTTTGGACCATCTTGACTTTGGTCTTAAGTGTTCTGGCTAACAGAAAGATCCTTCTTTGTGGAATACCTATCAGGAACAAGAAACGATGTGAGGAATCCGGGAGAAAGAGAAAATTACTAGAAGCCAAAAACCAATAAAGACAACAGTATCAAACACACACACACATACACACACACACATACACAATGCACAACACAGACCAGACTGAAAACAGAAGGTATATAAGGCACACAGGGAGCAAGACACAGTTAAGATTGATGATTGAGGGGAAGGGAAACATAGGGGTGTTACATGAGGGTGGAGCGAAGAGGAGCAAGAAAACCGAAACAAACATGCAGGGGAGAGAAACTAGACTGGATAGAGACAAAAGGGCAGATACAAAAGAGTATATGGCAAGGAAAGATACCAAGACTAAAGGGGAACCGGCAGACATGTTACAAATCCATGCCATGCACCTTGTGCACAAAGTTATTTAAAGATATAAAGTTGCCACAGTGCTGTAATAAACTGGCACATCTGGGATGAATTAATAGTCTTTTCTTGACAGGCATCTCCTCTGTGTTAATTTAGGCCCTTAGAGCTGATGAAGGCTGCAGACTTTGTTCTCTCTTGCAAAATATTCCTGCCTGCTACTCATTAGCGCAGTTGCTTTGCATTTGTGAATAACCCAATAACATCATTACACACTCTCTGCTTAAGTACATGGCAGTTGTTTATTTCCTCACTTAGACAATCCCAGTTGCTTGATATACGTGCTGTGTTATGCTGGAGAAGAGTTGTCTTTTTACTGGTAGCTCAAACATTTTTTTTTAACCTTGCAGCAATATGCAATTAAAAACAACTGTGGGTGACATTTAAGAGTAGCCCCAAATGGATATTAATCTGTGGACATTTTGGCACCATGGAGGCCATCCTAACGCACAGTGCCTTGCTGTGTTTGCTGTTCACCTGAGTACAGCTTACACAGTCTGTTTGTTATTTAAGCTAGGGCAGCCCTGCCTACTAAGGGGAAAGACTACTGCACAGTTCTTCTGGCATACGCTTTATTGAGGGTAACACTTACTTTGTCACTTCCCTGTGTGATTCAGATTGTCTATTAATACAGTTTGCAAGTAAATATTATAGTTTTAATTGGTATGTTAAGATATAGAATGGTGGCTGTTGAAGACTTTCTGAACAATTCTCTCTACTAATTTCTCACTTTCTGATACAGAAAAATACATGTAATTATAGCCCTATGTGCTTTGGCTCTTCTCTCCGGAGAACATCTTTTTCCTCCTGTTAGCTGGTGCGTGCCCTTTCAGAGTTGTATACTGATCTGTAGTCTGTTTGTACTGTTCTTGTAGCTGCTAATGTGGACAGAATTTTTCATTGCATTCCATTTTTCCCTTGAGTTTATACATGCAAGGCTTACAGATGTACATATCTATTATTGATAGCCAAAAACTGACTGTATGCTAGACTTGCTTTACACAGATATCTATTATCCAAATACAACTTGACAGTATAACACATAGCAAATTTTGGTAGTTCAATCTAATTCTGGTCTCTGAATCTTTTGAACTGATTTCCTGAGCAGAAAAACAGCGCTCGGGCAGCTGAAGAGCCTACATCTATTACAATAATCTGTTCAAAGTGATTTCACCTTCAGGTTCACATCATCATTCATGAGTTTGTGAGGGTGTATAAAATGATCAAATACTTGCCAAAAGAGGAGATCCTGACCCTGAATAAGCAGGCTCCACAGAGATCTCTTGAAAATACATTAAAACGAATCAAGACCTGTTAATGTTTTACTCAGCTATGTAAACTCTGAACTTAGTTTTATGTTGCAAGAGTTTCCTACAGTAAATAGTGATGTGTTGTATGTGCTGTAATATATCTGCACCATGCAGTAAGTTCCAGTGGGCCTTTTAGCTATTTTACATTGTAGGAGCATTAATAAGACTTCATCACAGATTGTATTAAATTCGGAGTTCTGTAGGGGAGGAAATTGTTTTCTTCGCATTTCTCCAAAATGCCAATACGCTGGCCTGCACTGGAATGAAATCTGCAAAGCACATTTCCTCTTCTGTGATTATCTCTCTCACACCTCTTTCTCTTCTGCTGCTGATATTGAGAAGATTAAGCAATGCAATACAGAAAGCCATTCAGTAGGAGGCTTCACTGTGCTTTTTACACAAATGTGTGCTCAGTGGTTATTAAGACTCACCGTCTGCCTGCCTTTCAGAACACATAGTACTGTAAATGTGGTTGGTTCCTTGTGTAAACAGATATTTTGTCACTGATTTTTCTCACTCATAGGCAAAAGTATGTTCATGTGTCTTCATGATGCAAATATGCTTTATTTACTTTCTCCTCCCACGTTAGTTCTCTTAAGCCTCGGTTTCAGCTGTTCTTTTCTTTTAAGAGTAAGATAAATATGTGAATTGTAGCATGGAAGGAAAACGCTCTTATTTCCAGAGGGAGGGAATATGCTCTTTAAATTTATAGAACAGCCACGTCCACTACAAACACAGTCTCTGCCTGAACTGCTCCGGCACTATTATTCACATTAACACCACATAGTAGCATGCTAGCAAAAACCTTTAATTACTATTTTAAAAACTAAATATAGCTAAGCTAAGCATGGACAAAGCATCATGGTATCCAAAGCGTGCTCTGACATCACAATGTCATACAACCCCAACAATGGATGCAGGCGAAGAAGAAATGTAAATGGTGAAAGGTGACATGCTATACTGCTGGGTCAAGCTACAAGTGAAGCTGAGGAGAAACAATCAGACATCCAAAATATGACCTGTAGAACATACTGCAACAAAACATACAGAATGATAAGAAGATCAAGATATTGACAATGGAAACACACCATGACAAATGAGGATAGTAGAGACAAATAAGACCAAAAATCATTTTCAGCATTTGATGGTGGGAATGGTGGGAATACACCATTTCTCAGCTGCAGCACAGCTAAGACACTTTTGTTGACACCATGTCAGCTGCACAGTGCTAGAAGACGGTGTCAGACATCAGAGATCATTGCCAAAAGAGAGGACCACAGGAGTTGATCATGTTGCATTAGAAATACTTTAATATTCTGAAAAAGATTCAGGGCAAGAATATGACCAAATTATGCCAACAAGTGCTGACCAAATTAGAAAATACACACTTAATGAGGCAGATCGGAAAAGGTTGTCTCTTATATCATTCTTATCTCATTATCAGAAAAAGAGACTAATAGGGACTGTTGTACAATTTCCCTTTTGTGACATGCCAGTATAATTATGCTCAAGACCTTTTAGTGCAGACTAAAACCTTCCACTGATTAAGAACTGCCAGATGTGAAAGCTGGATTTATTTACTATAGCAACGCCCTTGACTCTGTCAGAAACATAAGATAATGTCCTCAGGAAAATGAGTATATCAAGCTTGTCAATGTTCTAATAAAGAAGCTCTGCAGTGGTATACAAACTAGCACAATAGACCAGTTTCCTATTGTATTGTGGTTATTATGTGTACTGTTATTAATGTATACCGTGTACAGTCATTTTCATGGTCTGTCTGCATTTTCTTAAACATAACATAACTGTTGCTGTAAGCTTTGTCTTGTATGTGTGTCCCAAAGTGCTATTTTTTATGTTTCTTTTTGTTTTTTTGATGCAGTCATGAATGTTATTCAAGAATCACTGGACTTGTAGGCTGAATTTCTTCTTGACACAAGGAACGGGATATTTCAGAAAACTTCAGCTTCTATATTAACTGTACTCTTTCACTGCCCCCTTGAATGAAACTGGTCCCTAAGTCGTAATGAAAGTGTGTCAGAAAGTGTTTTGAGGACCAGGTAGAAGAACTGCTTGATGGATCTTCATGTACTGTAACAAGAAAATTGACAATTGACTGCTGTGGCAAGCTGGGGAACCACAGAGTGATTGTACTGTGAGCTTCTCCTTTGAAAAACACTGTGTGATGTATTTATTATTCTGCTTCACCTGGCGTTGGGGTTGATTCCACTACAGTTAGGAAGAGGAATTGTACTCACCAGGAGCATTCAGTTCTTTACTATGAAAGTATAAGTGAATTGGATTCATATGTTTATAAAGGTTTTAAATTAAGCAGGACAATACCCCACTCTTGGTTAATCTTGCTTGTGTAATGCTTTAAATACACTATATGTTTTGTAGAAACCTGCTCATCCAACACTTCGTCTGAAAACATGCTTATCAATATAGTAATTGTCCCCCCTTTAGCCTATACTCTTCTAAAAAGGCTTTCCACTAGATGTTGGAACACTGCTGTGCATATTTGACTGCATGCAGCCACAGTAGCATTAGTGAGGTCAGGTACTGATGATGAGTTCTTGATCACAAACTATACTCCAACTCATATTAAGGTATAAGATGGAGCGCCACCAAGTCAGAGAATGTGGTTCAATGGCTCTACAGCCCAGTGGTGGGTGGCTTTTTACCCTTCTAGCTGACACTCAGCATTTGACATGGTGACCTTAAGCTCATTGTGCTGCTGCTCCAGTGTCCTGTTCTATTGGCAATGCTTTGTGGAGATCTGTGGAGATTAAACAAGCTGTGTGTGTACAACTGAACACTTGTGTCAGCAATGGCTGCATATTAGCTGAAATCAATAATTAACATATTATTTGCAAATTAGTTGGAGCTGTAGATAAAATAACAGTTGAAAGTAATATCTGTAACTCAGTTTTTCTACTGCACTGGTTGCTGCAGCTGCTACTAGTGGTGGTTTGCCCACATAATCAAGCTGTGGGGTTTTTTTTTTTTGTCTTTGGTCTCTAGTGTCCTAGATACTCTTAACTGACCTCAAAGCCAAGGCACATTCCTCAACCCACTCTATTGCTTGCCCCCATTTCACTTATTATTGTGGATATGAATATCAGCAGGAGGAAGAATCATTGCTCATCATCCTGATTTAAAAAAAAAAATCAAGAAATGAAGAGGGTGCACAGCTCTTTGACATATTTACACTACCACTCAAAAGTTCGAGCTCACTTGTCATTAGTGAACTGTAATTCATGCAACATAGTTTGAAATGCTATAAAGAAGACACCAATAGGTAATTTACAGTTTAAAGTATTTTGGGCACAGCACAAGGTTGGAACATGAAAAAAGGAAATGTTAATAATTAATAATCTATATATTTATATTTATTAGAATTAATTATTACTAAAATTCTGTAAATAGCTAATTAACTGATTAACTAATTAACTGAGATTTGGTTAGCGGTTTTCAAATATGAGCCCTTGTGGATGTCAGTGTCTTTGTAAGTTCATTTTTAATGCTGAACAGATTATGACAAAATCATTTATAGCTCAGTTTATCATGCAAAACATCTTCATCATTTACAGGTTCCTATAGCTTCAAACCTGTAAAAATTAGTTTCATCATTAAATCATTGGTACACGTATATTCAAAGAAATAGCTTTTATTTGAATGAAAACAGTGATCCCAAACTTTTGACTGGTAGTGTAGAAGCAATTTATTTAGAACTTGAGTTTTTTATTCATGGGGATAAAGCTCCTGAGAGGAAGACACTTCAGAATGCTTCCGCCCTCAAGGAAACAGACTGTTTTCAATAAAGATGTTTCATCTCTTTTTTTAGATGTACATCCAGACGACCACCCTGACCGTGTCCCTGAGCCTGAGCGCGTCTGTGTCTCTGGGGATGCTCTATATGCCCAAAGTCTATATAATCATCTTCCACCCAGAGCAAAATGTGCCCAAACGCAAACGCAGCTTCAAGGCTATTGTCACAGCCGCCACCATGTCCAGCAAGCTCAGCCAACTGGCCAGCGAGAGGCCAAATGGAGAGGTGAAAACTGAGCTCTGTGAGAGTGTGGACAACAGCAGTGAGTACAGCTAATTTCTCTTTCACTTTCAATCTTGTGAAACATGTTCTAGTGTTCTGTATCATTATAAAAGCTTTCCAGTATGTCATATACAGCCGCATGTTGGGCACTCCTGCTAAATCATGACACTTAAATTATGTAAAAATACATATCATAATACATCCTTCTGCACATTATAATATACAATTACTGTTTATTGGCTGAATTAAAAAAAAAATACATGTAAGTGGACTGTAGAAAATATGTTGTGACCATGGTAAAAATAACCTGCAATAATAAATCACAGGCATTGGGAGGTTTCGGGCCACGTCATATGTCTTGATGTATTAAAGTCGAGTGAACACAGAGTAATATATTAAAAACGTTGATATTTAACATGTTATATTAAACATTCAGCAAAGCTTGAATGAATGGGATGTGACAGGAACTGGACGAAAAAGTCACAAGCAAACAGACGCACAGATGGACAAACGAACAGACGGAAAAAGCAACGTACGAAGGAACAGACGAATGGACAAACAGACAGACTTACAAATCAGCATGTGAATTCAGTGCGGACAGACAAGCAATGTTTGTCTATGGATAAACGAATAAACAAATGAAATGTTCTCACAATTTCAACAGAAACTTACATAGTGCAGCTTTAAACTCAGAAAAAACACAGTAATTGTGCACTAATACTTGCATATGTAAGTTTGTTCCCTGCTTAGTTCCACTTGAAACCTGTGTGACCTATATGCTACAATATGACACATTAACAGTTTCTGATCCAACTGAGATTAGCACTGTAAAATTAGCTCAGCAAAATTAGGTTGATATTGGATACTCAGCGGATATTTCTACTTACTATGTCATGGTAAGGAAAAACAGAAAGGCTCATATATGTAATAACTGTGCAAGTTCATCTCCTGTATGCCCTGTAAGCAAGCTTGAAATCTGCCACAGATGTTTCTCTGTGCTGCAGTTCAGCAGAATAAAAGCCCCATGCAGGAACTTTTCCCTTCAGCTTTGCTAGCAAAAGGTAAATTAAATTAGAATAATGCACCTAAATTTGAAATGAATAATAAGGCCTCCTTCTAAAATTCTTAATTAAATTACATTTATTTAGATTTATTTTTATAGGTTTATTAAACAGGTTTATTAAAGTGAACTGTAACTCATGTTTTCTGTTGAAGTTAACAACTTTACTGTTGCACTGAAGAGTTCACTCTAGAATTATATTGTCATTTTAGTACTTGTTTGCTGTACAGCCTCGTGTTAGACACAGATATACAGTGATTATATAAAATGATATCAGATCGGCACTTGGTATCGGCAAATGGCCAGAGTTTATGTATTGGTATCGAAAAAGAAGAACTACTTGCATCTGTGAATCTCTAACTTTATTCACATGTTGATAACTTCACTGATAGTTCAGTTTTTCTTTCAAACCCCTTTTTACGTTCATTTGAATATATCTAATTCAGTATTTGCAGCCTAAACCTTAATCACTCAGCTTCTCATATATTTTTAGTGTGATATAAACCTCAGTTTTACTGAGAGG
This sequence comes from Semaprochilodus insignis, assembly GCA_034552555.1. NCBI lineage: Eukaryota > Metazoa > Chordata > Actinopteri > Characiformes > Prochilodontidae > Semaprochilodus > Semaprochilodus insignis. The sequence continues at coordinate 48,619,507 of CM067474.1, read as the reverse complement.
AAATGAAGGCGATGAGAACATATTCAGCTGAAGAGGTATCATTCTTAATTCATTAGATATGCTCTTGGCACTGTGGCAATGCTGGATGGAGTATTTGCGAATGAATAACCTCTCAGGCTGAGTCACAGCTCGTCAAAACTCTAGCTAGAGTGAAAATGATTGAATGCCATCTTATTTCATTAGAGAAACCGGGACATGGGAAGTGGATTCTACTTTGCCTGAGTGGTGTCAGAAGTCAGTGCAGGAAGACCACTTTTCATATACAATGAGGGTTATGATCATTAAGAACAGCTTTCTGTCAGATACACATCATCATGTTAGAGCAGATGCAAATATTCAGGCTTTCAGTCCTGTGCCAGGGCCTGTCTGTAAAACAGGCACTGATGGTGAGCCAACTTATAATTGGTGTCAGAAATGGCATGTAATGGGCTGTGGAGCTTGGCATTTGCAAGGCAACGGCACAAGAAAGACTATCTTTTGTTGGAGTTTATCCATAAGCTTACACCAGAGGCTCAACATCAGCATAGATCCGTCCCAGACACAGCAGGAACTGTCAGGAACCATGCACCGACAAATGCTCCGTTGTAATAAATGGTTCATATTAATAGCCTACTAGAGGCCAGTTTTTTGGTGATTACCCCATTGACCTGTATCTGAAGGCAAAATGAATCAAACCATTATGTACAGCAAACATAATGTGAAAATCATATTTATAAAACTTTCCCCTTATGCCAGATGTAGTCATATAACAAAGGCATGTTTGAGGTTTGCATCTTAAGTTTTGCACTAGAGATGGTAGGCTAATGTATCACTGGTCTAAAAGAAATGAAAGCATATGACTATTAATTAGCACTATGAAAACTACTTTCCTAAATCATTACACACGTTCCTCAAAGTGTTGAGTTGTTGAGTAATCTAAAACAGACTTGCTCATTGGTTTCTGTTTGATTTAGTCATAAATGAAGTTTGTGTACTGACTGTGCACAAACGAAGGTAGTAATATGCGGCATATGACCAGCATGAATTTCTCCAGTGTGCCAAAGATCCTTGAATTATGAAATATTCAAGTATATGGGCAGAGCCACACTGTATGTCCAAGTGTTTGCATATGCCTGCTGACTCAACATTTCTTCTGGAATATAGGATGTGATAAGGTATTTGGTATATTTACTTTTTTATTCATATTATAAATATTTTTGCTGTAGTAACAGCATTTACACTTCTGGAATATTGCATGGAACATTGCATTCAGCCACAAGAGCATTAGTGAGGTCAGGTACTGATACTGGATGATTAGTTCTGGATCAGAAACTCCACTACGACTCATCACAAGGGTATTGAATGGAGCTCCATCACTCAAGAGAAAGCAGTTCCACAGCCTAACCCTGGGGCAGTTTATACCCCTCTAGTCAACACTTGGCATTAGGCATTGTTCGCTTAGGTGTATGTAGAGCCTCTCCAGAGTATTTCATTCTATTGGCAATGCTTTTCTATAGAGATTCTACGAGCTGTTTATGTTCACTTGAATGCCTGTGTCAGCAGTGGGTGCTCCTGCAGTTAAGCTCGGTTCACTAATTAAACAAGCTGTTTACAAACATTTTCGCATGTAGTGTATCTTCATGATATATGGCATCCCAAATGCTGTGCAGTCTTTTCAGATGGACGTAACTACTGACATAGTCGCCTGGTTAGCCCAGAATATTTTTTTACCTCCACCCTCAGTTTGTTCAACTGCAACTGCACTTGCTCCATTAAGCACCATCAGCTTTCCCTGCTGGGATTGAGGTAGGTTCGCCTACTTCATGTGTGTGTGCTCTATAGGTGGCAGATCCTGCTACAGATGCTGCTAAACAGCTGAAACCCAGCTAGCAACCGTTGCTAAGCAGTGAATGGAGGGCTAAGGAAAATCTGGTGGGTGCTGAGAGCTGTCTGATTGGGCCAGCCCCTGGCATTGGCAGTGTAGTCACTCCCCTTCCCTGTAATATGGGATCCAGGTTTTGTTGCATACTGGATACTACACTGTATACTACTGAATGAAGAGTTAATGCAATCTATAATGCAATGCAGTATGTAATATGCAGTGCAGAGTATGCCATTCCAAAGGCAAACTGTGTCACACAGCTGTAAATAATAGTAGCAGACTTCCTGAAACCTGAGTTCTGTTTGTACTTTTATCCATGGTTATATATTATAGTACGTTATACAGTGTCACAACCCACATAAGCAAGTCTGTTAGAGCTTAGTGAAAGGTGCTATATGATGCATTTATATAGTACTTTAAATAGCTCTCTGATGTCCACATAAAAGGGATGTGACTTTGGTCACGGTGAAAAATCCCCAGATGCAGTTTTACACAACCATTTACATTTACCTTATGATTTGCCCTAGAATGAAACAAGCTGTTTTCCCTTTTTTGTTGAGCTCAAGAATCATTTATTGAGCTCGGCTCTGATTGGCTGGTTTACTGTGAGACACTGTGATGAGACACACAGAAGAAGCATGTTGTAGTAGACACAGGTAGAAAAATCTGTTTAGTTAGCTATGCTAGTTACTTTGAGCTTAGTTCCTTCCTGTAGTTCCTTACATTATCTATACTGGCTACTTACATTCGATGTCAACAACAACACAAAGTCAGTTAAAGACGTTACTCACTATGAACCTTTCAGTTTAAAATGATCTGATTTCAGCCATCAAACAGTGGTAAAATCACACAGGATGGCTGTGTGAAGCCGCTCAATATTGCCCAAGATTTGAGAAACTGTCCGCAGTGAAATGTGCAGAGCGACTTTGAATCAAAGTTGTCCAGGAATCTGTTAAAGATGTGGGCACTAAAGTTGGCTTTCTGTTTGCCAGTTTGTTTAGCAGATTTTCCATTCCGACCGCAGTGAGATTCTGGTACCTGTACAAGCTGCAGAATTTAAGGTGGACGTTACATTTAATTAAGAAGCTGGCGAATATAAAGCCAATGTTTCAACAAACTTTAACAAATTCCCCCCTGACAGTTTCTTTCCTTGGACGGGGTATTAAAAGTGCCAACATCACCTTGACAGCCTGGAATGGTTACATTTTGCACATAGTCTGTTTCTGTTTCTTCGTTGTCATATGTAAATATTAACAAGTCCAAACTGTTACATAACTGTTCAGGAATCAGCCCATTTCACTGCTCTCTTTTGTAACTGCGGGATTTGTATTTGAAAGAGGAGAGGATTTGGGGGTTACTCTGTGTACTGAACTCTCCTTATTCAACTATGCCAGTGTAAATACAGTTTTCTGTTCCATGACATCTTTAACAACTCTACAAAGTCTGAGGCAAGTGTGTGATTATTGGTGTGATTATTTGCCCAATTCTCAGGATAGGTCAGGATAGAAACTTTACTTCTCAGCTTCATTGGCATCATAGTGCAAAGCTTAATAACAAACACCAAACATGCCCTTGTTGATCAGCTACATTTGGGAAATGTTGAGTTTCTTTGCTGAACTGTTCCCTTAATTCTGGACCATGAAAGCACTACACTGTACTTTACATCACCCTGTTTATTACATGCCAGCTTCATTTCATGCAGTGCTTTAAGAAAGACTGACCAAAAGAGACCATGTTATAAGCATGATTTGAAATACTAATATTACCAGATATCACTACCAAAGGAAATTTTTTGATGGTGTGCATTTGTAGTGAAAAATCAGGACATTTAGTAATTAGGTTTTATTTTAAGTAATAATGGGCAATCATTGTTAATCATGCCCACACAGGACATCAGGACCTTTAAACAACATGTCACTCTACCTTAAATGTGTCATACTGTGACTCGACCTCTTTCATTACGATCCATTCATTTACATATTTTTATAATTACACTTACGCAACTGAATGTCATGTACAAAGAAAAAGATCAATTTAATCTTATTTAATCCATGCAAGCAAATTTCACATCTTCCTGGAGGCTTTTTATTCGAGTAACAATTCCTGTGTGCTCACAGAGTGCAGAATGATTGAGAAACATGCTGAATCTTGACTCCCATCTAATTTGTTAAAGAAAAGTGTGATACTGCTCCTAGGTGTAAAGTCACACTTTCAGGATGTGACGCCATACGGCTGCGATGTGCTAAAAATAGCTCTTTATAGCTGCCATAGTTACCTTACCCCTCCCAAGGCATCATCCTGCTTTGAACCATTTCAAAGGCCTTTACTCAAAGACTCTCTTTTCTTTTGCAGCACCACCCACAAAAACAACCTACGTCAGCTACACCAACCATGCTATATGAGGATGCATCCTGAGTAGAAGATTCTGGGATTGTTTACATGAGACCTGGATTAACGGCACTGACTGGAACTAAAGCATGACGCTGTGATGTTGTTCGTAGTAAAGAGAGCGACTGGTCGGACTGAAGGAAGAACTTTTTTTTCTGTTTTACACTATATACACTAGTGGCCATGCAGCAGTCAGAACGAATGGTGCAGCAGTTCCTGCTGGCATAGCAGCGAACCCAAACGGGATGTCAGTGAAAGAGCAAGAGGAAAAAAAGAATATAAGAAAATCCAAGAAAAAAAAAGGAAATATCGGAGTCAACCATGTTAGTTGTTATTCTAATTGTAAGTATTTTGTGGTTGTGCAGACTTTTTAATTCTTGTTCCACAGTGTCAGATCTGCATTGGAAAATGCATTTGTCTCTTGTATCGGATGATCAATTAGCCCCCCGGGTTGTAAGTGTGTCTATGCCATGGTTGAAGCATGCCAACTTTTTATACAAATAATTTATTTATAATAAAGGAATGTTTTGGAAATGTGTAGCGATCCTGAGTGAGCAGTCAAGCATTGTGCTGTTGGGCTACAAATTCTGAAAACTTACGATCATACTTACACGATTAGTTAAATATGGTCCTAATTTGGAAAACTGGAAAGTACATGCACTACAATCCATCATACATAATTTGAAACAATGAAGAAGTATTTACACACATCCCATGAAAAGGGAGACAAATTTTGGCAGATTCTTTTGACCAATAACCAACTGTTTGATTAATTGTTAACCAGCAAGCCTAAAATCAAGAATGCAACTCATCAAAATATCAGTCATGAAAGTATTTACGTTTCTGAAATTTGACTGGCTGAGCCATGTTCAAGTCCATTATAAAATACCTGATATACACGTTTATGAGTGCACACATCTACTGAATTCTGTGTTAAATATTAAAAAGTGTTTTTGGAAAGTGATATGTAGCACTGACAGGTGGGCCAGGCTTGAGCATGTACATGAGGTTAAATGAGGGGATGAAGAAGTACTGCTCCTCCGACTACATATTCCAATTTCTTGTCAACCACTTTGAAGGTGAGTAAACACGACAATGGCTGAAGCTTTTGGCAAACGACTGTTATAGCAACCTCTGCCGCCCACTCTCGGCAAGAAAACGCATTTGGGGAAGAAGAAGTGATAAACATATAAGCAAACAACAGTTAACACTGACATTGCTTTCCATCTCTGCAGATGCTCTTGGCGAGTGAACGGATGATATTTGCTACTATTTTATTGCTTATGGTTGTTGTTTTTTTGATATGGTACATCACTGAAGTTGTTTTATTGTTCCAAAGGACACTATTTCTAGCTGCGCATTTCATTTGTTAGGCCTAGCTAGTGGAACTGATTGCCTCTTTCTCCATCATGTGCACAGCTCAAAAGCCATGAACTCCCCTATTCAAATAGAAACGGTCATTTACTGGAAATGAAATAAATATAAATGAGTATTTTATAGCATTGGTTAGAATGTTTTATTTGCAGGTTAGCAGTTGGTTCATCATTTACATCCCTGCACATGACAATATGCCCTATACACAAGTGGCTTAATGACACTTGATGTAAAAATAATTAATTAAAACAACAATTTTCAGAAAAGCCCAAAATAACATGAAGCATGCTGTTTTTGCTTTACAGGAATACCAGGTGAGCCTAGACACAGTCTCAGAAGCAACGTTGGCAAGATGATATTTATGAGCTGCCTCCAAGCAGGTGTACTGTATTCCAAATATAGCATGTGGCCAGTTTTTTTTTTTGTTTTTTTTGTTTTTTTGTTTCCAAGCAATATAAACAGGTTATTTATTGCAGTGGCAGGACTATACAGTATTTTTCATGGCTTTGTTATGCATGCAGCTCAAAATACTGCCAGAAAAATGTCCTGCATCCAAAGAGCTGAGAAGAACTCGGTGACAGAAAGTAGAGGAATCGATAAAGAAGGTAGTAACCGACTGAATTTCGGACTGTGTAGGAAAGTGTCACAGGGCAGCATTAGGGAACAGCTGCTTCTTGTTCAGTGACTGTGCTGCTTTAAACCCTTCAGTCCGAAAGGATCAGTGTCAACAGACATGACAGTTTGCCTGTTATGTGGACTATGTGTGTGTTGCAGCATCAGCATATTCCCAACTATGAACATTGACTGAGACTTTGATCAGTATTCACAGAGGAAATGGGAAGAGAACAGAGATTTAAGAGCATTTGTGGACTGTCTTGGACTCAATCCAGCACATTCATTAGCTCATTGACAGACGTGAGGATGCTGTAACCAGGTAGCTTCTTTTTTGCGTTTCTGTGGCTGGAGAGCCAGCCAGCTATCTGTGCTCCTGGCCTCAACTCACTAATGACTGTCTCGCAGTCTCCATTTAGGGCCCAGGAGATCTCAGAAGCATGGCTAACTAAAATAGATTGACCACCAATATTTTTAGTACTTCAGAAGTTCTGACACTGTGCTCACTTAGCAAACACAGCAGGTCCTACATGAGTAAACTGGAAAGCTTAATTTTAGCAGTATATTAGCACTTGTGCAGCAGAGGGAGAATGAGTGACAGCTCATGGCTTAGGTAGAGACATTAATAATACACTGAAAAGTACTTTTTTACTAATACTAATGCTATTCTTAAAACATAAACAATGTTTCCTTTACCATAGAGATGGTACTGATGAGATACCAGGTAGCAGGGAGAGATGCTGCAACTTTTAGACGGTCATCTTAAGTGAAACGCTTCACTTAAAAAGACCTCATTTCAAAGCTTAGTAGCTTTTGAAGAAAACAACATATCACATCGGTGTGTCCTGATACTCAATATCTTTACCAGGAAAGAGAAAGTGGTGATTGCCAACTGTGATTATACATGTGAATTTATGATTCACAAAACTAGTCTCTGCCACGTTACTCCAACATATCTTTATCGCATTGTTTCAGTTCACTTTTGGGGCAGATTTACTAAAAGAGGCTCTAATTACAGTCAGTCTACCAACATTTTGCACCTGTGAAGGTGGACAATTTAGCAGGTTGTCTAATATGAAATTCCAAGCAAATGAGCACAGCTGCAACCGCATAATGAGCATGACCAGCACACCATTACCATGCGTTTGGCTCGTATGCTTGTTGTAAGAAAGTTCGTTTCCACTAAATAGAAAGAAAATATATTCCTTCTGTCTGAGTCAGGTTCCATCTTTGACTCATTAGGATTAAGTACTTATTTTTTAAGATTTTGCCTTGAGTCGAAATAGGTACACAGTCAGAAAAATATTACTCATACTTTGTAAATAAATTTCATGAGTATTAAAAGGAAATGAATTATTTTTACACTACAGTGCAATACCAGTCAAAGGTTTAGACACACCCACCTGTTGAGATGTCTGAAACAATAAATATCCCGATGTACCACATATACTCTTGATTTATCACAATGTTATATTTTGGCATATTTGCCACCTCTAATATATAATATCTTCTTACGCAACAAAAAAACTTTTAGCACTTTTTTGCACAGTTTAAAAGCTGTAGTTGCCCTTTAAATTTTGTGAATAGTCATGATGGACAGACCAATAGAATTAGTCCAATTAGTTTGATGTTTTCACTTTTGTTCTAAAGCAAAACATTAAGCTGAAAATAAGGAAACCCTATCTGAGTAGCCATGGTGAACTTTTGACTGGTACTGTACACAAACCACAGCACATGGAAAAGTAGGAGTGCACAGGAATAACAAAGAAATGTGTAGCTCTAATAAAGCACAGGTTGCTTTAATCTGGGCGTTTCCATGTGCTTTGTGCTTTTGACCGCTGGTTGCAAAAGAAAACTGTCAAATCATTATTTAGGCAAAAATGTCTCCAGGACAGAGTTGCAAAATACTGCGACATCAGTGTAGAGTAGGAAGACACAGGAAACATTGCACTTGTAAACCAAAGATCATTACTGAACACGGCAGCAGTGAAGATGGACACCCAGCCTTCTAAACAGCTAGGATAGCAGACAGGTCATGACACACTTCACCAGCATGGTTGACACAAACACTGCACAGTCCAGTACACAGCAGCACGAGCAGCACATTCACACATCCTCAAGCTATCAGTCTCAACTATGTATATGTTTAAGGCTCTCTTACTGCTATCATCGTTGTACATCATTGGTATAGATGCAGCGGGGGGACTTTTATTAATTAATTAGTTTATTAATTAATTATTAATTAAAGTTGTTATGATAGCTTTTTAAAATGCAGTTGACTTCCATTCTTTCACTTTCATTTATATTTCATTTTTATTTAGTATATATTCAATTAAAAACCCTCCAAACAAGAAAAATAGTACACCTAAATAATACAACTTGATTTGATTACAGTTCCCATCACTATTAATCATGAATTCACTTCTAATCAATCATCGTGCTTCTTCACAAACTGTGTGCAACGCTTTGCTGTAATGTCAGTCCTTCAGAATTCTAACCCACTGGAGTGCAATCAGAGTCATTAAGTGAGTGCAACTTAAAAGCATCTAACACATTACTGAGATGGCCTTTGATGCTGTAGCTCGGAGAGACAGTCATACTGAATGTGCTCATGCCATTTGCCACATCATCGGCAGGGCATTTTATCTAATGGTTGAGGCAGGACAGAGGTCGGATTTTTGATGCCATTTAATACAACACCCAAACACATTTTGCAGGGCTTTAGCTCTGGACTCACATCTCGTCAACAGACACAGCGTGCATCAAGTTTCTCTTCATAGTAGGAGATGTTGGCGCCTGTATAGTCCACAAGCCTATAGAAATTGAATAATACAGAAACTACAGAAACTTCATGAGGCATATTTACAGCATGCAATAAATTAGGTAACTTTAAATGTACAATTATGTGGGATCTGTTTTGCTGCAGCTTATAATATTCACTGTCAAGTCAGCATTTAAGAAAATACATCTCTAAGGAGAATTAAAAGGTCCTTTAGCTAAATATAATACAAATAATGGAAGAAAACATGCCCAAAATGACAAAATATTCCTTCCTAGCAATGAACCTTTTAGCTTTTACCCAAGGAGACAGCATGCACAGTAGAAAATCTCCTGGCAGCTTGTTTCATTGACATAAAGTGTGGATACCTTACCTTTCTACTTCAACACCAAGGACAGCATTAAACAGGAGATCAGAAGGACAAGCTTTTTGTCCTGTAACTAAACAGCTAGTGGCTTAATACAATCATTTTATGAAGGATTATAAAGAGTGAGGGTCAGTTTGAAGTGAACTTGCTTGCCTGGATATCTCAGCATGCTTGTTAATTCACAGAAAGATGTGATTACTGTGATTACTGTGACTGACTAAAGTCATACTGGTTAATTTAACTGGTTTGATGCCACTGACTTTAAATATTGCCTTACCTTGTGTCATTTGTTTAGGATCAAAATCGCTACAAAAGTATTGATTTTGATAATACACATTTCAGGTACTCTACCATTCACAACATAAACCACTTTACTGAGGATATACTATATGGACAAAAGTATTGGGACACCTACACATTACACTGACAGGAGCTTTTATGACATCCCATTCTAAATCCACAGGCATTAATATGGAGTTGGTCCCCCTCTGCAGCTATAACAGCTTCCACTATTCTGGAAAGACTTTCTACAAGATTTTGGAGTGGGTCTGTGGGAATTTTCGCCCATTTATCCAGAAGAGCGTTTGTGTGGTCAGACAGTGATGATGGATGAGTGGGCCTGGCTTGAAATATCTGTTCTAGTTCATCCCAAAGGTGTTTGATGGGGTTGAGGTCAGGGCTCTGTGCTGGCCAGTTCTTCCACACCAACTTCTCACCCTACCATGCGTTTATGGACTTTGCTTTGCATACTGGGGCACATTCAAGCTGGAACAGTAAAGGGCCTTCCCCAAACTATTGTTGTAAGTTGGACGCATACAATTGTCCACGTCTTGATCTGAAGCATTGAGATTTCCCTTCACTGGAACTAAAGGACTTTAGGCCAGCCCCTGACAAATATCCCCATAACATTATCGCTCCTCCACCAAACTATATATAGTTGGCACAATGCAGTCAGGCAGGTAATGTTCTTCTGGCATTCACCAAACGCAGACTCCACCAAAACCCAGATCACACTACCAGATAGAAAAGTATGATTCATCACTCCACAGAACACGTTTCCACTGCTCCAGAGTCTGGTGGCAGCATTCTGTAGTTATTAGTCAGTAGAACATTGGGGACTTTTATGCACTATGCGTGTCAGTACTCAACAACCCTGTAACTTTACGTGGCCTGCCACTTTGTGGCAGAGTTGCTTCGATCGTGTTGATCGTGGAATGTCTATGAGGGAAGACATTGCACTAATTGACTTGTTGCAGTGGTGGCATCCCCGTACAGTAGCAATGCCTGATTGATCTCCAAAAAAAAGAGAGATATCTGATTTGTGAAAACGTTGTTATTGAATAATATAACACAAATTTTGGAAAACGCTAGTGTATCCTACTTTATCTTGCTTTCTCATAGATTATTGCTTTCAAGTCTCCCATGTACCATATCTTACCCAGCTATGCCAAGTGTCTTAGAGGGCCTGCATAAAACATAACATATTCCCGCAACACTTAAATAGATAGACCAAACCTAAAAGTCACAAATTAAAACCAGTTTTAAATTACTTCATTTTACCCAACATTGCAAAAGTGTCAGGATTCAAAGGCAGATGACTTGATCAATAGGTTCATATCTATTTCCTTCATGTTTTTGAAGCCTTGTTTTATGATAGTCAGTTAAACTTAAAAAATACTGTTTTTCTGGAACTACTACAATATATGGACATTTGGTTGTCATTTAGGCTGTAGCTCTGCCAGTCACCAGGCATGTATTGCATATCTCTTATATTCACCTGTAAACACTACTAATCCTTGGCCAGCCAACATTTACTTTGCAATTTAGACTGAATCCACTTGAGCGAGTGCTGCTTATTCTCCAATGGCATACAGTGAACTGAGCCATTAACTCTAATGAAAGGCACTGAAGCATGTCAAAATGTTAAGGGTCCCTGTGAGACCAGTCCACATTTCTTTAATATGCGCTCCTATGAGTGTCACGGTTTCTGATTTGAAGAAAAATCCGCTTTTGCATGAAGTACGACATACTGTGATTTGCAACTAGCTAGAAGCTGTACAGTAAGGAACAAGTGCATGGCTGTTTCTGTCTGCAGCTCACTCACACAAAGTGAGATATTTGGTTTTATCTAGGATTTCTGTGACCAGAGCTGCTAAAAATAGCACTCCAGGCATCAACTCCACAGCAAAATCCCCAGTGTTGAATTAACACCTGCAGTGCTCGTCCAGTTGGACACAAACGAACACAATAAGAGTTAATTCAACACTGAAGGTGTAATTTAGCTCTGGGGAATTTTGCTGTGTGCAGGAAATGATCACGCATTGCTCAGCTCTAGCAGCCCACTGACACAATGCTCTGTGACAAGCAAGTCTTTTGAGGCCTTAGTTTTTATGGAGGGCACCAGAAGACATATGGCCTAGTTATGCTTCCCTGGACAGGTTACACACTACACTAGAGGTCCTGACATGCATATGAAAACCATCTGGATATAAATCGTCACAGTCATATCAAAATGTTGTGACTCCATTATTTTAATCCTGTGGAAATCACATGTTGCGTGAACATTTCACATCAAATGGACCAATAGAAACAATCTGAGGCCACATTGCTGTAAATGCCAGTCAAATTGCCATTAAGTAGATGTTTTTCAGGAAGAAGAGTGCGATGCCATGCCTCAGCAGACAATAAGTCGACTTGTGAACAGCATGAGATGTCGTTGTCAAGCTGTAATTGATGCTCAAGGGCACATGACAAGTTATTGAGACACTGACATTTTTTGTAGGGGTATACCCACCACTGTTGTTGCTTTTGTTTCAATAAATTGAGATGAGGAAATCACCACTGCATGCTTCTACTTAAATGCCCTACGTTCATGATATAATATCACTGTAGCGTGAACTTTTTACGTTTTCCATAAATTTCACCCAAAAGCCAAATATCCCTAACTTTTAGTGAGTAGTGTATATGTATACATACACTTAGTGTAATGTGTGTGTGTGTCTGCAGTTCTCCTTGTATTAACTGCCCACTTTTCTGCCCACTTTACACCTCTGTTCTACTCCCGCTTTGGTGGTAATTGCTTGATAATGCTGACTGCTTCTTCTTGTGTGTCCAGACCTGCATATGGAGCATGTTCATTGAAAGAGATCCAGTGACAGTCACTCTTCCCTCTGTCTTTCATTATGGGCAGTGAGTTCTTACCCTCTTCAGGGGTTCGGTCCTCTTTCTAGCTCGCCAACATGTTTTTGTCTCAGCTGGGGTATTCATCCCTGTCAGCCCGTGGACTAATTGGGCTATAAGTCACTGATGTGGGCCACACAAGAGCCATACACATGTCCCCGTGAGCAATTAAACCCATTGTGGAAGGCATCTTAAAGCTAACACATATGCCTCCAAATTATTATGGAGCTATACACAGTTATTTACAGAGGTGTTAAAAGAGATGTTTATTTTACAAAGCCTGTTTTTATTGCATGGTCTGACCATAATATTGTTTCTGGATGAATAAAGCTCTAAATTAGCAGCGCTCTGGTATCTAAGCTTGCATTGTGGATTATAAGCTTTAGCAGTCCCAGTTTAATCCACGCTAGACCATTATTTTCCATTGAACTCGGGATAAAACTTGACATTCTGTCTATACCCCACAAGCTTGCAGGACTACAGGCTTGCAATGAAGAATAAATTATCACTTCAAAGAAGTCCTAAATTTGGTTACTTGGGAGATGCTCACTAAAATGTAAATAATCACATAAGCATACGTACTTGACTGTTCTATTTAAGTTCTGTATTTTTCTCATGGGGTTGTTGTTTAATGTATTCACAGTATCAAATATGAGCTGACTAGCATATGTACATCTGCAAAGCACAGGTACTGTAGATGCACATTCACGTCAGGCTATGACCACAATACAGTAGAAAACATAAACAGTTGGCCCTCAGTCCCTCTGTTTGAGTCAGAACTATAATTAGTCGTCCTCCCTGGGGATGCATACCGAAGGCAACCTGCACTGAAAAGTCTGTGCTGGAATTAATGATTCACAATGTGCTGTCATGCTTCAATATCTATTTTTAGCCCAGCTTTAGCTTGACCTTATACTATACGCATAGAGAAAACTCTTTTCATGTCTTGACTCAGTTTAAAATCATGAGTGTACTATGCCCCGGGTTGCTCCATCAAATGTTATATTATTCGTCTGCGGTGACCAAGGTGACCAATAATTTATATGGACATATGGACATCTTATTAATGTATCTCTATTGTGACTATTTCCGATCCATCAAACATGCACTGCCTTGTTTTGAGACGCCTATGCTCCTTTCTTAGTAGGTTGTTTGTCCCCTAAGCTGTATTGACAAGAGAAGCAGCTTCTGCATCTGAGTATGTGCAAAAAGACACACCTGCTTTGACATTTGCTAAATACAAGTAAAAGCGTGTTGCTATTTTAGTATTTCACTTCTCCACCCAGCCAAATCCCAGCTGTACACGCTGTACAAGATGAAATAGGTGATTGAACAATCTGTAAAAAGCTTAATATAAAATCATCGTCCAGTCCGATTTGATTTATTTCACAAGCACAGATTTGAAAGTGTTCAAAAAGGAATGTAGCGATGAATATGGAGGTAAGTTCAGAGTTTTCCACATTCTTATTCCTAAATAAGCTTCTAATGTTATTGTTGTCCTTTTATTGTGTTTAAAAAATATTTCTTAAAGAAAATGCTGACTTAAAGAAAATGTAGCCTAACTGCTACTCTGCACCGTTAAAGATGGAAACAAAAAAATCTAATGAGAAGCTGAGGCCCCTGAATGTAGCCTAACTGCTGTACCATTTAAGGTGGAACAGGAACGTTCAGATAAGAAGCTGAGGCACTGGAATTTAACTGCTCCACCATTTAAGGTGAAAAAGTTGTCAAAAAGGAAGAATGTGTAGGCTGCTCTGTTTCTGCTGGACAGGTGAGTAACATTAACTAATTTTTACTATTTAACATGGCTAATAAGTCAGTAATGTTTTGTTCTGTTTGCTAATGTTTGTGATAGCAACTGTAGCAACACTTTGCTAACCCACAACCTAGCTAACATTAGTTACATTACTTGCCATATCATGGCATTTGTCCGTACACCACACAAAGAGTTTTGCAAAGGATTCTCTGGTCATGAAGATCTAAAGAAACAGGTTTGCTAGTCTAGTGTTGTTCGCCTTGGGAAATGCGTGTCCATGAATTTCTGAAGGAAAAAAACTTCTGAAGGAGCACCGAAGGGAGAGGTGTATTTGTTTTGCTGTTGAGTTCAAATATCAACAGTTGTCCTCCAGAATCACTAACTGCACCTTTAACCCTAGAAATGCCTCTCAAAGCCAAACGTAGTTCTTCTTCTCTGCTGCAGTTTTGTAGGCACAGCTGCTTTCTTCAGACAGTCCCAGTCAACAATTACACAAACAGTCCTGTGGCCTGGTGCATGCAGAGAATGTGACTTGCTGTGAGTTTGGTGGTGGCTTGTCTAACTCCATGATGAAAAATGTCCCTTAAAGGTGAGTTGTTATTGCTATTGATCTTCTAACTCTAACACAACATAAGCAACTACTACTGATTTTCCACTCTAGAAATGAGAAAATCAATCGTTCAGTTTGAGACATTTGTGCAATGCATTGATTTTGGCCCTAAAGTGAAATGTTTGCAGTTTTCATTCCCCCTCTTTGGGTAATTTAATATTAAAATGAAATACACACCAAATCAAGTTGGTGCATTGCACGCTAAAGGGTTTAACTGCTGGTTCAGTTCTTCTGTTATTTATTAGAACTGACACAAATGAATTTAATGGAAAGTGGCCGAGCAAACTTTTGAACTGGGTGTGCATGAGGATGTGTCCCGTCTGTGCAGTGGCCCAACGTTGAGGCCTGCTACGTGACCTTTCGAAAATGCTTGTCCTGTTGATGTATACGTGCTGCTGACCAAGTGTTCATCGATTGTGATGAAAAGTGCTATCTCAAGATTACGGCTTGGAATGTGGGGATAATCTATTGATTAAGATGACCTTGGTCGCAACCTCTTGAAAATGCATGTGTTTTACAAAACTGGACACATCCCTATTGATTCAGTCTGAGGGAGCTGGGGCCCTCAAGATTGCAGAAGGATAGGTAGCCCATGAAAAGAAACGGAGGACAACGGACAGAAAGTTAATTACTTTCTCCAAGGTGATAATTGAGTCAGCTCCCAGAATAAGCACCCCCCCATGAGGAACCAAAGGTCAGTGTATTGAATGAAGATAACTTCAGTAGAGAAAGCCAGCCTCGCTGAAGTGCCCTCACTGGGGATAACCTCAGAAATGATGGCATTGTCATGTGACCAGTAAGAGGGCACCTGCTCTCTTGACCAAGAACACAATCTTTTGTTTAATAACCAAGGATCATGTAATAAAGTTACTTTCTTTATGCTGCATACAATACAATAAGATTAAAGACTAAGTATGGAGTCTAATCCGCTTAGTCTAATAACTTCCAGAGCCTGGCTGAACAGTGAATCTCAAATCACACCCAGCATGTCATTATACTTCTCCTAATCTCTCCTGCGAGTATTATACATCCATCTGCTTATACCTTCACACAGGTATGGCACTAATCTAGTCGGCATTTTAGTATTCGCTCATAGTGCATAGTGCGTCTACATGATAAAATCTTCATATGCAGATGGAATGAATATTTTACCCCCTTGGCTCTTGTCGACACAATGACCTTTGAAGTACTGCAGACACGGAGTTTATAGCAGTTGTGCTTAGGGTGGAAGTAAAGGGTGTAAAGTCAAGATGTCCTCCCTGAGCAAAAGCCATCTGTGGATTTACAGGAGCCCTGTGTGAGAGACAGCAGAGGGATGAAGGCTAGGCACAAACTCTTAAGAGTCACACAGAGGTCTCAGAGACCCTCCAAACCCTGCAGCCATGTACAAGTATCAGAGACAACCAGTAAAAACAAAACACTTAAGAGGCCTCCCAGCTTATGCAAGGATGTTGACAATGTGAATCCAACATTTCTGCCTTCTTCATGGCACTAATTCAAATGTGACACGCTGCACACTGCATTCTTAGGAAATGAATTCATCTTAAATTCAGGCAATATATCTAATATTTATGTTTTAAGAATTATATACTATTATGTAACTCATTTGTAGATATTTGTTACTTGTGTTGAGTATTTTTCATATTTCATTGGTAGATGAAAAAAAAAATAATGCAAGGACATTGGTCGTTGCTACTAAGCTGCATACTTAAGAAGCTCTGACAGCTACTTGCTATAATGCTAAAGCTATTCTTGTGGAGAATCTTCAGCCTGCTACACATGAGCGAGTGAGTGCATGAGTTACAAGCCAGGTTCATTAGATGTTTCTAATAATGCAGATAATTTTGTTTGTTTCAAAGAATAAATCTACACTAGAAAAAAGATATTTTAAGTAACCCTAAGTAAAAAAATCTTCAAAATCTATCAAAATAAATACTATATAATGCCACTGTCAGGACAACATAATGCACCTCCAGAAAGGTAACTTTAAAGGAAATGTAAAAGGAATTTTGTACCATTTCTATTGGTCCATTCATCATGAAAGTTTGACACAATGTAAAAATCTTTCATATTTTATAGTCAAGTGAAAAAAACAAAAAAGTTTCAATTCCAACTATATACTGAGAGAAAATTAGGATGATTTATCCTGGTAAAATATCTTTTTATCACAGTGCAAAGGCCATACAAGCTTGATCTTTTCCGAGTCATTTCTAACTAGCCTCGTCTGCTTGTCTCACTTTGGTACAGCCGTTTTAGACATAGCTCACTCTCTCAATTTGCATCAGTCTAGTGGAGTGGGTTCCACATCAAAGCAAACTATACCACATTCAGGAGCTAATTATGGTGGAGGTCATCATCAAACGAAAATGAAAGGCATGGTGTCATGCTTCTGTTTTAAATGCACTTCATTAATGCCATAACATCCTCATTCAGACTCAGACTGGGAAGTATGAATATTCTGCAAGTTTGTTACATTTTAGTACCTGAAATAGAAATTCAGAATATTCAAAATGACAGAAATGCATTGTTTTCCACAAATGCTGTGTGTACTCTGCAAAACTGCTAACGCCAAATCCAGCTGACTCAAATATTCATGCAGCTTAGTAAGTAAAGCTGAGCGTACATTATCAATATGGGAAATCTCTGGAATTGTCTATATTTGCTCCATAAATGCATACATATTATCATAAATTTCATCAGCAATTTCATTCTGCAAAACAATTAACATGAAAAACACTTTCCATGAACCCACTTTCCATTTTTCCTATTTATATGATTTTTTCTGTTGGTCTGCTGTGTACAATGGCTATTCAGGATCCTACAAAGGATTTCTTATCGTCCTCTATTCATCCATTTCATAATTGTACACACTAACTGCCCCACAGGCCTCTCACGGAGGATTTCAGTCTTTTGCTGGGAGCTCTGAGATATGTATTTAAATCTTCTTGCAGGAGGTGGCTGGGGATCAGCAGACTCTGCCCGTTTCTGTTTAGCCACACACACATTCATGCATGTAGTTTTTATTCTACTGTGTGGATGAATAGCTGCCATAGATTTGAAGGGATAACAACACAAGTTCATTTGAATAATATTTCTAGCCACAAGGCAAACTTCTAGCTACTTCATCTTATAACTGATCTCAGATACATATACATGTGTCGGGGACCTACAGTCACATGCTAATGTCTGTGTGCCTCTGGTCTAACTGCATTTAAAGCTGCGTGAAAATAAGCTGTACAGAGAATTAATGCATGTTTGCTGTTCATTTGCTAAAATTAATGGAAATGTAACTTGTGCAAAACTTTATTTTGTATGTAAAATTCAGAAAATAAATGCAAATTGTGCACTGACATATACAAAACGGTGTTCTCTGTATGGATGTTTAACTTATATGTAAGTTTCTATCAGTAACATCAACAAAACATACAGTTAGACTAGAGATGTTCAATCTTCCGCATATGATTTGCAAACAGGATTGTGATTGCATTTTCATTTTTGCAGAGCTAAAGTGCAAAGATGGGGAAATGCAGTTGCAAACTGGGAAAATGTCAAAAGACTTCGCTTCTCCACATTAACTTTTCTCAGCCATTATATACAAAAATGCAAATGCAAATACATATTTTGCATTTGAATTTAAATTATGTCTTAAATGATCTGCATCTCCATTTATAGCATTTTTAAGTTTCTGTCTGAAATTGAATAAAGCCTGGAATATGCTGCCATATGATACATTTAGAGGAAAACAATATCACAAAGATGAACATTTGGGACAATATTTATGACACTACTACTTTGCCATTATGACATGCATTGCATTTTATTCCCTTGTTGTTGTGCAGCACTCATCAGCTATCAGATCTTTCAAGTTTAACCCAGTTTTAGACCAAATAACTTTTGGTATGTGCATATAATGCTACTTGTTTAAACAAAAACAAAGGTACGCAGTGTCACGGATGCAAAACACCACCCTTTGGAAATACCACATTTTGGAAATGGTCAAGTAATTATTTAGACAAAATCTACTTTTCATACCATACAAGACGCTTTGATGAGTGGCAACCAAACCATTATGTTAACCAAACCACTGTAGATATTTTTTTTTTGTAGAATAATAGTGAAAATCAAACAGCAAAAAGCCAGACAAAGTATTCCCAAACTTTGATGCAAACTATGCATAAGTTTATCACCTTTAACTTTTACTCAAGTTGGAAAGTTTTACTATCTCTTAGGTCTAATATACAATGACATACCGAATGTAATGGAAAAGCAGTATGTAAATTGAAA
The DNA here is from genome assembly GCA_034552555.1 of Semaprochilodus insignis. Taxonomy (NCBI): domain Eukaryota; kingdom Metazoa; phylum Chordata; class Actinopteri; order Characiformes; family Prochilodontidae; genus Semaprochilodus; species Semaprochilodus insignis. Next base: position 48,600,296 of record CM067474.1, on the reverse strand, counting down.
AAGAAGTGGCGTTACCTCAGAGGATTGCTTGGGAACGCCTACACCTGTATAAGTTGTGAGGTGTTATCTTGTGAGTAAATACATCGCAGACAGCATTACCCCCCACCCCCCCACACCCCCCATGGGTGTTTAATGATCGTGACTGGCAGCATCTGGATGGAATTATCTGTGTGAACAGAAAAGTGACTCGTGCAGAAATCACATCCACATTCAGTGCATAAGGCCTCACACACATATCCCACAGGTCAGTAAAGCATTCTTCAGCTTCCATGAGTAATGGGAGCAAAGAACCCACCAGAATGCCTCTGTTAACGCCAGACACAGCACTTCATCTGGGCTCCTGAGGTTGCTAATTGGAACATGTGGCATGGGTTGATGAGTCATGGTATCAATTGTTCAGGCTGATGGTAGGGTTTGTGTACAGCGTGGTGGTAGTTCCATACTGGTGTGGGGTGTCTTCCCATGGCATAGCTTGAGTCCACTGGTCCACCTAAATAAATCATTAACTGTTACACACTATGTTTCACTACTTGGTGGCCATTTGTAGCACTTAATGGACTTTATATGTGCCCACAATATTCCAGCAGGATAATGCACCATGCTATTGGGCTAAAGATGTCCAGAATTGGTTTGAGGAGCATTCTAGAGAGTTCTGACGAGTGGAGTGGCCTGCATGTTCGCCCAACATGAGCCCAATCGATGTATTACACTATCATGCCTCGTTCAAACTCTGATAATTCACGTCACCTTGCCACGAGTGCTGACTAGTGTTCAACCTCAGTCCCAAGACAACATCTCACAACTTATACGTTGCCAGGCCGTCCCCTAAGGTAACGCCACTTCATAATCAATTTACATGTTACACAAACAGACAGGTTGTCCATCCACCTTCAGTTATTAAAGGGCAATTTGTAATGCATCCCTAATATTGAGGAAAGCCTAAATACTTCATGAAGGCAAACCTGATGATAGAGGCTGTGTTCAATGGTAAATAAAACAAGCGGTGCGCGACAGCGTACCAAACAGGACCATCTGGTGTTTATCTCATCTGGGAGATTGCATGTAAAGTAATGCCTTCGGTGAAAGAGCCTGTATGCGCTATTTTGTTATGCTATTGACAGTACACAAAAATTCTTCATACGGCACTGATGAGAACTTCTCACTTCTCCAGGGGAAAGAACTTGTCAGGGGAATGATTTTGAACAGCATTTTATAGCGGTGGTAGAACTGCACTCCTTTTTTGCTTATTTTCACTTGCTCTGCTGGATAATGAACCTGGTGAAGGATGCATTTAGAGAGGCCCTGATAATTACCACACAATTGCGATGGTCGGGGAAAAAACTCCACAGATATATTTTTTTGCTTTCAGCTTCAAGTTGAATGGCTGGCTGGTGGGTTTGAGGTGATAAATGTTCGTACATTGTCATCACTAGTAGGACTTCTCAGCACTGATTGCTTACTTGAGTGTTTCATTCTTAACAATATGGTTATTACGTGACTGACACATTAGAAAATGAAAGAAAATGAAAGCAGAGGGAACATATCAGTCCTGTAGGCCAATAGTGTAGTAGCTGTAGAGTGCTGAAATGACCAGCTTTCAAGATGGACTTTCAGCGCAGGTCTCAGTTCCAGCCACTCCAGGGGGCAACAAGACCCAAACAGTGCCAGACAGGCAACAAATTGGACAAACAGCTGGGGCTTGGAGAAAGACAGGGCCCAGCTGACAGATAGTTATAACAAACTGGAGTTAGTTTAAAACGGGAAGCACTGCTTCAAGTGGTTGTGTGAATAGGGCAGGTATGGAGGGAACACTCCTAGTATGATACGATCAATATCACAAGGAACTATGTAGTGGAGCAAAACAACATAACTGTACTAGAATACAATAGAGTCAGAAGCTTTGAGATTACTTGTAAAAATGCTTCTATTTTGCATAAATTTACAATTTAATAAGAAGGTTTTTTTTCTATTACAGATTTTATTGTCATCAGAACAATCTGAATGAACAGCAGAATCGCAAATTTGCTTACATTTGAATAGCGATCTAGAAATAGTGCAGAATCTTCAGTATTTCTTCTTCATTTTACTTGACATATCTTTCTTTTCATTTAAAGCTTTCGATTTTCAAAAACCTTTCATCGTTTACTTACAGGTATAAATGAAAAACATAAAATTGCACCCCAAAGAGTACAGTCTGCTATACTAACGTGCATAGTGCAGGTGATAATAGACCAAAAGCCACAGATAACAGACAGCATAATAGTATTACAGCAGCAACATTAGTGAACCTTCCTAAAATTTTAGTTGGTGACAGTCTACAGAAGGTGGCTGTCATGCAGGTGCATAGCTAGAGTTTTAAAGTTGGGGTAACCAAATAAGAGCCAAAATTTTATTGGGGTTGAAGAAACAAAAACAAATAAAAAGTAAAAAAGTGTTACTGTATTAAAATGACATATAAATTGATGTGTTGGTTTTCCAATCTGTCCACTATTACTACATAAATAAAATATTACATCCATGCCAAAAGTAAGCTAACTAAAAGACAACCCTGGGTTTATGTAACATATTTTAGTATTTCATGAGGAAATAACGTGTTTTAGTCAAGTAATAAAAATATCACAGCGCTCAGCGTTAACACTTTTTTTTCTCAGCACACAGTGTTAACACCTTTCATTAATACACCCCACAGAAGTTACTGATTTAGGCTATCCTCACTACAGGTTATATGTGAGTCTAATGTTTAGAAAGCTGGTCAGTCAGCAATGAATAAGAGAACCTGCAACACATAAATGAATTCAGCTGTAAAAAGAAATGAGTTGAGCAACTTTTGATAGTTGACTTATCTAACCATTGAATAGCCTACTCCATAATGTAGCTCACACAGCAGAACGGACCCAGTGCACATTCACTCAACTGTTTGCAGATTAAATTAATTAATCACATAGCAAGATCGGCTTTATATTGAATACAGCATCTTCAGACTGTCATAGCTGATTGATAACAATACTGGTTGCAGATTTTCACCTTAAAGTATAACTAAAGCTTTATTAATAATAGCTGATTGATAACGGAGGTGCCCAATAGGGTGGTAATATGCTTCATTCCTAGGTGGCACTGGCCACCCCTAACCATCCTGTGGCTATGTCTCTGCTGTCATGCAATAAAGTTGCAAATAACAAGGTTGTGTTTGAGCTGTGGATGGTGGTAGGGCACTTTTTGGTTATGATCTCACACTGACCTGACTACAACTGTAGGACAGCATTAAGAGCCTGTATGGTGTTATACCTTTAATTACTTTCACTAAATGTATAACAGCAGATAACACTGTTTAGTGTAGTAAGCAATCTACTTAGTCAAATGTTACAGCTGAGGGAATGACATGATAAGGCTACCCAATAGATACTGTTGATGAGGCTAATACAATATGACAATACAACCGGAATAATACCTTGAGAGCAAGGCCCAGAGGTGATCTAGGTGCCCACATCTCTCCAAGAAGTCCCCTTGCAAGGCTTAGTATTCCTTCCTTTTATTGGCTTCTCAAACCTCTTTTCTGTATCATCCTCCTCTCCTCCTCACTTCTGATCAAAATGATGTTTTTTAAAACTAAGAGCTTATCTGTTTTAACCAATCAAAAAGTTACCAAATGTTAGAAGCACCGCCAGCCTAAGTAGCACCAGGGGTACCAGTAGATATCCTGTGGTCTCTGGAATTTAGATGTTGAAAAACAACTGTACATTTGGGATGTGTAGCTTTCCCCAAAGGCAGGGTAGAACCCCAGGATTCACTGACCAGTTCTCTGGATGTAATTCTCCTTTATATTCTCCAGTTCTCCTTTATATTCTCTTATTTCCGGTTACACACTACAAACCATTTTCCCATAAATGACAAGAGAATATCCACATGATTCCCATAATCACACTCTATCAGCGTATACAATGCCTTATATTCCTACACACGAATGTAGCCCAATATTTCTGACATTAAGCTTTCTGCCATTAAACACAAACCAGAGGATGTCTCCTGAAAGACTTTCTAGTGACATGATTTACTGGTCAGACAGAGCAAGAAGAATGAGATGGAATTAACGGTCCATTTTATGGAAGAGATGAGAGAAAAGCTATTCATTCCATAATGAAATAAGGAAATGATGGCTCTGTTATCATCAAAGACCAAGACAGAGCCAATGGATTATAGCCACTGATAACTTAACAACAGAGTAAAGAATGCATTTATGTTTAGTTGTTTTTAATAATAACTCTTCTTCCTTTTTTTCAAGTAGGATTTTTTACCTGCACAATCAGTTTCCATCTACTGTATAATAAAAGTGAAGAGGCCTGATATGGTCACTGCCCCCAGGAATCTTCATGACCTCATAACCATTTTTATTGAAACCTGACACTCCTCTACATGTCTCCTGGATGTTTTATAGCCACAGGAGATTAAACACACACCCGCTCCTCTAAATCTTGTGATAATTGGATTATGCCAGAGTACAATGGAAGACTTTTCCAGAAGCTACAACATGCGGTATGTCATTAAAACACCAGCCTGTTTGAACCTTTAATACAAACGGTAGTAAAATTTCCTGAAAAGGAGTGTTTGATTCTTGTATCTGTAGCACAGTTCTTTTTGGTTCAGCCTAGTTTTATAAAATGCAATTAGCTTTTTTTTGGGTGAATGGATCATTTCCAGAGATCATGTTTCCATAGAAACAGCACAGGGATTCACGAGACATTTGCAACTTGCATTGTAAACGTATGTTGCCAGAATTGTTCTGGTTATCATTGTGTTGATGAAAAGGTACCTTATAAAATATGGTATTATCTCAGTTACAGATCTTTCAGGTATTTTTCTTAGAACATACAGTCCGAGAGTGGAATGGCGCTTGAGATTGACACCTTCTTTTTCCTTTTTTCATTTTTTCCAACTTCTCAAACACTAAATTTACAGTTAGTAAGAGAAAGAGAATGTGGGAGAGTGAGAGATCATACCTTAGGCAAGACAAATGGGAGCAGTTTCCAGGCTCAATAAGTTCTCAAATTCAGTCACGATTGAATGGAACCCAATTCCTTAAGGGATTTGGGAACAATGCTGAGGCAGAGAAACATTATCATCTCTAATTTTTGTGTGAAAGTCTCAGTGTTTGCATTTCAGCCTGTTCTCCTTGAATCTCTATAAGTTACTATAATATTCAGCATGTCTCAGCCATCAGTGTTCCACTTTTCCCTGATTTTCAACACATCCGAATAGTTATTTGCTGGATTTGCTTGTGACTGTATTTCCTCATTATATTGTTATTGTCATATTTAAATTTTATACTCTTTTAACAACATTTGAAAATGCCACCTGTCTTTTACATTGTAAATGTTTTATAACTAACGAACCAACAGAAATAATCCAAAATGACATGAAATAAAATCATGTTATATTTTCCTACATGAAGGTCCCATTTAACAGTATATATGCAAGGTTTCATGACTACTTGTGAAGTTATACAGTAGGCCAACTTCTGTAATCCAGCCGCATTGTTTAAAGTGCATTAGGTTGAATATATGCTGCCGTGAGTAAGTACTGACAGATACAGTAAAGTCAGAACTGGTTATATTCTGTAGTCTTTGCTTTTGTCTTTGGTGTCTACCTTTGGAGTCAACAGGCATAAATGATGAAAGAAGAGAAATTCTTCACTGAGACGTGAAGATAAACCTTAAAATCTTTGCTGCTAAAATCACCATCCTCCCTCTGAGTGCGGAGACAGTTTACTTTTCATAGACGTCTACAGTTGACAGCAAAATTATGAAGACTGCGCCACACAACACAAACAACAGCAACAAAAGGTCACATTCTAAACTACAAAAACATAAAGAAGAGAGTGGGTAGATAAGATACTGATAAACCTCTTGAACACTGATGGCTTGTTTGGGAAGATAAGAAAATAAATGTATTGATACAACTGTTGTTAGTCCATATGTGGTGAAAGTAGTGATCTATCGGGAAAGAAAGAAAGAAAGAAAGAAAGGAAAAAAGAAATGTCACATCTTTTACCACTTACAGTTATGGAGACCACTATAAATGTGTGATTACCCTACAATCACATTGTTCCCTACAACAGTCATAATGAAGATCATATTGCACACTGGCCAATACTGTAAGGAGAGAAGCTTTTCTATATTGTTCACTCATTAGTATATATGATATGCAATAAAGCAGAAGGTGGATTTACTGAGGAAACGCTTTTTTGTGGAGATGGAAGAGAATATATTTGCATGATATTACAGTTGGAGGCCATCTACAGAGATAAAAAGCCATATTGGTCTGCATGCAGATAGAGTAAGATAATTACTTTTAAGAGAGACTGAAGGACTGTCAGAGTGCTGTTATTTCCCTTCTGTCGGAATGAAAGAGTTTGGCTGGTTGCTATGCAATGAAAAAACATTTGATGGATCAATTTATTCGGGGAAGGATCCTTATTTTGCCATCCAATGGACCAATTATTTCTCTGAGGTAATGCTGTCCTCATAGGAATGATGAGAAGAAAAAGTATTGAAGCTATTGACGTGGGACCAGGCAGAGAGCTTTGTTGCAGAAGTCCTTGAGGGTGTAAAGAACACCCTCCGCAACCCCCAAATAAAAACCTTGTTGTACACAGGCAGTGTCGCATTACATTCACTTAGTTAAGAGTTTAAAAATGCAGGGGCAGAGCTTTCCTGAGGGCTAACTCCTGCTCCACACAACAATGTTCAGCGGCATTAGAGATGGTGTAATTATTTCACTCCTAGAACAAGGCAAACACAAGACAGCAATGGAATACAAAATCGCAACAGTAATGGGGTACAAAACAGTTCAGCAGAGAGGAAAAAACAAGTAATAAAGGCCTGCACGCACAGACAAAGTTGAAAGCAAAAATGCATTCTCTTAAAGCTGATTCGACATGGGAGAGGATGAGTGCTTGGTTATAGCTCCCCAATTTTGAAACTAGAGGGACAAAGAATAGAAGTTTGTGTTTCTTGTATACTCATCGTTCGAGTCTCTCAAAGCTCTGATGACTCATACAATTGTATATTTAAAAACAATTCAAAAGTCCCTCTGTACTTCCACTGCTACAGCCCTGATTGTACACGCTCTGTTTTATCATGCAAGCCATAAGTGGCTTTAACCAATATCCCCTTCTTCCACCAATGCTGATTACTTAGTGAGCAGAAAGCCCAGAGCCAAGCTGGATCTCACTTAGTATGCAGTGCGGCTTCTTGAGTGTTTCAAAGTGATAGGCAGTAGAGACAAGGCAATCCGGCTTTACAGATCACACGCTCGTAGTGGGGACACCCGGAGCATGTGCAAGGCAAAATATGGCTCATCTGAGATTGGGAATCATGCATATGTTAAAACTCCAACGCTATCAAAGAAGGCTGCAGTATTGCCTTCATGTCAAAGTGTTTTGATAGTACTGTAGGTCCTCTTTCATCAAAGAGCAACTTATGCTTTAGAATTTCTCTTGAAACATTGAAGGCTGATTCACAGAGCCCAGTAGCTATTAACTAGCTTTCAGAATAGATATCCTGACTACTAAAGCTTCCGTAAACTGCTTGTGGAGACAACGTTCGCCTGCTTTCGTCAAACAACATGAAATAATTATGGAGAAAACAATCTACCACAGACATTGCTTTACTCACCGTATTGCACACATGGCAGCTGTGTGAACTCTATAGACAAAAACACAACAAAGCCTATGATTAGTCAGTACAAATGAGGTGTGCCATGAAACAGAGATAGACGGCTTTTTAATAGTTGCTCTACACACAGGTATTTGGGATGGAAAACTAATGGAGAATTTGGTAGAAATTAAAATGTTTGCTGTCAAAAGTGTAAAAACGGGGAAATATTTGCCCACGTCTTTGTTCTGGCTATCTGGCTTCATAAAGCATCGTGCGACAAAACCAGTTCTTTCTCCTCTTTTTCTTCTAGCATTTGTTTATACGCTTTCTATAACTTGCATGTCACCATAGCTGAAAGTGTGATAGATGATTTTCCAGTAGTCATGGAACTGATCATAAGATGTCATAGTGTCACAGCAGTAGAGCATGTGATGAGGAAAACAAAACCACAGAAATTGTTAGAGTTTGTATGCTTGTGAAGGCCTCATCATTCTTTGGAACACTCCAGAATGCTCCTCTAACCAATTCTGGACAACTTGGGCCCAATGGCACTGAGCATTACCCTGCTGGAACATCCCATAATTGTGGGGGTATATGACAACCATGAAGGGCTGAAAATGGTCACCATGCAGTGAAACGTCAGTGACAGTCAATGATGTGTTTAGGCGGACTAGCGGACCCATGAGAACACACCCCACACCATTATGGAACCACCACTAGCCTGTACAGTGCCTTGTTAACAACTGGGGCCCATGGTTTCCTGGGGTCTGCGCCACATACAAACCCTACCATCAGCCTGTAACAAGTTGTACCGTGACTCACCACATGTTACCAGTCCTTTAGAGTCCAGTTAGCAAACTCAGCCCAGGTTAGCCCAGGTGAGGCGTTGTTTCCGGTGTTGTGGTGTTAACAAAGGCTCTCTGGTCGGCCTTGTGCTCCCCGATCCCATGGAAGTTAAAGAATGCTGCACTGACCTGTGGGGTATGTGTGTGGGGCGTCCTCCATTGAACATGGATGTGATTTCAGCCTGTCGCTTGTCTGACAATATTTTGAGCTAGTCACGATCATTGAACATCTATGGGCGTCCACTGAGCTGTCTACTGTGGGTGGTAATGCTTTCTGTGATGTATTCCTGTTACACGTGATGCTGCAGATAGACAAATGTTAAATGCTCGCACAACTTCAGAAATGGAATGTCCCATCCGTCTGGCACCAACAATCATGCCTCTGATTGTTTCTGACAATTTTTGACAATTCATATTGCTTTGCTGTGAGCACGCTGGCCAGTGTTCAACTTAACTGACAAGATAACATCTCACAATTTATACAAGTGTGGGGGTTCCCAAGCCATCTCCCAAGGTAACTCCACTTCATAATCAATTTACATACTGCTATCCCGTGACTTTTGGTATGTCCGTGTATTACTTATCTTTTTATTCAGTTTCTGCAAATGTTTGTTTTTTTTTAAATTGCACTTTTTGTTATTGGTATGTGATTATATAATCAGATTATTGTTATTGTTACTATTGTTATTATTACGGTAGACCATCGCATCAGTCTGACAGCGGTGGTGCATTAATGATCCACCTATAAAATAATAACAGGATTATTGTGGGATTCTTACGGGGGAATAACAAAGTATGCAGAGAAACAGATCAATCTAAACTACAGTCTAATTGCAGAACTACAAAGTGCATCCGTATAGTCAGTGATAAGGAACCATTAGTGTAGATACAAAGAAGTGTATTTAGGAAAGTGGACAGTGAATGTAAGTAGTGGAAACAGAGAAATTAAATAACTAAGAGGCATTCATATCAGTGGAGAATTCCTTTGAAGTACCCCAACAAGCAAACAAACCAGGAAGAGGTTAAACCAGCAGAAGCTGTATACTGGCTGATTTGCAGTTCAAATCCCAAAGACAGCTTGTTATTTAATATGCAAGCTGAGCAACTGTATAGTAGCACACTGCTACTGTTTCCAGCTGAATGGTCAGTCTCTGTTAACAGCCTCACATATTTTTGCCATTCTGGTGAAAGAACACAGAACAATGTACACTAATCATTAAATTGCTACGTGTCAGGAAGCACTACAGATGTTCTTTCTACCGTTCATGAAATTTAATATCATTTCTACTAACAGCTTTTCATCATATTCATTGAATGTGAGTTAATAGCAGCATGTTGTAGCTTGTGTGCAATTTCAAGTGTTCCCAAATTATAAGTTGAGCTTGCCATGGAATTATTTCAGTAATTATCATAATCACATCATTCTCTCTATTTTTCTTTTGTTGCCTCATTGTATTTCACATAATCTTTTTAATTATGCCTCTGTAATTGCACATTATCAGTAAAAAATTGCATGCATAAGAAATTGCAGTACAGAGTTGCTTCAAAGATACATGAGGAAAATCTGTTTTCTCCCTTTCTCTCTCTCTCTTTGTTTTGCATAAATTCTGAATCTCAGATCTTCATCTACATTATGACCACATGTTTTTGTCCTGATCAAAGAGCCTGACTTCATTGTCTGCAAATTTTATTGAGTTTATTGCGATTTAACCCTAATTGGTACCTCCAAAATTATCATATACATTTTAATATGGAATTAGTTCATAAGGGGTGCATAAGTTAACATGTTGTGTAACCTGCTGCATGAACATGCCGTACTTTTTTATGTGCATGTAGTACTTAACTATAGTAATATAGTAAATCTGTATGGCTAAAACAACTGGTGTTAATCTGACCTTTTAACATTTCTGCATAATTCAGTCATTGAGATAGATGTGACATGGTTCATTCAATATCTTGAAATCAGACAGCACATATGAAATCGAGTGCCGCTACAAAAGGGAATAAAACATCACAGCATGCCAAAGATTTGGTACATGTGATGATCAGTTATTAATCTCAGTGTAACTGAGCTCATTTGAGCTCACAATAACTCAGTATATCTGTAGTCATTTGAATAATATTTCATCTTTAGTTTACTAGATCTTAATAACTTCATAATGCAAACAGAAACCCTACAGATGTAGAATTGAATGTTTTGGTGAGTGAGAAACAGGAGATGTAGAAAAAAAACAGAAGCAATGTTGATTGAGGTGAACATGTTTTCAATGACTATGTTGTAAATCTCCTTTGCGTCCCCTTATGTTGCAGTGGTGGTGGAATTGGTGTGTGTAATCAAGTAGAGAAACCTGTGAAATCAGGCATAATCACATTTCTAGCGCATTTGAAGTCACCAAACATCAGTGAAGCGGAAGAAGCACGAGAATGTGAATTTGTGCTGTGTAATAAATTACATGCAGCGCAACAAATCTTCTCTATTGTGAAATTCATTGCAGCTGGAAAGTCGTGTTTGGATGTCAAATTAACATAGAGCTTTTTGAGGTGCTGAATAGAAAATACAGTGTCCTGTCTCACCTCTCCACTCAGCAGGGAGGCCTGAAGCTTCTCCTCACTGCCCACTGAGAGGCTGGAAATGGCACATCGATCTGTGGAGTCACCGCTCAGACTCTCTCCGCAGACTCAAATTAGCTACGCATGAATGAGAGAGCATGCCGGTTCACACTTTTCCCCTTTTTTTCCTTTTTACTCTGTTTCTTGTAAAAAGAATAGCTGAAACTCTTAAATAGAAAGATGCCACATCTTTAAATACAGCTGTTGCCAGGTTGCTTTACAGATTGTGGGAAAAAATCCATTTGATCTAACAAGTAATTGAAGTGCACTTTCTTTTAGATTCGTTACGTGATGTCAGATTTGCAGGTAAAATGCTAGCCTACCAATGGACTATGTTGTTGTAGCTAATGAAAAAGAGTCAGGTTGGAATTTGCATTTTTGTCAATGTTCTGTAAAGCTTGTCCAGTCTGGCTACAAGCAACTACAAAAGAATCGAATCTGTGTCCCAAACCACACAATTCTATACTTCACATACTACTCTAAAGGATGCACTTTTAACAGTGGTACAGTACTTTTAACACAAACTGAATTGCTGTAGTATCAGTACGTGTTTTGGGACGTAGTCTTTGACTGGAGCATAGACAGTTTTCTATTGTATGTCCAATACAATATCCAGTGAGGAACGTTTATTTTTCGAAAAACAAGTCCAACATTTTCTAAACTTTTATTTTCAATAATTAAGCTGTAATCAGTCATTCACAGTCATTCACGCTTGGATTTCTTTACAATGGTGGTGATAGGCAGGAGTGGATGAAGTACACAAACCATGTACTTGAGTTAGAGATACCCAAGGTGGAATATTTTACCTTGGGTATCTCTAACTTAAGTACATGGTTACGATTTAACACTAGTAAAAGTAGAAGTTCCTCCCTTTAAACCCTCACTAGAGTAAAAGTACAAAAGTGTTTACCTTCAAATGTACTTAAGTATAGAGAGTAAAAGTACCATGATTTAGTATGGCTCTGATGTTCTATTATCACTTCTGGAACAAGACTCTTAATCAACTCATTTTAGGTGTAAAGACTCTAGTGTTACTCTCGGTCCACCAATTTAATAGAAGGTAATTAATTAGTCTGACACTGATGTCTATTATATATTATCATGAGCACGAAACACAATTTCCACTAGGTAGAACCAAGCTCTGGGCGACAGGTCAAAACAACCTTAAAACAAAGTGCGTGCTGTAGCCTGATTGGTGGGCTCACTTTATGCTTCTTTAGTTTTTACATGTTACATTTTTATGCACACAAAACCCAAAAGGACATCATTAAACACTATCTCAGATATCAGATATTTATAACTGTTATATGTATAGCAGCTGTCTGTGAGGCCACTTTTAGAAGCATTAACTGCTTCAGGTGTCTGGTCCTATCAAAACTGCTGTGAACAGTTCAGATTGGGTGCGTTTTTTTTTAGAACAGAACATCTCAAATAAAAAAACATCCAAAATTACTTTGTTTGCATCTTAACCACTTAATAATGCAGACATTTCAGAGAGTACACCTCAGAGAACTTCTGCAAATATCCAGCAAGTCATTCTGTGCAAAAAGTCTCAAAGTGGGGAAACCTTACAGGTGTGCTAAATTTACTGTCCATGTTGACTTTAAAATGACCAACTCGTAAAAAAGCCTGATAAGGGTTTCTGTGCTCATGTGCGCGAATTTTACAGCCTTGTTTCTTTTCTAGTTTGCATAGCATGGCTTCCCTCAGACACTTGCAGAGTGTGGGAGATATTTAACAAATGTCCTGATATAGGCAAAAACTTACTCTTCCAAACACATGAGCATGCATGTACAAACACTGGAAGGGGTCTGACAGGTGCCATGTTCTCAGTGGTCTCATTATGAGCCTGTCCGAGCTGAGTTACTGCCCATAAACATGTGACATTTCATCAGGAAAGTGCCTGAAGCAAGGCCCCGGCCCAGACCCTGTTGATAATGGGTCTCTGAGGCTCTGCTGTTGATGCCGTAAGGAGCCCTTATAGCAGCCACAGTGTGTGTCACAGCTCTGACAAGAAGCAATCCATGCTGTCCATGTGCATGTATGTGAATGGACCGGGAGTCAGATAAGTTTATTTAATGGAGGGGTTTGAACATTAACAAGGCCACAAGATCACACCCAAAAGCCATGAACTAGAAGTATTGGAGTGGCACTATTAATAATGCTTCAAGGACAATGGTAAATGTGCTCGACCAAACAAGGACAAAAAGGCTTCTCAAAACCATTTATGAAATTTTGTATCTCCTGGAAATTACTGCAAGTAGAATGTTCACTGAATCTAATTGCATATCACAGAAACAATGCCCTAATAACGGAAAATGCATTTGCAAATGTGCATTGTTTTTGTTTACCCCAAAATGCTAATGTTTCTCATTTTAATAAAGCCTCTGTCTATAATAGGCTTTTATAATACGCACTCTGTCACAATGAGTGAGGCAATTGGGATTTGTAGTCTAGTAACATGGCTAGCTGATTCTCATTACTTTGACATTGGTAATCTGCTCTTGCTCTCTCTAAAGGCGGCCTAACGGGATTACTTCACATAACTAACACGATCCCAGCAAATAATCAGCCAAAGGGAGTCCAGCAGATAAGCAGATGTGCTTTCCAGAGAGGTCTGGAAATCTATACTCTGGAGAAGTGGTTTGTTTATGTTTGGTCCTTTAATGCCCATATAATTGTATTTTTACACAGTATTCAATAGTAATCAATCTGAATGTCCCTGGTCATATTATGACATTGGTGTCAAACACACCGCTTTAAGCAAATGCTCTTTTATTAAACAGCAGCAAGAGAGAACTGCCATATAGCACTCCTTAATGGCCGGTACATTGGTGGGGGGGCACCCAAGTCCAGATCATGGTGACACACAGCCCAGCACAACAGGGTTCACACATCATACTTACACATCCTAAAGACTAACAGCAACAAGTGTACAAGATTTAAAGTCCCTCCTACTGGGCACTGGTGCCTCCCAAGAGTCTCTGCTTGTGGCTACTCTGCATGGCCACACCTCTGCTGGGGGCCAGTAGTGGGGTGCTACAAAGGTCTTTCTTCAAAGGTGAGCCATCCTGGTGACCTCCTGGGGCACACAGGGGCGTTTTGCCCCTATTGCAGCCTCTCCACAGCATGGAAAGTCCACCATGCTAGTAGTGCACATGCCATGGGGCACATCCTCCTTGGCCAAGCGCACCTCCAGTCCTCTATTAGTGGCTAGTCCACCCACCACTGCATAGATGCCAGTGAGAGTGCAGTTCTCGCTAGATGTTCTCTGGAACCACACCAACAGTGCTTGCTTAAAGTGTTGCTGAAGGGCTGTGGTTCATTTACATAATGCATGCTGGGCAATGTAGTGAGAAAACATTAACAGCTGTAAAAAAAAAAAAAAAACACACACACAAAAAGGATAGAAAATAAGTTACTCTGTCAAACCAATGAGGCAGAGGAATGCAATGCTGATAACAGACAAAGATGTCATTACAGTTTTAGTTGACCTAACAGAAAGGTTACTGGAACTTGTTCCAGCTGGCTGAGTTATGCTTTGTCTTATCAATGCTATTTTATTTTGAAAAAGATTTGCAAACATGTTTTGCAAGATAAATCACCATATAGCACATATAACACTAGCAGAAACATTAGGGTAAATTAGTTGGTCTGTGGTGGAAAAAAAGACTTTGGTATTATCTTTGTGTTTTTTATAGCTTTATTAAAGGTGGGGATCTGCTCTTTTAGATTATCATAATGTACTTGCAGTTTAGTTTTCCATAAGCGCTCTAAGTTACAACAATACAAAAGCTGGTGTATTTCCTCATTCATCTTCGGTTCTTCTGAGTATGCAAGTTTGTCTTCCATTTGACTGGTGCATGATTTTCCTTTAATCTAGCATTTAGATTGAGAACCTGATCATTACATGAGGGAGCCAAAGATGTATGCGATGCACGATTATAAATGTTTCTTTGCATCTGAACTGTCATTTTCAAGCAAAAATATTACAGTTTAATGGGTTATAAATATGTAAGTCTCAAGCAAAGAGAATTTTATTGTAGCTTGTGGATACAGTTGACATCAGTTTTGTAACTTCTGCCACAAAATTACTATTTGGCTTAGGAGGTCTACATATTATAATGAATAACACAGAGATGTCCCAAACAGGTTAATCGTAACAGGCTTAGTGGAGATAAATTTGCAGTGAAAGTTACTATCACACTCATCATCATAAATATAGTTGGACCTAGAAGAAAGTGTTGGATTGCAATGCTCTTCTACATTTTACCAGGAACAATAAATGATGATAAATTTAGACTGATATGGGCAATATTTATTTAGCTACACATACACAAGTAGTGTCACTCAGTATGTCGTCAGGCCACCATGCTTATTAACGCAACATGCCAGATGCCTTGGCATGGAGTTGTAGAGGTCCCTAATGGTGTCCTTTGATAATCCATCCCATGCAGCTTGTGTATTCTCACACAGCTCTTGCAGATTTTGCGGTAGGGGTGGAGGTGGAGTGACACCAGGCCTTCTGGACGTGTGACGCGTGACAACAAACCGTTCATCTTAGCGCTGACCACAGTGCCTCCACACACAGATTCGTTGGTCGTCTCCACCAAGACAAAAGCAGGACTTGTCACAGAAGATGACCCACTGCCATTCTGAGTCACTCTATGAAAGTCTGGCACAGTATGATACCGTATGATGAATTACAAATGATACAAAATACAACAATAAGCCCAAGCACAAGCGAGTTTCCACGGAGGTGTGAAAATCAACCTATAAAAACTTTTTTGGGACAGAGCAAGCAAGGTGCACAGTTTCACCTTGTAACTACTCTGAACCTTGGCACTGACACCTTCCATATTCTCTGACCTGAAAATAACACTGACCTCACATTGTAGTGGACCTGGTGGCAAAGCAGAGGTGACAGTGAAAAGAGCACCATATTGAACGATACACTCAGCGTCACAGTACAGTAGGGCAGTGTCTCTCTGAGGGAGGGTGAAGAAGGGGTCATTGTGTGATGTCATAAGGTGAGAGATGATTTAGTAAACCTGCCACTGCTCGTTTCTGTCACAAACTCCTGCCAGGAAACAACACACAAACAAAACCCAAACCTCAAAATAGAAAAACTAACATTTAAAGGTGCCACAGCATTCGGAAAACTGTATTTACTCTGGCACAGTTAATATATGGAGAGTTTGGTACATAGAACTGACATAGCATGAACCTCAAAGACTGTTGTGTCTTCCTCCTTCCAAACTGTTACATAACAGCCTTGACTCATTAATATTTACGCCCCCAAAATTTATACACTAGCCCACGAAACAATGATAACAGAGCAACAGCAATCACTGTGGCAGACTGTACTGTACCAGGCTGTGAAGGGAGTGATACTTTTTAAGGAACTGTCAGCTGACACAGTTGATGTTCATCTTTAACCTAAAAGGCTAAAGTTGGCTTCCTAATCAAATGTTCCCCTCTACCTTAAATGCTACAGCTTGTACAGGTGCCAGGATGTAACTGCGAAACTGCTCCCACATCTTTAACTGAACCCTGGAGAACTTTAAATTGGAGTTAAAACCAACCTGTAAGTAGCAGCCATGCTGTGTAGTTTTATCCACTTTATATCAGATCATCTTAAACTAAAGTTTCATAGTAAGTAACATTAACCTACTTTGTGTTGACGTCAAGTTCAAAAACAAGTAACTAGTATAGGTAACTACATAGTACAAGGGCCGAGCTTATTTACACGGAGGGTCATTTTATTTTCCTGGGTCGCTTTCTACATCATCACAGTGTCTCCCTGTAAACCAGCCAATCAGAGCAGAGCTCATCAAATGATTCATAACGATCAGAGAATTATTAATATAAAATACTGAATAAATGTATTGTATGGCACCATTAAGGAGAATGTATCCACACTCAGAACAGGACCCTTTATGAAAATATATCAGCAAGGCTGCATACTTTAACAGAAAAACCCAATTTTATGCTACGTTTTGAAAAATATTTGTAATTGTTTTCATTTTAATAGAGTTATGATAATGGATGGATTTTGTACTTATTATTATTATTATTATTATTATTATTATTATAGCTTTTACCATTTATGTTTTACTGTCTATCTTTAACCCACTTATGTGAAATTCAACTTAGCAATGATCCATTTTTATAATTTACAGAATTTTATAAACTACAGTTGGTTAAATCAGCAGTCCCACATGACTGATGATATGATTGATGATCATTTTAGAGATTAAATTATGCTTTCCAGTCACACAAGGTTTTTTTTTCTCGGGTAAGCTCTGGACACACGGACCAACTGTAAAATCGGCTGTTGTGTTGAGGAGCTCCAGCTACAGTAGACAGTACACACTCCATCAGGACTGAAGGAGACGCTCCGCCTTCCTGTATGACGTCCATGTCCTGCTCTGACTCCGCGCTCACATTCAACTTCACACAGAGAAGTTGTTGCCTGTCACAGTGAGTAAAACAGTGTGTCGGACTGTCCCTCCTCCTATGAGCTTGTTTATGAGTTTAACAGTTTCGCCATGTCTCACGACTGAGTTTAAGTATCTGGAGTTAATCAGCGCTTTCGTTGTTGTGTTTGTCTGCTTTGCCTCACCGTGTTAACGTATTTCTAGCTGAGGGGAGCTACCAGTTCCTAGCTAGCTATGCTAGCTAACAGCGGAGGCTAGCCGAGCGTTTGTTTTCCTGTCTGCAAGTGAACTAACAGTTAGCTGTCCGTCTGAACACCAAGAATATCTCTCCATTTGACGCTTCTTGTGGTAAACAATGGTGTCTGAGAGGGCACTGTCTTCAGTTCAGTAGTTAGTGGTAAAAATGCAAAGAGTGACTTGCATAACTTAGCCACTGCGTGTGGGTAAAATATCTCACAGCACCAGTATCAGAGGACACAGCTCCCACTTCTCTAACCAGGCTGTTTACGTCCAGCTTACCTGACCGTGTAACTGGCTAACACAACCGATAGTGCATAAATCAGTGTGATAAGCATGCTGCAGAGCAGCTTCACTGCAACAACATCCTTTTACTCCTTAACGATTCTCTGGGGCTTAAACAAGGCAGCTGGCCTGTTCTCCTTATTATGGAGCCCGTTTCCTCCGAACGTTTGATGAGGAGTATCTGCCCAAGGAGCTGCTCCGCTGACATTAGCTGTAGTGACTCTGCCATTAGTGCATGAGCTGTGCTGCATTCACTCGGCTGCGCTCATCCTCCCTGCAGGGCTGACTCTTTTTAGCCTTCTTTAATCTATCCGCTCCAATCACAGAGCGCACGGCTCCGGGTTGAGATGGCATGGCAGAAGCAACAAGTGGTCATGGGAGATGGGTCTAGGAAACGCCATCATGCATATGCGTGGGCCCTTTCCTGAATGGAAATCTTGGATGTTCACTGTTTGTGTAAACAGATGTATTATGCGCAGTCAGCTCAGTTAAGTCTCTTTAACATCAGCCCACTTGTCCTTGCAGCAAGACACATTAGACCATCCTGCTGTTTGCTTGTGAGCTACTTCTCCTTAGATATGCCAAGTGAAATCATACCATGAATCTTTTGTATGTTGTCTAGGCTAATTAATCCTTGTTTACAGTGCCCACAGGGAATTAATTAGACTCGCTACTATGTGCTGATTTTTCTTTTATTTTGAATGTGTGTTTTGAACAATAATATCTAATTCATTTTCCACTCTGAGGGCTTCAGTTGCAGACTAGAGGGAGGGAGAGAGGGGCACAGGAATATTCATAAGCTCTGTCATTTAACTTTATCCCCTGCTTCATCTGATGGTATGCGCTCCTGTCTGAGGTAACTAAATAATAGAGGAAAATGTCTTATGAGTTGCAGGAATCTGCTGGACCCTGCAGCCTGTGGTTCTTTTTTTTTCTGTGATCTTTATGGTTTCGAAAGGAGGATTAGGATCTGTGCTAATAGGTTTTGTTTTAGCAGAAGAAGAATAATAATGTTGTTTTCGTCAGGCTCTTCAAGGTCATCGTAGTGTTTCAGAATCTCTCACACTTGACATTTTGAAGCGCTGTGTCTTGAGAATTAGTCATAAGGACTCTCTTCTTAGGCATTAGGCGTCAGCCTCAGAGGCTGTCATACTAGTCTGATCTTTATGTTCATTGGCATGGCTTGTGTTGCATGCCTGCTAGGCTCATCTCTACATCTCATGTTGCTCCAAGATTTGAAGCACGAGATCAACAGAAGAGCCTCTCCTGCAGCTGACACATGTTGTTTACGCAAAATGTTAGGCTGATATACACTGTTGATTGCAAAGGCCAGGAGATATTTGAAAAGATCAAGACCCATGAGGGACTTCTCTCTTAGAGGATTATCTTCTTTAGGAAGATCTTTGTGTCATGATTTGTCCCTGTAAACTTTATGATTAACTGCATATTTGTTCATGGATGTCTAGCTTGCCTTTTCAATTAGTCATCATTGATTAGTGCTTATCTTTGGGGAATAAGGCAAGAACTTAGTGGATTTCAACAGGCCAATGAATTATTGACTGACTTTCTTTGCTGGTTTTCTTTAGCTGCATCACAGTGACTACGGTTGTGCCTAATTTTGGTGTTTGAGAATACCCAACGGTTGATGTTTGTAGATGGCAGTAATATTTCTATATATAGAGGTATATATTTGTTTATTATTTAAAAACACCCGTGTTGTGTTAAGAGCAGAGGCTGTCTCTATAGATGAGCTTATAATCTAAAATGACAGCTGCTACACTACTTTTACCATCTTTACACTACTTCTTGAGTACCTCTTCACATCCCTAATAGTGACCGTGCAGAATCTCTTTTAAATAGGAACGCACTGATTTAGGAATTGTGGGCAGATCATTATAGACATTTTTCATATTCATGTGGAAATGCATTTTTAGAGGGTTGCAAATGCAAAGTGAATGAAATCCAGATTTCCAATATCACCATGCACCCCTAGTTTTAAATAATCCTCTGGGGCAGGCATACTCTCAGCTGTTTAGGCATCATTCATTCATTCGCGCTGTCAAAATTGTACAGTATTAATTACATTGTGTCATATTATGATCTCACACGTGGAATGAAAAAAGCAAGGCTGTCGGGGTCAGAAAGGGGTAAAGCTGCTTGGCTAGATTGGAATTCACCACAAGGCTAATGTCTTACATATCTCTTCAGAGTTTTTGTGTCAAAGGGTGGATTGCACAAATAACACACACATACACACACATACACACACACACACATATACAAAGTGCCTCATTCTGAATTAGTCATCCACATGAAAAGAGTCATGACTGTCTATATTTGGAGAGATTGACGGGGCTCATGCTTAATCTCTGTTGAAAGGTTTGGTCATGTGACTGGTAGGCAAAAGAGGGCTGCTTCTGTTTTGCTGTATTGTCATTGAGCCTTACAGCAGGAGAGAAATGAAAGGGCTCAGTGCTAGAAACAGAGTCTTGTTGCATTTTCACATGAGTGCTTCTTTACACTGCAACATATGGCCTCCTATTAAGCTGCTCCATGTTGAAAACGTGGGATATTGTTTCTTATGTGGTCATTGTCGGATTGCATTCAATTCTGTGGTTGTGAGGATCTGACATTGTCTTTCAGCTGTCAAGTGAGCAGGTTTATCACTAGATTTTTGTAGCATCTTTTGGACTGAAATTCCTTGTTTATCATTGCAGATATTGACAGTGAGGCATGCCTGTCCACGCACTGAAAGATGTCAGTGACCTGGGCGCTAAGGTCCCTTCACATCTGCAGCGGATCGCTGTACAAAACATCAAACTCACATCTGATCGTGTACATGGGAGTGTTAAGGTTTTGTTAAATTGCTGTTCCTTGTCACCTTTTGTACCCATTTTAGCCTACATTTAATTTCTTGCCATATCAGAACCTCATAAATTTTTTGTTTTACTTTAATTTAAAAAAGCAAACACCAGCTATTTCATGGCAGTCTAAAAATGGCACACAATTATACATGCTACATAAGCAAGATTCCTTTCCTGCCCTTGAATTAAAAGTACAAGTTGTTCATTTTGCAGGAGATATTTCTGTGGAAATTAGATATAAGATCATCTGTTTGCTTAAAGAATGAGAGATCAAAAGGGACTGAAAAACTGAATAAAAGACTTCTTTTAAAGGTTTAAAAAGGCATGCATAAATACTTAATATAAATAATAATAAAACATGATGTCATGTGTAATTGTTAAAGCTTCTGTATAATATAACATATATGTGTAAATATATGTTTTCTGCTTTGTTATCTTGGTGCAGGGAGACCGACACATGTTTAATGCCCGTTTTGGATTGAAATGAAATAAATGAAGAGTCTCTGACTTTTACACAGCATTGCGTGAGGGTTGTGATGTTCTCGTGTAATGTTTCTGGAAATTAACTAATTCAGTTCTATCTTCACTGCGCTGATTTTTTTCCCCCTTAGGGTAAAGTGGTTCAGAAGGGCCCTGTAGTAGCTTGCAAGCAAAGAGACTACTTGCTGAAGGCTGTTATTCAAGGTAAGACTCTGATTAAAATGCTCAACTTTGTTTAAAAAAAAGTAGGGCTGCTTAATGCATACTGTTGTGATGGGAATGGGTTATGGAAGGGTATGGCCTTGATTCCCAGCCTATAGTGAGAACAAGCACGCTTATATTTAGTTACATCGAAGAGTATAGGCTTAGTTGCAGATTTAGACACTAAAGATGTGAGAAACAGTTGTCCATGTTGATTAGGGATCAACCAATATGTTTTTTTTTTTTTCAAGGCTGATACTGAGTTTTAGTAATCATGGATACCATATCAAATAAAATATGATGTTTCTGGTAGGGATCAAGCTGAATGCATATTAAACCATGATATGTCCTCTCACTGTGGAAACAAAGGCAGGCGCTGCTCACTCCCCCATCTCTCACAAAACTGAAAAACAATCTGAAAAGATTGGCATAACTCAACACCTGGTCCCTGTATCTACCAATCCAAAAGCACTGTGGGCAGCACATAGAGACTGTTGGTTGATCATACTCAATGTGCCATCCACATTTCAAGCACTATGGGCAGGACATTGGGCCTATATATATATATATATGTATGTATGTATGTAGAGCAAAAGGCGCTTTTATCAGCTGCAAAGCAAGTTCAAGTGCAGATTCTGCAAATGCTGAATATCGGCTTTGATTATCATTTGGGCCAGTAGTTGGTCACCCTCGATCTTCAGGGACACAATTAACTTTTCAGGCATTGATATGGCCTTGTATCCAATATCTTTTGTTCTACTGTAGTAGGTTTAAACAGAGTTTACATAACGGCTGGGTTTGATTAAAATGTTTTGTCCATGCTTTGCAGTATTGCAGTAAACAAACACTTACACCTGTAGTGGGCGCACAGTGTAGTAATGAAAATGTTTAAATAGAAAGTGAGTAATTGAATTTTACTATAGAAATACACATTGACTGATCAAGTCATGCTGCCTGCATGTTAAAGCTTTTTGCTACCACGCTTCTTCTCACTGCCTCTTTGATTTTCTTTTATTATTCTCTGCCTTTTTGTTTCTCAGAGGAAGACCCCCAACAGAGTTCAGCGTCACAGCATGCATCAATCAATGTCATTTTTTTTGGCACATTGGCCAAGGACTTCTCACAGTCTGTCAGTCAAGGGGTAGGTCTCTGCTTTAACACATTAAACTATGCTTTCAAGAATTTTATGGAATAAAGCGTAACCGTACCCTTGACTCAGTTAAAAGGTGGCATTAATAAAGAGTGTTTTGCAGTAATAATGGATGTGAATTATCCTTAATAATTTAACCCGGTGGCCTTCTCTCTGTTTACTTGCATGAGAAATTTGTTCAGTACTTCAGTACCTATTAAACATCATTTATTTTGTGTGGAAATTGAATATTTTATTTCACTTATCTAGAAATAAGTGTTATTATTGTTGTTGTGAACAGTACATTGCTCTCCCATGCCTGTGCTAAACGCTGCTGTCGCTAACAAGTCAGAAAGCTTTCAAATGCCAATCTGAAGTAACCCCATTTGTATGAATATGGTGTGAAAAGCCACAGCAGTTGCATAACACGGATTTTGCCGCATTGGAATCAGAAACATAACACAATCATCGTAGTTTGGATTGCCTCCCTGCTGACAGGCAAAGACTGTGACAAAAAAAAAATCATCCCCGGGAGACATGTCTTTAATCTGAGCACTGGTGCTTTGCTTTCCTTAGTGGTGCTTAGAATGGTGCCTTTTTCCTCTCAGGATCCTGTCCTCATCTTGCTTCCCCTTCCAAAGCCCCCACGACTGGCTTTTCTGTGATTTTGTTCATTGCCCCAAGAGCCCCTCTTTCATTATCAGCTGTGCTGTGTGGCTCATCCTCACTGTTATTGTTACTGTTATGCTGAGTGTGTCTCTTCGTCTTCTTGTTCATGTGGTTACAGCACTTCTTTTGTAACCCTAGCTGATGCTATGCACTGTACATAATTACAGTGGAAACTGTTGTGATATGTAGCAGCTGCTGTAGGAGCAGCGTGCTGCACACTGCCAGTTCACTTTCTAGAGCTTGAGAGCAGAAAGAGCCATTCACCACACGCTTCTACATTCCCTTTACTTTGGAAAAAAGACACTCTGTGTCATTTTGTATTAAGCATACAGAATATGACTATAAAGATGTGCCATTAGTGTAATTGGTACATATGGTGCAGCTATGGCAGGACAGAAACTTCCCATACAGATTTTAGCAGTTCAGTTGGAGTTTGGTAGGGAGATGCTCATTTCAGATACAAAGCCTTGCGTTTTTATAGCAAATCAATAATCTGAATTATTACATAAGTGCCTGATTGCTGTTGTTGGAGCTGATCAGTTATTTAAGCAGACTTCAATTTTCACACTTGTTAGCTTTTACAGTCACATGTTTGCATTGCAAAACAAAGCAAGGCAAATGCATGTAAGTAGTAGCTAAAAAATGTTACTTTCTTGGCAACTAATTTTCTGCTGAAATGTAATGATGGTGACTGGCCTAGTGATACAGCAAGCTTTACTGCTTTTTTTTTCTTCTTTATGATGAACCTTACTCATTATACTACTCACTCAGGTCCACAGTGAAACTCCAGCCATCGCTGACTTACTAATGATGGCTAGGTTCACTAAGCTCACCTCTGTCATGTTTGTTTAATATCAGTTTATTAGCATTGTGCCTTTGTTTTGATCCTACTGCATATTGCTCTAGGACACTGTCTTATTGGCTGGCTTTACCATCAGGAAGTCACCCACTGAACAAACCGACAAACTGCATTCTTGTCACTTGGAAATGAATAACCCTGATGCCTATGTATATGTAAGTATTTAAAGTTAACTATTTATTTTTTCCTTTGAATGCACATATATATTTCATCTTAACCTCTGTGCTTTGTAGCATTTGTTTATGTTTTGTATTATGTGTTGTAGGTGTGCTCTTCTGCTGTTTCTTCTTCTAGCGGACCTTCTTCTCTCAGTTGTGAGGTACTTGGTGCTTAAAAGTATGCCTAAAGGCCATCTGTCAATTAGCTTGTTCAGAACACACTTTCAACATATGGTTATGGTATGACGAGAGATTAAAAAAGCATATAATTTTACCTTATTATGATGTCCAAAAAAAAAAATCAGTTAGTAATTTTCTGTGGCTCACTATTTTTTGCAAGGCTCTTTCAAACTTAGTCAAACAATCTGGCAGTAAATTATTGGTCATGTGACTTGGTGGTCTTCAGCCCAACAACTGACATGACACTGATTGCATAATAATTAGAGCCTCTTTAGACTACATGGTGCATGAGTCAAAGTGATACAACAGTGATTCAAGCGCACACTTAGCTTGTATAATCTCTATTGCTAATAAAATAGGATGCTCTGGAGCTGCTACATTTGAGCTTTAGGTCACCATACCTGATGGCAAATGTGGCTACAAGGGTATAAAGCCTCTCAGCACTGGACTGTGGTACAGTGAAACAATTAAAAGCAAATGTATTCTCAAGCCAGACCGTAGGGAAAGAATGCAGGATCAAACATTATGTTACATGCAGTTCCACTCATTTTGTTTACCTACTTTTCTGTCCCTGTGGCCTGTATGTAAGTAAGACTACCTGTCAATTAAGAACACGCAGTGTACAAAACCTCCATGCAGAGAGCTGGTTTAAAATCTCCTGTGGGATGTCATTTTCAGGAGGCTAAACACACACAGCCATGGAACTCCCTTCTGTTCCACTGAAAAGATTAAATATTCTTGGAGACATACTGATTTGGACAGATTAGACAGACTCTACACTGTGAGAGCAGTTTTTTTAAACCTGTAAGTTACATGTGCATTAGAGATATGACAAGTGTCATGATATATTTTTGGTATATAATCTTCTGCTAGATTTTTTTCTTAATTGACTGTCATTGACTCCAGACTTGTAAAGCACGGTTTTCTGCAGCTGTTATGCAAAATCAAGGTATTTTTTAATTTAAAATTTATATACATTCATGAACAGCACCGTTAGTAGTACTTTTATCAACATAGAATAGTATAGTAGTGTGTGGATTTGGACATATCTACCATTTATTGCCTTGGATGACCAAATGTTCTCTGTTGTAGAGGTTGGATGTTAAGATATGTCACACAACATCATAGTTCTTGTTGGGGTCTTGATCTTTGAAGGACAGCATAAGACAGGCTAAAACAATATGCAGAGAAACAGGTTACTTTGGAAAATTGAAGAATTAAACACACATATGCACATATATGCGGAGTTGATGAAATAAACAAAGAGGGTAAATACAAGGAGGTGTACATTTTGGCTAGATGTGTTTTTCCTTTCCAGTGATTCACAATATTTGTCCATCCAAGTTTTGGATAGGAACTTTTAGGCATGTTACAGAAGACATTGTCAACTAAAATTGGTCGGAAGAACACCAGTTTGGTACACAAAAGAATTTACAAGCCAGATTATTTGGAATTACCTAGCATTCATAGAGTTTATAGAATTACACATTTTCACTCTTCCTGAAATAGTCCTCCAAAGATTATTGGTGATAAAGCGTCGTAGTCTTGAGTTTAATCTCTAAAAGACTGCTGAGAGAAGTTTGGATCTTATATGTTTGGTTCAAACTGCTATACTGTCAACCGAATACCCTTCGAATCACAGAATACTGAAGTCTAGGACAGCAATATTATATAATGCAAGCAAATATATAGTTTGAGGCCATCTTACAAAGGCACATTTCAAGAAATAGAAAATGTTTGTAATCTGATGTCTTGTTTCAAATAATTGAACTAGATGTAATATTTCCATGCCATCTGAGTTCTGCTGTTGCAATGGTATAATCTGCAAATGTTGTTGTGATGTTCAGGAAGAACATGCAGACCATGCAGCACAAGGCTCAAGGCCCTTCCTTAGGCAGTTATTCAGCCATTTCTAATGCTTACTACAGTTGGAATTCAGTTGGTTTTGTACTTATTTAAGTAATAAACCTGGTATACGTTTGCATATTGTAACGATTGCTGTTTTTCCATGTCCTTAAATGTATAGGGCTTAGTAGGGAGAATTTTCAGGGCTTAGTAGGAAGGCTTGTTTGTTTCATCTTGTCTGTGTGCTGCCTATTGTTTTATGTACCATAGGCTTCACATTCACTTAGGTCTAAGGAAGTGTTTAAGCCCAGATGCTACCAGGCAACAGTCTAAATAAAGACATTCTATAGAAGCCAACAGAGCACTTTTCTGCTCATGTTCATTATTTATATACGATCACTGGTTCATGACCTTCTGCCTTTTCTCTTCATTTAGCCCAGGTACACTTACATTCCTTTAAATGAGCTGAAACCCAGGAGAATAGTGAACGTGTATGGTGTGGTGACATTCTTCAAGCAGCCTTTTCCTACCAAAGGCACAGGTCAGTCTCCTACAACTCAGTAATAGTGTGTCTTACTGTCATTGGTGCCCTCAAGCTTGGAGTAATGCTGAGCGAAAGATGGCTCTCAGCAGTGCTCTTAACATTTCAGGGCAAGTAAAGAGACTAGTGACTTTGGAAATGGGATGATGGCTGTGAAGGTGGTGGGGGCAGAGCACTTATCATATTATATGGAGGTCAAAATGGGAGCCCTCTTGAGGAATGGCTGTTGGTTGAAGGGCTTCTTTCCACCAGGGATCAATCATTTATTTTTTAGCCTTCATGTTAATCATAATTAAAGTACTTCTGACCTGCTTAAAGAAATCTTGTATGTGCTGTAAAATTGTACCAGTACACTCTAACATCACATGATGCATGTAACTGAACAGTAAGTTCATCTGCAACACCATTAGTAGTACTTCTATTAATATACTATGCATAGTATCGTAGTAAGTGGTTGTAGGTGCAGTCGTTTATACTATTCATTGCCTTGGATGATTAAACATTCTCTGTTTTAAAGGTACTTTTTGCGTATACTGTAATTTTACTAATTGTATTAAATGTTACCTGTTTCTACTTAGTGTTAGCTTAGTTTCATTCAAATAGAAGGACCGATAACAAGAAAAATGTTTTAGCACATTTAATGTAGTAGTACAAGTAGTTCTGCATCTCTCTCATTTGCTTGGTTTCTTTCTCAAACCTTTCATTCTTTTATGCCTTTCTCTTCTTTCCCTTCCCTTTTATACTTCCCCTGACTCTGATGCTAGCATGAAATCCTTCTAACCCTCGGGTCATGGTGTAGATCACAGCAAGGAAACCAAAACAGTAGCACTAACCAATTACAGCCCTTCCACTCTATCAGGGTGCTGGACTGCTCTTGCTTCATGCAATTATGTGTGCCTTAACACATTCAGATCATTGATCATACTTTAGATCGTGTCATGCCGGCACCTTGTAAAGTGGTGAAAATCAATCCTCATCTCAGTCAAAGGCTCCTGTCGATGGATCGTTGTGATGAGCAAAGAGAGAGTTCAGGCTCGCAGTCCAATTTAATCAGCAGAAAGACTTGCGCATTGTGCACAGGCATTGTGTCTAAAGAGGCAAGCACCAGTGCTGAATGGAAAAGGGCACAGCATAAATGCACTTTAAAATGCTAAACCTGCTTTAATGACTTTTGTTGCCGCTGGATGTTGTAAACACGTTTCTATATTTTGGTATGTGTCGCAAGCAGTAAAGAAATGCCACTTGTCCAGTGCTGTGCATGCATTAAGGAGATTGTAGACAATGAGAATGTGTGGGTCATGTCACTTTTCCTATACTTAATCTCTTTTTCTGCACTTTTTATTATGTAGTACGTAAATAACTGTTTGGAGCAGCATAATGAATGAATCTTACAAATTGCGGAAACGTTCTCCATCTGGCATTGTTTGTGCTGTAATGAGATTGATGCTCTTGTAGTCACTTTCCCCTCAAACTTTGTCTAAATGTCTACAGAAATCAACCTACCTTAGTGAACAATGTGGGATTTGTGAGATTATTAATATCAATGGATGACAACCCAATTTTGTTCTACCTACCTATATACACTAAATTGTAACAGGACGTGTTTTAACCCTTGTATTTCTTAATGTTAGTAATGGATTGTATAAAGGTAAGTGGATTACTATAGATTCTTAAATTGAGCCTATTGATTTTCTATAGATTACTGCTCCACGCTGAAGATCACTGACCAGTCTAATGCTAAAGTGGGCTGCACTATTTTCAGCGAAAAGCTTGAGGACCATCCTAAAATCTTCAAAATCGGAGACATTATTCGACTCCACAGAGTGAAGGTGAAGAGGTTGACTGACTAAATATCTCTACTTTGTTTTGCACACATAGCTGTGCATCTCTGGTGGTTCACTGAATACATCCACTTTATAAACTTTAATGGGCTGTAATGGGCTCTAGTCCCAGTGAAAAGAGTTGATTAAGGCCTGTGTAACTAATGCACTGTCATGTAAGTATCCAGTGTGGCTAAGAGAGTTGTTGATACTTCTACACAGACTCAGATGTTCAATGGATCCATGAATCTTCTGACCAGTCTGGGCTGGTCTACCGTCACATTTGATGGAATGATGAACAGCCCAATTGAGCCCCGCACATCAACGCAGACTTTCCACTTCAACGAAACCGACAAACATGTAGTGGAGGCACTGCGCAAGTGGGCATCAAGCCAGTCGCTGCTGGCTAGTGAGCCTACTGTCCCGCTCTCCTCAGTGCAGCCCAAGATGTACTTTGATCTGACCTGCCAGCTGCTATCGAAGGCCTGCATGGACAGTAGATGCATGCTGCTTAAGGTGAGGGACATTATAACGCTGTAGGTTTTAATGGCTTGTATACTCCATAAATACATGTATCTAAGAGTAATCAGAATGTAGTATGTATTCCTTTAACAGAGAGTAATAATAATGAACCTTTTATGACTAAATAGAAACCCTGTAGCTCTGCTAAAACAGGGTAGCCATATCTCCATGCCCTCAGAGGTTATAATAGTCTGTTAATCAAGCAGGCTTTCCAAAATGCAACAGATCAAGGCTGTTCATTTTTCGTAAATGCCAAGCTTTCCAACTTCTACGGGCTGTGCTTCCTCAGAACATAAGCCAAAAATATAAGATGACATGTCAAAACACCTCCCACAGTCCCTGAAAATATTAGGGGCTGTGAAAAATATATCACATGATGTTATTTTGTGAAAGTGCCAGATCATCTAGCAGTTAAAATGGTACTGATTTCTTTGCTCAGGTGTGGGATGGCACAAAGTGTGAGCACCCCCTGCTTAATGTGGCTGTGTCACCAGATGCCTTAGAGGGAGAGTCAACTAACTCTCAAGACCGTGAGAACCTGACAGCCAACATTCTGGTCTACGACAACCATCTGGAGGTGGCCAGAACATTGCAGGTGAGAACTGAAACATTTCACCTGTTAAAGGTGAGTGTAGCATTTAATTGTAATGATGTTTGGTGGGCTTATTTATAAACCGTCTCCAAAGGCTTGTAAACAAAAAAAGATATGTAAAAGGAGGCTTTATTGAGCTGTCTGTCCGTGTAATGTGCTGTTACTGTTTAGCATTATTGCAGAAAAGTACATTGAAATCTTCAAGTAACACATGCAGCCTTACTGAACAGGTTCATACTGTCTGCAGTGAAATAAAAGTAAATGTAAGAAAAACTTTTTTTGCATCTTCCATACTGTCCCAACCTTTTCTGATTAAGGGTTGTTCCAGCATACACATACGACATCTTTAAAATATGAACATTTTGTGACAGATACTCATTTTAACAAGCTGAAGATTCCAACAACCAATGTCTGACGTGATTTAAAATTGTAACAAACTCAGTATTTTTAGTTGCACCATATTTGAATAACTGTTGTTGGCTGTGAATTGATTTCTCAGTGTTTGTCAGTTGTAAAACAAAGAGGAGAAACTCACAAAGCTTTAAATCAGTGGTCACCAACCCTAGTGCTGGAGATGTGCCTTCATATAGAGTTTCCAACCACAGCCTGACACATCATCTAGTGCTAATTAGCTTCTTCCCAGTCCCTGATTGGCTTAATCAGACACGTTAGTTTTAAATGTGCCATAGAGTGCATTTATTCAGAATTTTAAACTGTTCTTTGATGTCTACGTAGAAAGTATGTGACTTTGATTGGGGTTAAAAATGTCAACCTGTGGTTTTAAATGCCCATTTACAACCCTGTGATTAATAAAAAAAATATATAAAAAGCTGTTTATTAGCTGTTTATTATTTATTAATGAGTATTATTTTGATTAGCTTTGCTCAGTTTTTTTGTTTTACAATGAGACACCATAATGATCACACAGAAGTAGCATGTTAAAACATCATGTCACACAGCATGTTTGCTACATATGGTTGGTGTTGTGATGCTAATACAGTTGGAACTCGCCCTATCTTCAGTCATTCCGTTAAACTCTGTGCAAAGCCTCCATATTGTCCTAGGTTTGAGAAACTCAATCTAACATCTTGTTTGTTGGCTTCCTATTCACCAGGGTGAATCTTTGTGATAAAATCTTTGTGAGAGATTTTGTATTTGGAGGACGAGACAACAGTGTTCAGAGGTTCGGAGTGTTCCGTTTCTGCGTACTGAACTGTCCTTATTCAGTATGACAATGTAATTACAGTTTTCCATTATAAGTGGGTGTGGCAGCTCCTAAGAAACAGGTTGGAAGTAAACTATGCAGTAAAGTAGATCTTGAGGAGAAGAATTGGTCACCACTGCAAATAATCCATG
This sequence comes from Semaprochilodus insignis, assembly GCA_034552555.1. Classification (NCBI taxonomy): domain Eukaryota; kingdom Metazoa; phylum Chordata; class Actinopteri; order Characiformes; family Prochilodontidae; genus Semaprochilodus; species Semaprochilodus insignis. Next base: position 48,569,011 of record CM067474.1, on the reverse strand, counting down.
GAGTTTTCCATAACTTTGTTGGTTTCTGTACACACACTTATATATGACATAAAAATAACACACCAATTGTTGTTGGAATCGAATAAAACTTTATATGTGTGAATGTAACAATGATTATACGTGAGTGATTACAATATTAGAGCGAAAGGAGACATTTATTGGGGAAAACTATACAACTGGATAATGCAGGTTCTGTATGGCATTCTGCGGCACATTTGCCCACAGATGTCTAGACAGCTGGGCCTGTAGATCCTGCACACTCGTAGGTTGACGAAGCTAGAGGTGACCAACTGTTGGTTCACCAGCTCATCACACCACCAGAGCAGTGTGTCGCTCCACAGCAAAGGCAGAATTGAAGTGCTCACCACAAGGTCCCCATACTCAAACCCAGCTGTTGTTGGATCCCTAACAGAACCTGGATTCGTCATGATACCACTGCAAAAAAAGCAACAGTGGCTGGCTGCCAATGGCAGGACATGTAATGGGTGACAGATTTCCTTTTGATATATGAGGACCAACACAAACTGTGCAGCAGTAGATGAGCTATCGTCTCTCAGTGTTTATAAACTCACAGTAACACACCACCACCACGTCAGTGTCACTGCAGTGTTGAGAATGATCCGCCACCGACATAATACCTGCTCTGTGGAGGTCTTGTGTGGTTCCCTGTGCTGACACAGCCACACAACCTGAGGGACCTGAGTCCCGCGCTGCTGTTGAAAGGGGCACGAGTACCTCCGGCTACCTTACGTCACCTAATACAGTCTATGTCTCGACTCACAGTATGTATATGTGGTTTCTGTCTTTCGTGAATAAGGAGGTAAGGGTAATGTAGACCCTAAAGGGGAGGATGTGGCTTGCTGCACTCTTTAAAGAGGTGATTGGCAGCTTAAATAGCAGTTACGGCCCCTCAACCTGGTCCACATGGGGCTGTTGTGTTGTGTTGAAGCCTGTTCTGTTTGAAGGCTGAGACCAATTGACTAAAGAAGCCAGATGTCCTTATGCTTGGAAATGGAATCAAAACGCGAAGCCAGACCTGCTCTTTGTGGATGAGACAGGGCACTCCTGAACTAGAGGATGAGAGGTTTTATTCCTGTGTAGGTACCATGGGGAATAAAAGTCCTGTATGGCTTTTCTGCCAGACATGGCATCAGTTCATGACTTCATTCACCAGTTCATTTTCAGTTGAAAGGCCTTGAATTAAACTGAACTTGGAAAATTCTTTGAACAAACATTAATTCTACTTGAATTAATCACAAAATGAATTAATCATAGGTCAAACAGCACAGCTTCTTACCCATATAAATAAATCCATTTAATTCATAAAACTTAACGCTATTAAATCATTTTAAACATAGTCTAATAAAAATCTTTTAGATTTGCATTCCAAACACATTGATACATGCTTTTAGTTCACCCAGTGTGGACCTACTTATTCTCAAATTAAAACTGGCAATCTAACTTTCACTTGTGTTGCTGAGTTATTCTCCCAAAATGACCTCAAAACATATCCATAAATAATTGAATGTCCTAAGCATCGTGAGGATAAAAAAATTCTGTAATAATCGTGTTATATAATAATTGTATATATATTCTTTACCCTAATTCTCATTACCGCAGTGAGCCCAGAAATCTGGATCCAAGTCCCAATTAGCAAGCCAAGGGTGACAGTGGCAAGGAAAAACTCCCTAAGAAAAGAAACCTTGAGAGGTACCCAGACTCAAAAGGGAAACTCATACTCCTCTGGTCGACACTGGAGAGCAAAAGAAAGCATTTTTTTCCTTTTTTCTAATTTTTTTAATTAATTTGAGCTTGTATTGCTTTTAACTGTTGAATCCCCTTACTCTAAGGAACCTTTGGTACTCTAGGAACCAAAAAACCTCGATTGGCTGCCAGTGTGCTGCATTTGAAACATTATTAACAGATATATCTTTGAACCTTATTGTGTGCAGTGAGGAGAATTTGTTACTAACTTTTAACAGTTTCAGATGCGTTTGATCACTTATTTGGGTTTTTTTGGCTATTCAATCATTGTTGTTTTTATATCCAAAAAAGAGTCTGCTGGAATACAGAGCCAAGGGAATTAAATTAGTCAAATACTTCTGGCCTGTTGCAGTAAATTGTGTGCAGCCAGAGTGCAGCAAGATTCATTACGTAAGACAAACATTAATTGATATTTTAATATGCACCATTTGTCCAAAAGTTTGTAGACACCTGCAGATTCAGCAGTTTTCTGTAATCAAGGCTATTAATTGGGAGACTAGACAGGAGTGTGTAGTCAAACCCTGAAATGACAAAAGACTGAACAAGCACTTCGGTAGCCTTCCTAGAGAGAAAGGGTTGCATCTTTTGGATGTCATAGAGGAAAAACCTGCATGACTGAGTCAGGTTGGCAGCATGAGCTGAGAACGATAGCTGGTTATCAAGAATTACTTTGTACATCTTCACATGTAATGAGCATTAAGTTGTCAAATGGCATGGAAAGACCTGTAATATAGTAGGTGCTCTGTCATCGTAGAGAACAAAGTTCCAGTGCTTCACAGCTCACTGCTAGGGGCTTTAGGCACTCTATTTAACACTTACTATTTAACACTAGCTGTTATTTGGGTCATATAAATAACAGCATAACATGTCTTTTCTCTACGAACTGAACCTACATAGACACTCATGTGTTGTAATCAAAACTTAATAAACACCAGTAATATAAAACAGGGAATTAGTGGTGCCCTTGCATGCCCTCTTGGGAAGATGTGTTGAAGTAGCAGCGAGTATAAGATTTGTATGAGCAGAATCCGGTGAGCAAATTAATAGAATAATTAGCATTTGAATGAACTCCATTGTGGTGCATGTACAATGAAGCTAGCAACATTCCAAGTACTACGAGCCTGTTTTACTAAACTATGTCCTTAATATTTGCATTATACAGCTAAATGCATGCATGACAAACACTTCCTTATGGTGTAGTGTAAAAAATCTTCTGTAATTACTGTATTTTAGATGGATCTTAAAATAGTTTTAAAAAAATTCATATTCAAAACCAATCCTAGAATTCTGATCATTGCTATTGTGCCCTTGTCAAACCTCTATAGCGTCCAACTCCATGACAGATTTGTAAATGAGGATATTTTCACATTATCATGAGGTTCAGTTCACTCTTAATTAGCTATTAGATAAGAACATTTTCTGTCTTGAAGCCTTTTGCTCTTGCCTACCCAGTAAAGCCCAATGAAACCACAGTTTTTCTCTTATTGAAAGTCTTTTGGAGAAACAAAGAATAACTGTTCTAAAACACTGACAGCCCTCAGCTTTTACTCTCTTCTGTGTATTAATATTTCAGTGGGAACTTGGCTTTTGAGCATTTTTTGAGAGAGAATGTGTGTTTTTAGTCGTGGAATCCTATCCCATGTTGTTTTGTCTCTTTTCTCTTTCGAAGGATTTGGAACCTACAGCTTTTTGTGTTATATGTGTTTAGAATTACAAATGGGTATTTATTTCAGTCTGTTAGAATGATTTTTGAAGCATGTGATTAAACCTACCTACATTCTTGTAAACCTATTGTTGCTTGGGTTGAGGTGAAGTCTTACTTTGTCCTGCTTAATTTTAGTGCATTTAAAAAGTAGTTCAATGAAAACACAACCCAAGCATGGTCTGTGTTTGGAGTGTGCTTCTTTAGAAAGGAACGCTATGCCCCAGCAATTAGCATTCTGCAAACTGTATAAAGTAATCTCAGATAGACTTGCGTTTGTGGTAGACACAGGATGTTTTTTTTTTTTTTAATGGACAAAATTCTGATTTCAGAATGTGTGCTGCTGCTGGACTATCCAGCAATATTTTGTCTGCTTATTTTGATGAACAGCTATTAAAATGAGCAACATTGATTTAGGGAATCCAAAGAAAGAGTTATATTTTGGTTTGAAACTGAAAATGAAAAAGAAGCCCAGCATCTTTGAAGTATTTATTACAGTGTTGTTAGTCTGAGGTGGAATAAAATAAAGGGCAAATGGTTAATCAATATTATTATTTGTGATAATGAACCATCAGCTGAAATGTCATGATATTAGTTTGTTGTAAGGGGATAGAGTTTAATTTAAGTCTGTAAGCCATGTAAGCACACGTGTGCGCCTGAATGTCTGGAAAGACTTATACTGCTGTCTAGAACATGAAGTTTAATGCAAGACAGTCCTAATGTCATTGCAGTTTGTACTATTTGTTCTTCTAATTCCTTCATGTGGATTTCATCAAGGCACTGTTTCAGGCTTTCAGGCATTGGCCAAAAAGGTACCTCAAAGGGTCTTCGTGTGTGAGTGGTGTACCTGTACACTTTGTCAGTATAAGACAATTGGGCCATCCATCACTTGCTTGCCACAGTCTTGTTAAAGGGTATCTCTCCAGCCACAAACTATCAACAGCCTGACAGAAGCAGAGATAGTCCAATTCTTCAGCTGACCTGAGGCACACACAAAACGGCTGCTCCACTCTTAGCGGCAAGGTGCTTCTGCTAAGTCTGTGATTTCAGCAAGATATGTGTTCATGGCCACTCTGTCCCAATAAAGCGCATAGCCACAAAGTGGTAATCTAGCTTTTGTTGGTGTGGGTTCTGAGAAGAGCTCTTTTTTGAAGGCCATGGGTTCCACATATTTAATGTCAAATTACTTTGCAAATGTTGTCTATGAATTATTTTTTCCCCAGAATTATTTAGGGTAAAGTAATTTTTATATTTGAAATTAGTTTTTATTTTCTTTCTTGTTCATCAGATTTCTCCTCTCGACTCTTGCTGAAAGGGCATTTAAGACAAGGGTCATGGAGCCTATCCACAAAGGGCTGGTGTGGCTTCAGGTTTATGTTGAAATAAAGCCAGATTCCACTTGTTTAATCAGTTGCTCTCAGACTTCAAACAATTAATTAGTTATATGAGGTGTGCTCCAGCTTGACTGGAAAGAAAATCTGTAGCCAGCCTGGCCTTTTGCAGATAAGGTTCATCACCCCTAATTTAAGATCAAATAAGTAACATCTTTTTAAGTTAAAGCCCACTGATTTAATTTTTTCTTTCTCACAATTTATTCACAAAAGAATATGAGTATTTCCAGGCGGTTATCATTATCTGTGCGTCTGTGTATCTAATATTGTGTGAAATTGCTCAGGCTTTAGTGCTGGGGAGGAGAATAGTGGGAGAATAAAGCAGGCTATTAGGATTAAGTGGACTGAGAGAGATGGCTTTACGCTGGCCAAGAAAGGGCCAAATCGATATGACTGTGACGGCAAGTGGTCTTCACACTAAGGGTCTTGCATGTGTGCATGTGCACATACACATGCATGCAGACACATTATGTCGAATTCAGTGTGGGCCACATATCATACTGTCTTGTCAAAATTGGAGGTGCTGATGTCCAGCTAAAATGGCAAGTGATATAAATATCCCTTGATCTATTTTGTTGATAATACTGAGTGACGTATTCAGTGCCTAATAGTAGTGTAACTCAAGTATTAGTGTAACTCAAGTATTAGTGCGTTACGATTGTGCTGTTGCATTCCCTATTTAACATAACAAAGTAACCGTTACAGTTTAGGTGCAATGGCTCTTCAGTCCATAATAAGACCAAAGAAATGATCACTCTCAAACTGCAAAATACTGAGAGATTATTATAATACATTACCTACTCTGATTTGCCAAGACTGATAGTAAATACTGACTAAGGGTGGGAAGAAATTATCAGCATTTTCGCTTTAAACGTTTTCCATCTGTTCACAAAACCTCATAATCTAATTTTAAAGTCAGGTATAGTGTTGCAAATCAGCCTGAAATGACAGTTTCAAAGTCAGACACATTTTTAAACTACTTCATTTGACTTTATGTATTGTCACACACACAGGCTCGCAAAGATGGTCTGAAGCACAACCAATGTTGCAAAATATTCTTCTGTATATTGTGTGCAATTAGGCCACCAGCGAGATCTCCACATCCCCATCCCATAGTGTAGGCAAAATATGCTACTGCTGATCTCAACTATTCAGTAGTATTTTGTCTGCTCATTTTGTTGAGCAGCTATTGAAATGAACAACATTGATTTAGGAAAGGTCAAATATATAGGCGAAATATGTTTTTAAACAGTTATGGTATTTAGGTTAAAAAAAAGTTAATAGAAAGTAATTCTAAGCTGCTGCAAGCGTTGTTAATGACAAATACGGAAAAAAAATAACGTAAGCTATATAAATCAAAACTGTCAATGCATCAAGATTTACAATTGCATCCTGGCACCTTGAATTAATCTTATTTTTGGCACTAATATGGCTACCATATGGTTTGTTTGTGTACAAAGACATGGAAAAAAACAAAACATTTATGAGCACTAGCCCTGTCGTATTCAAAATTCTAAAATCGATTGGTTGGTGCCAATTGCCATTATTTTGCTCCAATAAGTCATTATTTGAAAAGCAGAAATTAACTTTCATGAAAAATCATGTGAGCTACTCTGGGGTTTTATACTGTGCTGGTCACATGTAAATTGTGCTTGTGTTCATTTGCATGGAAATTTTTTGTGGAATCCACTAAATTGGCCACCCCCACTGGTACCGGTAATTGCCTTCTCTTTTAATAAATTTGCCGCTACAGTTTGGAGGGGTAGTAAAGGGTGCCAAACATCTCATATTGGTTTTCCTCACACAAACAATCTGTTGCTTGTTTGCTTTTGTCATTTGTGTTGTGTGTTATGGGCTGTTTGACATCCAATTTTTCCTCTCCAATGGAATGCTTATGCCTCACATAATTATATGAAAAGACAGACTGTTTATGATATTCAGGTGTTTTTGATGCATGGATGATGTGACCTGACAGAGCTGTCATACTTAAAAGGACCAGATTTCCAAAATACCTATGCTAAAATCCTTCAATCTAAAATGGCATATAGATAAACTACACACCTATATTTATTTTTTGATAGTCTGCTTGTGAAATCCTGTGGGGTTCCTTTACCATCACATTTCTACACAGAAGAAAGCGGTAAATGCTGTTCAGCTGTGTGTCGATGAGGATAAATCTGTTAAAGCACCTAGAGATGTGGCTTTTTAGAGGTTGGAGGCATGCAGAACAGTGACATCCTGCCTCGATTCACATCTGACCATCAATTATTCATACTGGGAAAGAAAGAGAGCACCTGGGCTGTCTGAACACACGTTTGCACTTTCTCTGTGATCTCCTTAGACAGTGAAAAGATGACACTTGTCCAGTGAGTATGAATGTACTTGTATATTGCTCATTAATTTAAGTGAAGGAAAAAAAAACACATGCGTTGTATTAATTGCTGTTTAGAATGCAAGATCATGCCAGGTTTCTACGAGAAATGGAATATGACGATGACATTGTTAACGTACTGTGGCAAAAGGCTGTTGATCAATACAGGCTATAGGAAACTGACAAATGATCAATAGGTTGTTCAGCTGCTGTCCAAAAGAGGTTAGAGACTAATTGCATAAAATTATTCTGAACTGACTCAAATTGATACATTCCAGACAACAGTATCAGACTGAAAGAGTATCATTCAAAGAGATATTTAAACCTTAACTAAGTACTTTTATGGTCAGCCTACCCTAACTGGCCTTGGAATGGATTCTTTCTGGACTGTATTTAGCAAAAATATTGAAACAAAAATTGAGAAATTGAAAAAAAAGCTAATATCAGATCAGTGAAAGATTCAGGCATGGTTTCTCTTCAGATAGCAACTTTAAAACTCAAAGCTATTTATCGCAAATCAAATGGTTGAATTATCTGATACAAAAAAACTAAAACAAAGAAATGCTTTGAATCCCTGGATACAAAAACACTGAAACAGTTGTCAGGATCTTCATGCTTTTATTGAATGAGACTGTGCGTGTGTGTGGTGCAGCTTTACAGCAAATGCTTGTTGTCAGGCAGTTTTTGGGCAGTCTATCTGGAAAATGTTTGCTGACATGACAGCACTTAGTTTTTTAGAGAGAGGAGAGATGAACACAAAGCTTCAGAGTCGCAGAAGGTTTTTGCATTTACACAGCCAGGGAGTCACACAGAAGCTTAGAGGGTGCTGGCCACAAAGGCCTAATCTTTCTATTATTGAGGGGTTGGGGGGGGGGGTCCCTTGCTATATAGTGAAAGTACAGTAATGGCAGTAAAAGTGTGTTTAGCAGTATGCAAATTACCTTTATTTTGACTCAAAACCAAGTGAACCTAAATTTGATCTGTCTCTGTCTAAATGTATTGTTTTGAGTAAATAAGTCAGCATTTGATTATCATTGTTTTGGTAGAGATATACAAGGATTTATGGAATTATCAGTTATCATTAAATCTGCCCAATATGGACAAAATACTAGGGGAATATTTCACAAAGCAGGATTTCTCAGACAACTTAAACCCAAAGTCAAGTCTACCCAATAGGAGAAGGGATTATGGAGATTCCTACTGGACGTCATTAACATATATAACAGTTAATTAATAAGCTCACTGTACAGACAATGTGTCACCTGTGACTGAAACGTACCTAATAGCGTGTAATACCTCCACAAGCATGAATAAACAGCTGTGAATCGATTTGGCATAGACTGGACAAGTTTCTGGATGTTGGCTACATCAAGGTTCAACCACTCTTGCATCAAAATATTGCACATTTGTGCCAGATATGGTAGATGCCTTCCCTGGCACAGTTCTGCTGTGAATTTCCTATAGACTGGGATTTTTGCCACTACTGGTAGACCCGTATGACCGTACGCCTCAGTACACTTTCAGCTACTTTTTTCTTTGGCAAGCCCAAATGCAATCACTCCTTTTTTGCCAGTCATTAACATCTGCTTTGAGAAACATTTTCCATACATCGAACGAGACATTCACTGCACTGTACCACCTCTTCTCGATCTATCACACCCCGCAGGTGTTTATAGCCCAATCATCCTCATGCAACATCATCTGCAGGAGCCTGAAGTTACTACCACCTTAAACATGCATGTAAATTGCAAATACTTATCTTCTTATCAGGCAAAAGGCATTTGCCATTTTTATATATATAAAACGTTTTTCTATGTTTATTAGTGCCTGTTTTTGTAGTCGCAAAAAAACTCATGCTGCTAAATAAAATGTTCACCCATCTGGTTAGTACCACATGCAGTATGTTTTTCTGTGAGAACCTGAAAACCTGAAAACTCTTTCTTTGCTGTTGTGGTTTGTAACCCCATGTTTATTGCTGTTAAGTTACTTTCCCAAACTGAAGTCTTCTCTGTGTGTTTGCTTTATTGTAGTGTCTGTGTTATGGGAATTGGTTTGACTTTGTGAAAGGCACCTTGTTTACTGAACGTGGCTCCCAAGCTCCCCTCATTTTTCCATACAGATGAGGATCCAGTCAATACCTGTGTTATCCTGTCGCATATACCAGTAAATCTTTGGTTAATGGAGTTTTCTGCACTGGCTGATGATGTCTTTGTAAGAGCACTTCCTCACTCTAGCTGCTTTTTTATGACTTTTACCATTGGGACTTTCACATTTGTTAGTCCACACCTGTGCTTGAAAAAAAAATCAATCTGCAACACCTGCATAATCGTGCAAAATATGCATGCGTACACTGTGTGGAGTACAAAAGATGAGGAATGTTTTCCTTGCAGTAGACTGAGCAGGTGAATCCATGTGAAAACCGGAATCCTAAATTCATTTAAGCATTTCTGTCCAGTTTGGTTAGTGACAAAGAAAGAGATTAACCCTGTATTCATTGCATTCCCCTTCCTTTCAGCATCTTGATCCTGTGCAGAAAATGAAGTAGTTGACCTAGGCTGTTTCAGTGTATTTGCTATAGTGTCCTTTGGATCATTAATGGAAGAGACATTAAATATAGTAATCAAAGTAATCAGCTTAATAGCCAACTGAACAACAAGGGTTTTAACTGGCATTGCTACTGTTTTGTGCACTCAGATTGCTCTAGAATACCAAGGGTCTCCTTAGCCATATGATTATTTTTGCTTCCCGATATGTATCTTGCGTTTTCACCAAAGGCAGAACGTGAAAAAGATGACAGGACTGGCGTCCTTTCAGTTCCGATTTCAATGAATAATAACACCCCGATAGCTTTTCTGAATGCACAAATCCTGTCAGGTGAAGAAGGACAAGGCTTGAATTTCAGCATAAGATTTCGGGTATGCTGCAGATTTGGTTGTTCCTATATGTCTGACATTTGTAATGTAAGAATTTCTCACAGACATTTGTTGGTGAGCCATCTCCTAAGTAGCCACAAACGGATAAATCAGTCTGCTCTTCTTTAGCGTCAGATTGAATTTTGTCCTGTAAGGCAAGTACGGAACAAACAAAGTGCTGATATTGAATCACACAGCTAGTTCTATTAAGGAGGATAGAGAGAGGATGGCAAGATGGAGGATGACTTGAACATTAAGGACAGGGACAGCAGTTAAATGTAGTGCTTTTGGTGGAATCCAGCCCTAGAAAATGGAATACCCTGAGCTTATGCTGTGAATTTATTCGTTTCTTTCAGCCTTTCAGTTTTTTTTTTTTATTGCTATTATTCCTCCTAAGCGTTTGAAATGCCTCCTTTGTGCTAAAGGGGCAACTGTTTTATAAATTGTTGTTTACAGGTAGACTTGGAGAGACAAGACCAACAAATGTTAATTAATAATGCTACAGAGAGTAGTGATTACAAGCTCCATGCAGTGCTGTGAGCTGTATTCTAGTCCTTCTCCTCTCCTTGTCCAGATGCAGGAGAAGACTGACAGTAGAAATCCTAAGAGCTTGTCTCTCTGACTGCTGCATGTCACTCAGAGTGAAGGGGGAGGGTTGGTATGTCTGGCTCTCTCTTCAGCTCATATCACTGCCCCTAACATGAGAAGTGAAGGAGCCTCCTACCTTGGAACCACACATTAGTGCTGTGTTCAAAAGGATTATAAATTAACCAATTTATTGTTCACTGCATGCTGTTTAGCGCACAATTTCTCTAACAGGGGTGTACGCTTTGTTGTGTTTCTAGGAAGATCTTTGCCTAATGGATGTTGTCTTACACATGCTGACTATTCTTTAATGGGAATTCTGCTAATTCTGATATTGTCCAGAGTGGTTTGAAGTGAAATGCTGTACTCTAGAGAAACGTTCTGACTCTGAATTGTTCATAGCTGCGAAGACATGAACCAGACATCTGAAGCGTACCTCACAGGAAGCTTTTACATGAAGTGGTTGTGCTGCCGGATGATTGAGAACTTTTTAATGGAGAGATAAATACAGAATGTATTAAGACAACATACACCCATCAGCCATAACATTAAAACCACCTCCTCCATTTTATCAGCTCCACTTGCCATATAGGAGCACTTTGTAGTTCTACAATTACAGCCTGTAGTCTATTTGATTCTCTGTATGCTTTATTATCCCCCTTTTACCCTGTTCTTTAATAGACAGGACCCCACAGGACCCCACAGGACCACCACAGAGCAGGTTTTATATGGGTGGTGGATGATTCTCAACACTGCAGTGACAATGACGTGGTGGTGGTGTGTTAGTGTGTGTTGTGCTGGTTTAAGTGGATCAGACACAGCAGTGCTGCTGGAGTGTTTAACATTGTGTCCACTTCACTGTCCACTCTATTAGACACTCCTACCTTGCTGGTCCACCTTGTAGATGTAAAGTCAGAGACGATAGCTCATCTGCTGCTGCAGAGTTTGTGTTGGTCATCCTCTAATCCTTCATCAGTGGCCGCAGGACACTGTTGGCTAGATAGTTTTGGTTGGTGGACTATTCTCAGTCCATCAGTGACATAGGTGTTTCAGAATCTCAACAGCACTGCAGTGTCTGATCCACTCACACCAGCACCACATCAGTGTCACTGCAGTTCTGAGAATGAACCACCACCACATAATACCTGCTCTGTAGGGGAGGTGACCATTGGGGGGAAAAAAGGTGATGGTGGGGCAAATTATGCAGAGAAACAGATGGACTGCAGTCTGTAATTGTAGAACTACAAGGTGCACCTGAATGGTAAGTGGGGCTGATAAAATGGATAAAGAGTGTAGATACAATGAGGTGGTTTTAATGTTATGGCTGGTCGGTGTATGCTCCAATGTAAACTGATTTTTCTTTTTAGATTTACCAGTATTTTACCATCATCAAAATTTCTTATGAAGACTCAGAAGGCCTGTGTACGTTCTTTGATCAGTTTAGATAGTAATTATAATGACTATATGTGTGTTGTGGACCTGATTCTTGGTTGGTAAGTTTCTTTACTATGCACCATTACACCCTAAACCTGTGACTTTTCTCAATTTCTCAGTTAACGAATAATGCCATAATGAATAAAGTTCAGAAACCTGGCAGATTGTTCTATTAAGCAACGCTTTTGGCTGAATCAGTTGGCGTCAGAAATTGCATATTAAATATAGATCTATATGAAAGTGGTCTGTTTATAAGAAATTTCCAGTGTCCAGCAGCCCAAAGCATCTTCCAATGGGAACCCTCTGAATTTTGTGATTTTCTTGCTTGGCAAGGCCATGTTTAATGTCAACACTGGGATCTGTGCATGGCCAGTAGGTCCCCTGCTGCTGCCATGTAGCAGTTTGTCACTAACCGCTTTGGTATTGTTATCACTGCTGTCTGCTACAGAGAAACTCCTAGCACATTTGTAGCAACCTACACATTGAGTATTTGCAACATTCTGAAGCTTTGTACTACCCAGCAGAGAAAAGCATTTCTAGTGTAGTAAAGCACTACCCCCTATTGGCCAAGAACTCCTGTGTTTTGGTTCATTTCTGCAAGGTGTAGGTTTTGCACTTTGCACTTTGCACACAAACAACATGAGCAAGCTCTCGTATTGTTTTGGACTGTTCATTTTCATGATAAATGTGGGCTTCGCATTTTATACTTTTATACCAGACTGCTCTCTGCTGGAGGAAGGCTGCATGACTTGCTGTTGGATTGAAGTAAATCCCAGACTTTAAGCGCTGTTTAAACAGTGATTTGAGATAAAAGCAAATCTGAGTGACTAAAATCCTTTTAACTGTGGGAAATATCACTCTGGCACATCAACTTGAGTGGCTTACTGCTTTTATGCACTTAATAACAATACAATACAATAAAACACACAAACATTTAATTTACTATTAATTCTTCTGTTAAGCAGTTTAGAATTAATTAATCAAACTGAACCACATTCAAACTGTGCTGTGTTTGTTCCTATGTCTGTGCTGTCAGCCTGGCATGTTCCTGCACCTGTACAATCTCCATGCGGTGCCTCAGAGAGCCCCTGGGCAGTCCCATGATGTGCCCTACCACCTCGTCTTCCACCTACATGGCGGCACTTCGTTCGGCAGAGGCCTGCGTAGCATCCCTTCAGACAGCCCTGATCTCCAGACCCTCAAGAGGTAGTTCCGATCTCTACATTAGTTGTTTTACTTGGGAAATGGTGTGTGTTTTGTGCTAATTTTAAATGATGTGTTCCTCACCAGAAGTAGTCATGCAAAAAGTGCTTACTTCTTTGGCTGGTCTGAATCGGGCACAGTTTCACTGACTGAATTTCTAAGAATGTTCACTCTAATCTAATTTGCACATATCCAGGGTGCTGGAGAGCTATGCCGAAAAACTGGCTGCTGAAGAGGAGGTGAATGATGGCACTCTTCTAGATGTGTGGTATACTCCTCCTGAGGCTGTAGGTAAGGGTCTGTCTCTAACCGTCAATTTCTGTCTCAGTCTATAAGACTGAAACAAATATCTGATCATTTCTGATAACTTGTATATTTGGTCTCACTGCAGTTGAACCAAGAGATGTAGGTCCTGGTAAGTTGTTATTATTCGATTATGTATTGCATGCCTAGCATGCTGTGATATTTTATCCGTGGTATGGAGTGCACAACCGTAAAAGCAGCGTTTATCTTGTGTTTCAGATGGAGTGGTTCCTAAGAACATCTGCGCAGGTAATAAAAAAAAAACATTGGATATCCAATATTTTGTCCTGGTTTTGACCATTCTTGTTTTAAATGTATTAATAAATATTTCTATAAATGCTTTTCTCTGTAATTGATGTTAGAATTTTTAAACTATTTGTTATATATTTTTTTAAATCTTCCTTTATATGGACATAAAATTAAAGTAACTAAATGTAATTTGAAAAAATGTAGTTAGAGAATGTTTTTATTTTCGTTTTATTATAATTATTATTATTATTTTTGCTTTTGTTTGTTCATTCAGTTCGGACATGCAGGCACACACTGCAGCAGATGTCTCTTGCGCATGTAAAGAGATGCACTCCTCCTGCGTTTCATCATGTTTGTGCCCAGGTGAAGAATTACCAGCCGCAGAAACTGTACCAGTGTCTCAAGCTCTTCTGTCCACAGTGTAAAACATTGTAAGTCATACACTGAGCTGCATGTGGTAACATTCATATATTGAGATGTTGTGATGCAAGTGGCTGTACATAATAAAATTTTGTATAAAACTCTGATCAAGTTTTTTGCCTCTAATCTTGGTCAGAATGGTTTAATATAGAGCAGTCTGCTTGTTAAATCTGCTTATTAAATTCTGAAATGATGCCTTATTGTGGCACATTGTGGAAACCATCTATTTGTTACCTCCTAAGGTTGTAAATAGAGCACAATAGAATAAAATAGCCATTAGAAACGATTAGAATTGGGCTAAGTGTAGCTGATACTGATCCATTAAAACATGCCTTGATTACCTGTTCCTTCAGTGCATTTATAATTGTAACACTTGGAATGAATTGCTACGTCCCCCCCAACGAACAAGCTTGTTTATGATTAACACTGCAGTTGTGATCTCAAGGTGAAGTGCATAATGTGATTTTACAACAGAAAAGAGGTCCCTGACGATGAGTCCATAGTGCAGGTGTTCCAGGAGGCTCTCGGAGGCAGCAACCAGCCCTGCAGTGAGCACTGGGCAGTAACGTCTTCAGTGGACTCCACCCAGCTAAACAGAGTCATCACCATGCATGTATCCTGCGACATGGTGCTTGACAACACTCACTCGCAGCTTCTTTTTCTCCAGGGTAAGTCTGACAGTGCATAGAAAGCAATGATGTTCAGTTTTAAAATGGTTGGATTAGATAGTACGCATTGGATGATTGTACGCATAATACTTTATAAAAGAAGGGTATGCAACTTTTTAATAACAGGTTTCACAATCCACTGCAGTATCTGTTCATAAGAACATCATAAGCATGAATGTTGTAATGCGTTGGCTTTAAGCTTTGCTAATACTTTCTCTCACTTACTCATCTTCTAAACCGCTTTATCCCTTGTCATGGGGGGTGTGGCACCCTATCCCAGCGCTCAGTGGGCGGAAGGCATGAAACTCTCTGGACAGGCTGCCAGTCCCTCACTGGGCCAGTACACAGACATGCAAATACACACAGACACAGACACACACACCCCTAGGGGCAATTTTGCATCTCAAGTTCACCTGACTGCACGTTTTTGGACTGTGGGAGAAAGCTGGAGCACCCGGAGGAAACCTATACAGGCACAAGGAGAAAATGCAAAGTCCACACAGAAACACAGAAAGGACCTCAGATGCCTCACCTGGGAGTCAAGCACAGGCCGTTTTTGCTGTGAGGCATCAGCACTACTTACTACGCAGCTTTGCTAATATAAGGTTTAAAAAATTCCTGTACTACCAGTTACACATTGTCATTTCACTTAGAGCTTGTAAAGTTATAATGAATGCTCTATGAAGTATAATGTACTGAAATTCATAAACATTTAAAAGATGATAAAAAAAAACAAAACTTATTTTACTTAAATGACTATACTGGCCTTGCAAACTCTATAAAGTGTTATAATGCATTACAACATTAGCTTCTACAAAGTTCTTATGGGCAGATATTATGTGTTATCATGTGACTTTATACATGCTCTTACTTACGAAAGTATTATGCATGTTATTACAACTACTTAAGAAACATCATACAAGTTTATGATAGGTATTAATATACCCACGGTTATTAATTTACAGTATATAATGCTTTACTAAATTCATGGTGTTCTGTAGGTGTGACCCTACATGAGATGTGTGTGATATCTGGTGCTCATAATAATGTGGTCCCTGTACGGTCAGAGGAGAGTAGAATGACATTGCTGGACCTCTCTGCTCCATTCCTTTTCTGTGGAGACAAGAGATTTTTTGGGTAAGAATCAAAATAATTAATGGCATTAATAAATATTTCTATAAATATTTATTGATTCCAACTGAATGCCATAAATGAATAAATACATGAATGAATGTTTGAGATTAAATTGCTGTGCAGTGTTCTGTTTACTTTAAAATGTTATTTAGAATTTCTGCATTTTTAATAATATTTAGATCTAGAAACACATTATGTCTTTTTGTAAACCTTTCATGCTATATTATTGAAGATTGCCCTGTATTATTTTTATGACAGCTATTTATATTTGATGGACCTGATTCATCACAATACCCACAGAAACTCATCTGGAACATATCGTTACCATATTTGCATATTGCATCCTTTAGTGACATCAATATGGCAGTGCCCAGTATTGCAGTAATTATTATAGCGATCATTATAACAATAGATTGTGAGGCCCTAATTAGAACATAGAAATGTTTCATAATCATTCTTCATAATTATGGTACAAATGGGATACCTGGAGCTCCTCTTTACCGGACCAGTGTTTGCACTCTATGTGTTTCAGTTGTGAACAGTGCTCTCGGTCCTTGCTTGTGGAACCTGAGGTTTCTGGAGTAGAAGTGTGGAATGAGCATAATGTAGCCAAAGGTAATCTGGACCATAATAACAATACATATATATACTCTTGCACAGTATTACTGCAAGGATCTGTTATTCTTTGATTATTTTATCTTCAGCTGACTATTTGCCACTACCTTCTTTCCTCACGGTCTCAGCTCTTGGTGTGCAGCTGATGCAGTATGTGCTGCTGATGAAGTTTGAGCTTGAGGATGAGACCGGCACAATCGAGGCTTTACTTTGGGAGGATGCCGTGAGTGAATTTTGTATAGTGCAAAACATAGTGTAATAAACATATTCAGTCAGTGTTTGTTTTTGTAATTGCAAAGATCAGTCATGTAGTTTACAGTTAGATTCATAAATACTTGGATATCAATGTTATTGTTATTTTAGGAGTTAAAATTAAAGAATATGAACTCAAAGTGCAGACTATCAGCTTTAATTTAAGGGTAATCCAAACTGGGTAAACGTTATAGAAATACTTTTCATACAGAGACCTCCATTTTTAGGGGTACAAAAACAATTATACAGTCGACTGCTCAGCTCTTCTATGGTCAGGAGTGTCATATTCACTCATTAGTAGTATTCACTTACTAGCAAGTTCAAGTGTGGCATTGGCATTTGGAATAGACTGAAAAATCAAAACAACACTTAGAGACATCAGAGTAATAGCAGGAACATTAGGTGTGCCCAACTATTTGGTGAAGAAAGAATGCATTGGTCAGCTCACAAACATGGAAAACAACTGTGGTGGATGACAGAAATTCTTTCCATGGTGAAGAAAACCCTTCACAACAGGTGGCAAATCAAGAACACCTTTCAGGAGGCTGCACTCTTTGTCAAAGAATCAGCAGTCAAGAGAAGTAAAAACACAGATTAATTACAGAGGGTTTACCACCAGATGTAAACCAGAATCATGATGGCCAAATGAAATTGTTTGATGCCAAAATGCGTCAAAAAAGTTCTGAAACAACATTGTATGGACAGATGAAACAAAGATTGACTTGTACCACAATTGCTTATGAAAAGCATACCACCTCATCTGGAGGCAGTGCGATGGCATGGGCATGTATTGCTGCTAGTGGAAATGGTTCCTTTGTGATTGCTGACAAAAACAACAGGATGAATTCTAAAGTGTATACGGTCATCTTATTTGCTTAGATGTAGCGAAATGCTGCAAAGACACTTCACAATGCAGAGGCACAGTAACACGAAGCATACTGTGAATGTACCCCAAGACTTTTGTAAGGCAAAGAAAATGAATATTCTGCAATGGCTAAGTCAGTCACCTGACCTCATTCCAATTGACCATGCATTTCACTTACTGAAGGCAAAATATGGCAGGAACAAGCAGGAGCTGCAATAAAGGTCTAGCAAAGCATTACCAGGGAAGAAACCCAGCCTCTGGTGATGTGTATGAGTCATTTACTGTAACCTAGTATTAAAAATAGACAATTTGATTGGTTTGTCCAGTTATGTCTAAGCCCCTAAATAGGAGGGGGGCATGTATAAAAATGGTAGTAATTCCTATGTCATTCACCTGATTTCCCACTGCACTATTCATTATTTAATTTAAACTCTAATATGCTGTGCTGGACAGCTAACAGTAACTTTTTCATTGTCCAAATATAAATGGACCCAACTGAACCCTCACCAACAGGTGGTGCTGTTGTTTCTCGAAAGGTAGACAGTGTTTATTTATTTATGATTGTTGTTGTTTTTTGTATAGAAATTAATTCACTTTTGCTAGAGAGTTTTTTTTTTATTATTTTTTTTATTAATGAATTCACTTTTGCTTGTGTCACTTCAATAGGAGAGGTTCTTTCATGTGTCTTCTGTGGACATATCAGCCAGTCAGCAATTGCAAGACAAGGTTCAGGCCATCATGGATAGGCTTCAACCACCAGGAAGTAGCATGGGTAAGATTGTGACTGTGGACTATTTTCGTCAACACTATGAAAAGGGGCACTCTGGCCAAAGAAGTTTAATGTCCTTTACTGGTGTTGTAGTCATCTCTTCTGGTTTACAGAAATAATATCTAACATAATCCAACCTGTCAAATTCGTACTCCAAGATATAGAGGGCAACATACCACCAAAAAGAGTTGTCCACCCCGGTCATAAGAAATGCACAGTCCCACCTCCTCAGCGTTAGCATTAACAGCTGTTTCCAGTCTGGAAGGAACATTGTAGTTCTGAATCAGACTTGTATTTGGAGAGAGTGTCTCCAGCGGTGAAAAGTAAATGCAGTGTTAATGCTCGTTGTGCTTTCATTTATATCACTTCCTTTGTTTACTGCTCACCACAAGAATTCCCAGTGGTTGTTTGTCATATTTGCGTATTTGCATGCAGGCTATTGTGGTCAAAGAACATAAGTGAATATCATGTAAAATTGTAAATTCTGTCAAATCTGAGCAATATGAGTCTGAGCAATATAGCGCGTCACTACATCATGCTGCATAACAAGGCTTAATAATAACATGCTAAATTCTTGGGTTAGGGTTTTAAACCAGAATACCCCCTTTAACAAATCAAGCACAAAAACATGTAGCCTGAAACAAGTAGACCAGATATATAGTTCCCTCCACAATTATTGCCCCCCCAATCGCCAGCCCCTTCTAAAAACAGAAGAATCCAACCTTTAATTGAAGTAAATTTAGTCAGAGAAAAAAAGTTCCTCATTAAGTAAGTAATTATTTTATGTTTTGGCACCCTTAGAAGTTCCCAGAAACAAAATGTAACAAGCTTTTCTTTCCATTTATATTTACTTTTTTACATTGATGGAGGGTCTTGGAACTTTTAAGCAGTAATTAACAACTTCCTGTTTCACCGGTGTGTGTGTATGTATGAGGTTACACAGAGGTCTAATCCCTTTCCTGGCATCTAACCACAAATGTAAGTGCCTGGGGTTTACTGAACGCTACTAGTGCTGGACCCATGTTCTATGGTCAACAAAACAAACATTGAGCTTTTTGGCAACGAACACTGATGGTGGGTTTAACGTAAAAAAGAGGGATGACTGAAAAGAACCTGATGTCCACTGTTAGGTATAATGGGGGGATGTTGTGGGGCTGTTTTCCTTCAGAGGCTCTGGGAGCTTTGTTTGAGTACATATCATCATGGACTCCATGGAGTACATTTTAAATGAAATTCTGTCTGCTTCTGTGTGCAATTAAACTGATTCACTCTAAGATTCGTAAAGCCCTTTTTACTCATCTTTACTAGGAACATTGTTAATTACGGAGGGGGCTGTAAAAGAATCAGATGATGCATATGTTGTTTTACTAGTAAACAATGCACAAACTTCAAGCAGTCCTCTGTTCTGCACTCTTTCCACAGCAGCGCGCCCGTGGCTAGAACTCTGCCTCACTGCCTACACTGTAGAGGAGAATGGCAAGACTCAAGTGTGCTACCAGATCACTAACACAGAAACCAGGGGAAATTTCTAGGCCCTGAAGTTTGTCCTTGAAGAGAAGGATGCCAGTATAAAAGTTTCATTGGCACAGTATCTGACTGAAAACACTTCAACCTGACATCTGACATATAAAAGACAAAACACTGAAGACTGTGGCAAGAACAGCCAGGAATGTGTATAGCTTTAAACTGATGTAAAGTACTTTTGTCTTGTAAAGAAATGTGTATATTTTCATGTAAACTGTTTTTTTTTAATAAAGTGTTCCTTCTTTAAAAACTGTGTAGCACAGCTTTGTGGTTTTTTGAGGAGTCTGGGGAAAGTGGTAATGTTGTGCTAGATGACGGTGTACTCTCAGGTCTAATGAAAGTTAGTAAAATATTAATAGAACTAAAATTACTAAAATTAATATAAAAATAAGTGAATCTTTTAAAATTCTGCAAAAATGTCCTTTTATTTGAATCTAAGCTGACCGAGTATTTATGATTGCCAGTGGCTGGGGTTTGCCTGTGGGTAGTGTGCCAGTCTTGATTGTCATCCACAGTAGAAGAAAGTAAAAATGAAATGAACAGTATTCCTGTTTGATTTGCCTTTGCCTGAGTAGGCCTTGTTGGCAGTTAGGAATTTGCAGAGGTGTCCAGTTTTGTATTCATTTTACACAATGATCAAATGAACTAAGAATGTTCTACATGTATTAGTCCAGGTTGAAGCCAACACAGTTTGCCCAGTAGACAATAACTAAATAATAATGTCTTGTCCATGCAAAATAATCTTTAATTTAGATATAAAGATTTAGAACACTTTTTCTTTTGGGGTGTGTTGCAAGTACTGTCCAATGTGTATTGTCCTAATGTATTTGTAATTCCTAAGCTCATCAGTACATGTTTACTGATGTACAAAATAATTGGGTTTAGCAAAACTGATACTTTTGCTTTCCTAATTTGTCCCTGCTCTACTTGGATTCACATTTCTCAAGCCCTTTTATTTTCACCAACAGCGTGAAAAAGCAAAGTACACATAAGACACGTTTCTTCCAAGAGCTGACCTAACAGCTGCAGTGCTTAAATAGTCTCTAACTGCACCAACACTTTGGTGGCCTAAAATAGCAGTGAACAGTGTGCAAAATGTGCTGCAATTTCTCCATGATGAATTCTTTTTAAATCACAGCTGACGGTTTGCTCTTCTGTTCTTTTGATCACAAAATTGCAATATTGCAAAGGCCAAAATAATACAGTCCTGAAAGGATCACAAACAGTTCATATGTCTTGGTCTTTCCCAGCCCCCAACACCTGAACCAAGCAATCATCCTGAGGCTCCCTGATGACTTTATTTCTTAGTCTCTTTGTCTTTCTTTTTTTCTTTTAAGAAATGTTTAAAATATGGCATCAGCAGTAGGAGATCTGACAGTGCACTGCTGGATCCTCTGGCCTTACTGATGTGCAAAAGCATGTTGTTTGTGTTACACAGTGTATGTGTTAGAGACTTTTTGGGGTTACTGGATAAGGAAACACTGACTATAAAACACTTGTCAAAATCTCTAAATGCAGCCATTACTTCTAATTAGTTTTTTAGTTTTCCTCATCTGCTACATATCTGTGTAACAATTTTGAAGCTTTTCAAAAGAATAACAGATAATTAATAATAAAAAATACGTTTGTTTGTCTGATAAAGGTGGTATTAATCATATTAATATTTATTGTATGTGTAAAGCCCACACTCAACAGTGTACTACTGTATATATAGTAGAAAAGAAAATTCTTGAAAGTGCCCATGCGGATGAAAAATATTGAGTGTATTGCTTTCGTCTCTGAATGTAGACTCACCAAACACTTTATTAGGTATACCTCCTTGTGTCTACACATTGTTCATTTTACCAGCTCCACTTATAGGAGCACTGTGTAGTTCTACTGTGTACTTTATACTGTATACTTTGTTAATTCCCTTTTACCTTGTTCTTTAACAGTCAGGACCACCACAGAGCAGGTATTGCTTGGGTGGTGGATCATTCTCCCCACTGCAGTGACACTGATGTGGTGGTGGTGTGTTAGTGTGTGTTGTGCTGGTGTGAGTGGATCAGACACAGCTGCACTGCTGGAGTGTTTAAACCTCTCACTGTCACTGCTGGACTGAGAATAGTCCACCAACCCAAACTATCCAGCTAACAGCGTCCTGTGACCACTGTTGAGGACTACAGGATGACCAACACAAACTCTGCAGCAGCAGATGAGTTACATGACTTTACATCCACAAGGTGGACCAGCAAGGTAGGAGTGTCTAATAGAGTGGACACAGTTAAACACTCCAGCAGCACTGCTGTGTCTGATCCACTCACATCAGCAGAATACACACTAACACACCACCACCATGCCAGTGTCACTGCAATGCTGAGAATGACCTATGACCCAAATAATGCCTGGTCTGCGGTGGTCTTGAAAGTGTGAACAGTGTGAAAAGAGAAATTAAGTATACAGAGAAACAGATGGGCTACAGTCTGTAACTGTAGAACTACAAAGTGCTCCTATATGGTAAGTGGAGCTGAAAAAATGGACATTTGGTGGATACAATGTAGGCGTACCTAATAAAGTGGTCAGTGAGTGTATTTTAGATACGTTGTGTTTTGTTACAAACTCCAAATTCCACACTGAAATACGTTAAGAGGAAAAATTGGCCATTCTCGAGAGCTTTTAGGTGGACAGAGACCTTAAGGAGTTGGTCCAAACAGCTATGTGTGGAGGTGCACATTAAGATCCAGTCATACTCACTTCTCTTCCACAGAGAGGCGCTCTTTCCCCAGGTGGCTTTGTGTCCAGCAAGGCGCCTCCCTGAGAGCCCCCCAGCAGGAGCATGAGGAAGAACGTGCCAGGGTCCAGCTTTACTGCTTCATCACCCTGCTGGGAGCTGCTCGTCAGGAGCTGTGGGCTCAGGGTTAGAGGTGTGAGGAGGTGCTAAACTGGACTTTTCTTCTCAGTGAAAAGCTTTTTTGTGCTCTTGCTGGTGAATAATTGGAAGTCATGTTAGAACACTTTAGAAGGACCTGTACGGTGGAGCCAGCTATCCCGGCTGCGGGATCAGAGCAGTGGGAATAATGCCTTGAACTTGGAAACCGCTCTGTACACTTTATGGATTTCTAGAAACTTGGATTCTGACTATGGTCTAACCGAATAGTCGAGGACAAGATGGGAGTGCAGATGAAGCGACTGTTCTATCTGCTGATTTGTTGTGAACTTTGCTCAGTTCTGAGCGGGAGCTGGAGGAATAATGAGTTGAGCCTCGCACGCACCGCGGACGGAACTAACACTGAGCTCGCGGCTGCCAGGACAGTCTCCAGCAGCGCAGACGGAGATCATGTACAATCCGAGGGCACTAAGGCGTTTGCAGTGGTCAGGACTTTGGGGCCAGACGCCAGTACCGGGTCTAAAAAGGAGCGGGGGAATGTTACAGGTGTGGACGGGCCCGTTAGCGGCGGAGCACTTCAGCTAACAGGAGGGAAACTCGCTCCGAGAGCCGGGGCTAGACCTGCCAGGCACATTCACCGCAGACTGTCCGCCAGCCGACCACCCGAGGGAAGACAGCTGAGGAGTCCACCTCACAGACACAAAAGAGGGACAAGGAACAGCAGCCAGGCCACAAAACACCCCGAGCCACCATCACCATCATCATCATCATCATCATTATCAGTGGACTTCAGCGATGCCAACAAGTTGGAAGCCCTCCCTAAGCCTTTAGCCCAGAACCAGTCCACCGAGACCCCTTTTGACTTTACTCTGGAAAACGGCTTCACTGTACCCGAGAGCGACTACGAATATATCACCCCATTCGTCCCAATCAACACTCGCCCCAAACCCCCCCAGGTCAGAAACCCGTTTTACCCGCTCACAAGTGAGTCATACGGGGCGTACGCCGTCACCTTCATCTCCATCATCATCTTCACAGTGGGCATAATCGGAAACATAGCAATCATGTGCATAGTGTGCCACAACTACTACATGCGCAGCATCTCCAACTCCCTGCTCGCCAACCTGGCCCTGTGGGATTTCCTCATCGTCTTTTTCTGCCTGCCACTGGTGGTATTCCACGAGCTGACGAAGGACTGGCTGCTCGGAGAGTTCTCCTGTAAAATAGTGCCCTATATTGAGGTAAACGTGCACACTGTGAAAGTGTTCCCTTTAAACCCTGTTTACAACATCAGCAGAATGTTCATCAGTCCAACAGAGCAGAACCAGAAAGTTATCCAGACCTGCACACGTACCTGATATACAGTAATAATATTCAATACGCATGGTGTCGCATTCGTAACGCTGTGCAATGTCGTCTCCTTATTAGGGGTGGGCAATGTGGCGATATTTCATCGTTATTGTGCTACGTTGTGTGATAAGTGGTTATTGCCGGTATTTAAAGAACACTGACTAAGTACATCTCAGATAACAAAATTGTTCTGACCCAAATACCCCATTTTCATCTGGCCCACTTGCCACATGGATTGATGGCACTTGGGCGGACCGTTCCCGGTAGCAGGATGTAGGCCGCATACACACCGTATTAGGACCACGCGTTAGCCACAAGTAAGCAACTCTGACATATCTCCGCCAGACGTGAACCAGATCTGTTTTGCAACATGTGGGTCAAATGGGTTTTTATATATGTTGGCCACTTTTGCCAGTAGGCAGCACTGCCACATATATGTGTCAGAAGTAGACCAGATCTAATTTTGGGACAGGTGGGCCGAATGCAAGTTTTAAAGATGTGCCCCACCTTTGGCTCATTGCAGATTGCCAGTGCTGACAGTGGTCCATCAGTGCCAAAACTTTGCCAGATGCATCCGCATGCTATCTGAGATGTATTATTACATGACTTTTTATTGAGAGTGTTTATTTAGAGTTATTGCAGTGCAGTTAGTAAAACATAAACAAACAAAATAAAAGTCATTATTATTATTTACATTATTATTATTATTACTGTTCCATTTAATAAAATTTCGTAAAAGAGTTTTATAATGCTTATTGTGTATCACAAAAATATCTTGAAGTATTGTGATATAATATTATTGTCTACAATTTATTATCTTCTGTGGAATAATTTATTATTGATGATTTTACAGCTCTTTATTCAGTTGCTGTTGTTCCAAAAAACCTTCACAGTAAACAAACCTTCCATAGTTCCAAGTTTGACGTACTACGTTTGAGTACCGAGGCACCCAGGCCCCCCTCTGAAAAAACTAAGGGATTGTTAATGAAGACTGCTGTGCCATTACACAAAGTGCCCTCAACCAAGTCTTATTTAATGACAACATTTACATACATGCACTATCTCATACAGTATGTTTTTATTCTATTATTACAATTATTACTATTATTCTTATTATAACAGAGTTACAGAGTTAAGTCATTATCCGCACAGCTTATCTAGAACATTTCCTAAGGTGAGTGGTTTTCCACAATGGCAGCATTACATATGAACTGAGACACTCGATTCCAATAAAATGTTGGAAAATGATGCCTGCCCAGCAGATGCATTGAGATGGGTGTAGTCTTTCTTCAGGTGTTTTTACTGTTGTAACGTCTTTACCAGGTTATATCAGTTTAATATTAAAGTTTTAATTGAAAATCTTTGCTTTTAATGTTTAAATCTTAAGCAGTTGAGGCTTATTGTTTAAGACTGAGTTTATATGGTGCATTGTGGGTTCACGTGCATTCATGGAAATAATGCAGTATAAATAATACAGTGTAAATAATATAGTATTCTGTATCTTCGCCCGCTATCATTATCATCATCATTTTTATAAGAAAGGGAAAAACTACACGTAATAAGGCAGGTGTGGCTGCTTTGATAAAGGCCTTTAGAAGGTGCTGCAGTGTTTTGTCTCAGTTGGTGTATGGTGAGAGGGGTGTGTCTCTCACACACACAAAGAGACAGTGGCATTGCCTGAGGGCAGAATTAAGACTGAATCATGCACTGCAGAGCAACTGGAGTGCTGCCTTACATCTTTTAAACCAGTCTCTACACCCCCTGCTCAGCTTTGTTCCAGAGCACTGTGCTGAACTGTTGTAGTTTTACCATTTATGTTAAATGCTTCAGTGATGAGTCTATGATCAATGTGTTGAGTGTAGTTTAGCCTGATGCAGCTCATGTGATTGCACTGTTATTGTTGTTATTGTGTCTCTGGGTTGCCCCTCCTTTCCAATAGGATTGTCTGATCTAAGAGCTTGGTACATTAAGCCGCTCTTAAAGTGCCACTCTAAGCTAGATACTCCACCATAAACACAGGGAATGCCCAGCTATTGCTTGTTTAGAATTACCCAGCTTTATCTTCATAGTAGACAGTAATAACATCCACACAGATTTGCATGAGGCTTTTTTGTTTATGGGCGTATATAATTCATTCGTAGGCTGAGTATTTGACAAATTGCTGATGGGCTAATTCTAGGCTAATTCTCTTTATTGCTTACAGACATTAACATGCTGAGCAGTGACACATGCAGTTTAAGTAATAACACAGTCAGGAGCTCACTGCTCTGCTATGTAAAGAAGAAGATGGCCGTGTTCTGTCGTCATGCTAAAGAGGGCTGTAATTGTGTAATTAATTAGGGATGATTAGAGGTGGTGCTGGGGGACATTAGTGCAATAGACAAAGCTCATTCAGCCCTGAAAAATCTGCTTTCACGCCTGTGGAGGTTACTGTCCAAGCCCAAGTCATTAGAACAAACATTTACCACAGTGTCAGCAGGAGTCTCGCTTACTCATTCTGTCTGTCAGTCATTTGGTCTGTCTGTCTGTCATTCTGTCTGTATGTTATTCTGTTGTTCTATGTATCATTTTATCTGTCTATATGGATCATTCAACTGAGATGGTTCAAGGTCAGAGTTAAAACATATTTCAGAGTTTTAACTGACTTGGACTTCAGATCCTTTTGTCATTCTTTCTATCATTCTACCTATTATTGTATTGTTCTTTCTTGTAATTCATCTGTCTATCTATGATTTATTTTGCTGTAATTTCAATCTATGTAGACCTAATCTCAAAGCCTACATTTAAAAACATGTTTATATCAGAATTAATGGATATGTTACATGAAAAATAGCAGATATTGGTATCGACACACAATTCCCATACTGCTGCATCGCTACCTTCCATCCATCCATCCACCTTGCTTTTTTGCCTTTGTTCATTCCTTTGTTCTTTCCTGGTTCTTGCTTCTTTTTGTTGATTCATTATTTATTTTCTTTATCTTTGTCTGTCTGCACATTTTTCTAGAAAGGTCTGCTCCAATTTGCGTCAATGCGCTTTCTCTGTTCAGAGAAGCAGATTAAGGCATGGCCCCAACAGTTCGATATCTGACAGTGTACTGCTGAATCCGGCAGCTTCACTGATCATAACACTGATGTGTTTACACGATCTTCCTCCACAGCCCATATGGAAGGAATCGTAGTGAAGGGTCTTCTGGGAAATGTATAGAGACTGGAGGGGCAGTTATTCCACATAGCAATGCAGTTGACAAACCTAGCATGCCACTGGCTACAGATTTAGATACTCTACACGTTTGTTTATAGGTGGGCAAATGTGGCCGGTCAGCTTTGTGATAAAATAGGGGTTTGAAGCAGATGCTGGATCAGGATGCAGGACATATTTAAGAGAAAAAGAATCCCACCTTAGTGTCTTAGTGTTTTGAGGTCATTCTGAGTTTGTGGATACATTTCAGCTCACAGGAGAAAGTATAAAGGATCAAGAACTTAATTGGAGGCATGTGGATGTGCAGTAGGTAATGATGTGAGCCTGTGCTAGGGCCATTATTATTAGAGCTGCAGGAGACTTAGAGATAGATGTTCTCAGACTGCCTTTCTCCTACACATTTCGTCATCAGCTGTAAGATATTGGTCTGTATCCTGCAAATCCCGTATTCCAAGCTGTATTTATATATAGCCGTCACTTCATTTGTGTCTCTGCAGATTGGAGGTGTGAAAGCGTAAATTCAGTTCTACTGTAGTTGTGCTGGAAGTTTAAGTGAAGAATAGAAAAAGCAACAGATTATATCCTGAAACTGGAATGGATACCACTGCCTCATGCAGTCACCTCAAATTAAGGTTGTTTGGGGTGATCTTTCCCTAAAACAACTTTGAATGGATGGTTCTTTAAAGAACCGTTTTTGTAAATGATGTTTACAAGAATGAAAAAACCCTTTTAATGTTTAAAGAACCTTTACATGAGATGTCAGTTTTTGTCATAGAACCATATTCCCAAGTCAACCTAGAAACCTTTGTTTCAAAATCTATTAGTACTACTGTATTTACTAATGCCTGTTCTGTAAACATGGTTACGTATTATATACACACACTGACCACTTTGTTAGGCATGCCAAGCTTTTATCTACACCCGCTGTCCATTTTGTCAGAAACACCTACCACGTAGGAGCACAGTGTTGTTCTACAATTACAGACTGTAGTGCATTTGTTTCTCTGTGTTAGTTGTTAGCCCATTTTTACCCTGTTATTCTGTGGTCAGGCCCCACAGGATGACCGCAGAGCAAGCGTTCTTTGGGTGGTGGATCATTCCCAGCACTGCAGTGACATGAGAGTATTATGTTATTATTTGTTACGCTGATACAAGCGGATCAGACACTTCACTAGGTAGGGGAAGAGGGGGGATAACAAATTATGCAAGTAAACAGGTGGGCTATAATCTGTAATTGTAGAGCTACAAGAAGCAAGTATTTGGTAAATAGAGCTAATAAAATAGACCAGGACCGCAGATGCAACAGAGGTGTACCTGTGGCCAGTGAGTTTATCTGTGCTCTCTTTTGTTTTATATTTCATGTCTTTGCTTTTCAGGTGGCTTCCTTAGGCGTGACTACCTTCACACTTTGCGCCCTGTGTATTGACCGTTTCCGTGCAGCCTCCAACGTGCAGATGTACTACGAGATGATCGAGAACTGCGCCTCCACTGCCGCAAAACTGGCTGTCATCTGGATTGGAGCTCTGCTGCTGGCGCTGCCTGAGCTGTTAATCCACCAGCTGGTGAGAGAGGAGCGTGAGCCCCCCGAGGTGACCCCTTGTGAGCGTTGTGTTGTGCGTATCTCCACTGCGCTTCCAGACACCCTCTATGTCTTGGGCCTCACGTACAACGGCGCCCGCCTGTGGTGGTACTTTGGCTGCTACTTCTGCCTCCCCACCATTTTCACTATCATCAGCTCAGTGGTGACCGCACAGAAGATCCGTAAGGCAGAGCGAGTCAGCGTGAGGGGCAACCGCAAGCAGATCCAGCTGGAGAGCCAGATGAACTGCATGGTGGTGGCACTGGCCATCCTCTACGGTTTCTGCGCTATCCCAGAAAATATTTGCAACATCATGTCCGTGTACATGGCTGCAGGTGTGCCCCGACGCACCTTGGACATCCTGCACCTGGTCAGTCAGATGCTGTTGTTCTGCAAGTCCGCGGTCACGCCAGTGCTGCTCCTGGCCCTGTGCAGACCTTTTGGCAGAGCCTTTCTGGACTGCTGCTGCTGCTGCTGGGAGGAATGTGGCCCACCAAAGTCCTCCACTGCAACCAGTGATGATAATGAGCATGAGTGCACCACCGAGCTGGAGCTTTCACCCTTCAGCACCATGCGAAGAGAAACATCTACCTACACAGCTGTGGGCACACACTGCTAGTGTACTTTATCCTACCAATGCCCTACACATGTCCTATCCTACCAGTGCGATACCCCACCCATAGGGCACTTTATGAAGGGCTCCAATTCACTGAACAAATTAAGTGAGACGGCTTGTTTGCATATGCTGCCTCGCTTTCAGTTATAAATGATCCAGCTCTTTTTGGGGATACACTGGCAACACATAGAGTACTTTATGTTTTAATTATAGGGACAAAGAGCCATGCGTTAATGACAGGACGGATGATGTTACAGCTGTAAGCGTCCACTGCTGTTTACAGAAGAAAATCGTGAGCATTATTTGTAGTTTAAATGGAATTCCTAGTGATTGTGAATTAACTTAAGGTTATTATTTTTGCACAGTTGTCTTAAAGCTTTTTCCCCCCGTTTTGTTTTAAATCAAACGTTTACATGTTCCAAGTATACCGTAGTATTTTGAAATTTCATGGAAATAAGATATTGAAAATGTCTGGTAGTGAATATTTTGAGTTATAATGGAAAATGGTGATTCTTATGAATCAGTAAAAGTTAAGCCTGGCTCCCTTGCTATGTAAGTATTATGTTTAGTCTGTATTTGTTAGCAGAAACACTATACCGTGCACTTCAGCTGTCACTGTAAAGCACTGAAGAAGCTGTTTTAGCTAAAGAAATGTCAATTTAATAAAAAAAAAGTGTCAACTGAAAAGAGTTTGTTTAAAGTATATGACAGTATATGGTAATGGGAAAAGTCAGAGACCATGCTTTCGTTTATTTAGTTTCCGGTGAAAATAACCTTTGAGTACAAGCTATGTGTAAAAAAAAGTAGTCACCTGTGACTAAAACATGCCTAATAGCATGTAATACTTCCACAAGCATGTCAGCTGCGGGTCAGTTTGGCGTGGACTGGACAAGTTTCTGGATGTAGGCGACATCAAGGTCCAGACACTCATGTACCGAAAATTTGGGCAGTTTGGCCAGATTTGGTAGATTCCTTCCTTGGCACAATTCTGAGGAGAATTTCCTGTAGACTGGGATTTCTGCCACTGCTGGTAGACCCGGATGACCGCATGCTTCAATACACCTGCAAATTCAGCTACTTCGTTCACACTATGGTCTCTGGCACACCCAAGTGGCAATCACTCCTATTAGCCAATCATTAACATCTGCTTTGGACCAATTTTCCACACATTGAACAAGACATTCACTGCACTGTACCACATCTACTCGAACTATGAATCCCCCCACAGGTATTTATAGCCCCATCATCCTCATGCAACACCTTCTGCAAGAGCCTGAAGTTACTACCACCTTAAACATGCAAGGTGACAATTTTTTTTGTCAAGTGAGCTTAAATAGAAAGAAAATTATACTGAAGGATGAACAACTACATATAATGTATTGTTTTATTATTTAGTGTGTCCAGTCTTTGCTTTTAAACAGCTACCATTCTTTACAGGAAGTCTTTTTAGGAGTTTATTTTTAGGAGTCTGATTTTCTTCATGGATATTGATAAAGACCATTTTTTGCACATTTAATAATAGAATAGTAATAGAATTCCTTGAAAGGGTCACGTATTCTCTTAACCAGGCCAAACAGAAACCTGAGCAACCCAGGTGTGTTTATTATGTTTTGTCTTTATTTCTCGTCTTTTGCTATTGTTTCCCAGGGCTGGAAGGCTGGAAGATTCACTCTTGGTGAAGGCGTTGGTCAACTGGCCTGCATGACATCAACAGCATACAGTATTTAGCGAGTGCACACAGAGGCTATTGTCTTAAGCTGGTTGCCAGAGCAACATCAGACATCCATAATGAAAAGGTCTGTGTGACGTCACTGGCAGCCATGTATAAGTAGCTGGGCAGCATGAGGAAAGATGTAGGAAGCCTTTCTTGGCGAACTGGACAGCTGAAATTGGGTGGTTCAGTCTGTACTCAGGATGTTTGCCTCAGAGGAACAGTTTGACTTGTTTTCAGTTTGGCTTGTCAGACAGCTCTGCTTAGCCTTGCTGGATGAACAACTCATGCTGGTACAGTATGTTCAAGGGATAAACTGCACTGTCTGTTCTGTTCATTCTGATCATCTGGTTAGGTCTGTATACTGAAACATAAGGGCATCACATGGTATAGAGGTAAGCTTGCCCCTAGGGAGATACTGCCCTGCACAGTTTCAGCACACTCAGTCCAGCTCTTCAACGGATTCTAAAGCCCCTCATGTGCTGGATCGTGTGTACTGGGGAAGCAAATACTGAACTGTGCAGGGCAGGGGATGCACAGGAATAGGATTAAGAGACACCGGTATAGAGTGATAAGAAGGGTCTGCTAAAAGCTGCCTGCTAGCCTTCGTATCATGGCCCATCGATGGCACTGGGCTGATAAAATAAGAAAACCACCTGATGTGGAGATGTAAATTCCCCTCAGACTAACAGTGACAAAAAAATGATGGAACTGTGCTAAACGGATAATCATCTCTCCCAATTGGGAACAAAAGATACTGTCATGCCAAACACCAGTTTATAGAGAAACATATAGCGAACAACTTGGACAAAGCATGTGGTTTATAATGCTAAGAGAGATTTGTAGTACATTCTACACACATTACATTCTGCATGTATGAATACATTCGACTAATACGCACATATTGTCACTAATTGATCAGGACTGCCCTACAATCACCTTCCCTGGTTAGAAGAGAATAGTTTTTGTCCTAAGAAATTCTGACAGTGAGAATATTCCTGGAATTTTAATGCTCATTTAAACCCACATACCTCCTTGATGCATAATTCATCAACTCAAATTAGCAACAACTCTATTAGACGATTCCCAACCAAAGTGAATAATTAATCAGTAAAAAGCTCTCTTTGCCATTATTCCCCACTGCTGGAGTTATTAGGTCACTGGAACAGTATATGGAGTCTATTATGTAATTACAGTTGGGTATTGTTTCAAAAACTTTAAGTAAGGAAAACTAATTAGCCAATAATTAGACTAGCTTGTGTTTTGTTCTTATCACAGTTCTTGTTTTGGTTACAGCTGTAGTGTTTGAATAATTCATGGGTGTACACGCTCTCGAGTGATCAGCCCTGGACTACCTGCTCAATAGACATTAGTGGCAAACCATAAATATTGCAGCTAGGCCTTCTGTTTAGTCCTTAATTGCAGCAACTCAATCTCATCAACAAATGAGAAAAGAATCACCTCTAAGGTAATGCTAATTTCTGCTAGTACCCCTTCGAGATTCTACTAGAATGTTAGCGCCAGAAAATTGATATGCACAGTCCCTCCTTCTCCTTTTTTAACCTCTTACAGTCCAGGAAAAAAACATGTGAAGTTCAACATCAAACATTACTTCCCAAGAGTGGCTCCAGCATTGGAAAAGCAGCACCAATGTTAAGTCTGGTTTTGCTTTTATTTTTAGCACTTCTTTTGTTTGCTAACGCATGTGGATTGATGCCGAGAGCAGGTGGAGGTGGTCGTTATGATGGTTGCTTACAGAGAACTTCAGCCATCATTGGGTTTACTCTTTCTTTCATTGGCTACCTGTCCTTATATGATCTAACAAGGCATAGGACTTTCAGTGTGTTTGACAAGAGAATAGAGTACGTTGTCTAGGCAGTGCAACGTCGTCATCCTCTCATGTTGGACTGATTCAACTCAATGCTACAGTGATTCACTATCACTTCTTGAGGTGCAAAGTGGTATTACAAGACATGACAAGCTTGGGGCTAGCTGGTTAGCATGCTAACTTCAATAAATATCTCTGCAACACGATAAATAGACATCTTTCACATTCCATCAAAATAGTTATTCTTTCACATTCTGTTGATGATTTTTGTTTATTTTTGAATGTTTTAAACTAAAAATCTTACATATTGCTCCTTTAAACATGGACTCTAAAGCTTGCAACAGAAACAAAATAAATTTAACTTTGTAGCAGATTTACAGTGACTTAGGAGGCTTAGGAATCCTGGTGATGTGCCAAGCTGTTCACACCATGCTGTGCAGTTCCCATATCAGGTGGTGATGGAGCTTGTTAAAATACCCTCCACCGTGTGTGTGTAAATGTTCGGAGGACGCAGGGGTTCATGTTAAACCTCCTCCTCAGTAGTGCTGTTGTGCCTTCTTCACCACCTGTGTGGTGTGTTCGGTCCATATCAGTCCCTCTGTCGTGTGAACACTTGAAGTTGCTGACCCTCTCTGCAGTGACCCCATTGATGTAATGGGGGTATGCACTTCCTCCTGTTTCCAGAAGGCCACTATAACCTCCTTGGTCTTGTCGGCATTGAAAGAAAGGTTATTCTCCTGGCACCAGTGTTTCAGGAAGCTGACACATTCCTAAAAACGTTAGAGGTTAATTTAAATCTCTAATCTCTTTCAACTCAAACTATGAAGTACTTGACTACACTGCACATCCAATTTCAATACAACTAGCATAATTGTTCTATTAAATAGAAAAAATATTTTATTAAATAGAAAAAAATGAAATCATTAGGCCTTCAGAGAAGAGAGGGTTCCCCTCAGATATGCGAAGTACTTATTGTAATCATTGAGAAATAACCATAGGCGGCCACCAGGCGCCTGTTTGTCAGTTATGAGCTCCAGTGAGCAGTACACTCATAATGGCTGTCCAGTCTCAGTGTGCCGTATAATCTGAAATATCTGATCTGAGTGGATTCCATCCTGACAGGATAGAGAGTGTATTGTCTTGTGTTTGTCTTTGTGGGATTGTTCCTCATTTCTAGGTCACTGCCTGCGATGAACGCTTGAATGCCTTAATGAGTTTGAAAGCACCGGGAACTCTCTTCTCCATGGTTAGGGGCTCTGCTTATTGTTTCACACACACTGTATACACAATGTGGCTACTTCTTTGTACTTCTTCTGTGAAAGAAAATGATAGTACTTGTGGTGCTGCCAGTTTTTTCCTTTCTTTTTTTTAATGAATGCATGAAAGACTCTTTGTGAACGTTTACACTTTCATCAAATGCCCTTAGAAGGGCCTAATTGAGCTGTCTTAATATTCAAATATCACTGAACAAAACAATGACCCTGCCCCCACACAAAGCCACGCCCCTTTACAATGTTATTTGTGACCTCTGACCATCCACTGAGACAATGCTATAATTTTTGCATACCTTTTGGCAGTTGGAATTGGTGCTCGGATACACTGAAGTTAATGGGTTCAGACATTTTTTAAGAACAGTAATGTTGACACAGGGGTTCCGTGGTGAGATGAATCCTCGATCAGATTAATGATTTTAATCATAATAAATATTTATCATCGCCCACAATCAGGAAAATCCTACTGCTGCTTAATGCAGTGCCTAAGGCCATTTGAAATATGGTGACAACACAGGAATATTTAGAATTGGGATTTAGACGTGACATACTCAAGAACGTCCAGGGTTGCTTTTAAAGGACGATCCTTTGAATAAGCTTTCATGTATTTTCCTTTTTTTTCTAGCTGCACCATATAACCTTATTCACAGTTTAAAGGCAGGGAGAAAGAGACCTGACCAGCTGTCCTTGGCTTCTTGTGAGAAAGTAGCATATTATATCCTCAGATTGTCCCAGCCAAGGTCAATCACAGTGTGGTATGACTAGAACTGAGTGGATCTTCAGATTAAGCAACAGATTCAATCTCAATCTACAATATTAAAATTTCCAAATCTTCTCCAGTCTGTGGGTTTCACCATCACATCTTAAATATGCTTCTATCACAACAGTATTGTATACATGTCAGCTGTGTGTTTGGAGCCACTCCAGTGAAGGGGAAGCATTGCTTGAAATGGTTCCTGAAAGGTGCCATAGGATGCATTTATTCAGTTTTTAAATAGCTCTCTGATGTCCACATAGAAGGTATGTGACTTTGGTTGTCCAGATGCGGTTTTACATGCCCATTTACAGCCATGTGATTTGACCCTAGAATGAAACAAGCTGTTTTACCTTTTTTGGTGAGCTCATGAATCATTTGATGTGCTCTGCTCTGATTGGCTGGTTTACAGTGAGACACTGTGATGATCACACATAAGCAGCTTGTTGTAATAGACATAGGTAGCAAAATAAAATGAACCTCTGTGTAAATAAACACTGTATAAATAACTGTTTAGTTAGCAACTAGCTACTTGATTTTGATTAACTGACTATACTAGCTACTTGATTTTGATCTCAACATCAGCACAAAGTAAGTTAATGTTGTTACTCACTATGAACCTTTCAGTTTAAGATGATCTGACTTCAAACAGTGGATTAAATCACACAGCGTGGCTGCTACTTGTAGATCACTTTTAGGGTTGTGATACTAATAAATGTGGAACTGCTCCTCTTTTCAGTCTCTTTAGTAACTTTAGTCCCAAACGCTGAGTGAAGCTGCTTGAAATTGTCCAAGGTTTGGCATTCAGTCAAGAAGCTGGCAAATAGGAAGCCAACTTCAACCTCCTTCAAAAATCAACACCAACCATGCTTGTAACAAGTTCAGTTTCATGGAAAGGGAATGAAAAGTGCGAACTCCACCTTTGCAGCCTGAAAGAACATATTTCTCCACATTTTTGTTGCTGTTGGTCCGTTGTTGTTGTATGTACATTTTGGGGGCATAAATATTAATGAGTCAAGACTGTTATGTAAAAGTCTAGGATTTTGGAATCAGCCCATTTTGTCCTTTTTAGTAAATGTGGTATTAGTAATTGAAGGAGGAACAACAGTGTTTGAGATGCACAGTATGCCAGGTCTAGGTAAACTCTTCTTATTTAACTATGACAATATAAATACAGTTTCCATTCTAAGGCACCTTTAAAGCACTGCGGTTCCAAGACTAATATCGATAGCCAGTAACAGAAACTTACATAAGCCAATTAGCATCAGAGAAAAGTAGGTAACAATTTAGGGTTCTGTCCAAAAGACTACATGGCACCTACACAAGCTTGTAATGACAATTAACATACCCCTGAATAAATATGTATAAATGCTCATTCCAAAAGGCACCATTCGCTATAAAGGCTACATTCACCAATTTTTACATTTACTAAGTTACTAAGCTGAAGTAGCCTTGACGATGACAGATGATGCTTATTGAAATCAGCATTTATAAACAATTATGTAAGTTATATCACTTGTGATGATTTGTAGGTGTGATGTGGGCTGAACATGAAGAGTACCCTACAAGAAATTGAAAACTTTTGATTTCAGGCTGGATCCTGCAGTCTCTACCAACAGTGCAACCCACATTTTAATAAAGCAGTAATAGCTAATAGATTCATCTATACTTCTCAGTAATGTATGCTTCATTAGTATGCTTCATTTGTGAAAAGTATTCTTATGATTTATCTTGTGTTAGGGAAGAAAGTACTCTTTTCTCTTTCTGTCCATCTCAGAAACTTTTATGGGAAAAACTGCAGCCATTTCATTAAAAAGCAAGCACAGGGAGCTATCAGAGCAGTTGCTATAGCTATTACACAGAGCAGCAAGAGCCTTTCCTCTTGCAGGAACTGCTCTTTTGTGCTTTGGTAATGAAACTGGGTATAACTCTACCTCCTGGCACTTTGACCACTGGCCACGTCTGCCGGTCATCCGGCCTCCTGCCCCCTCAGTATCACAAAAAAACCCAACCTGAATTAATCAAATGGATGGTATCCCCTAAAATCACACCAATCCAATCCAGGCTCTGTGGGTCAGCGATTACCTTCGCTTTGCTATTTCTTTTCCTGGAAGTTTTTTTTTTCTAATAACATCAAGCATTTTATAATACGACATTATAATTTGCAAGCTTTAATGGAGCATTCCACCCTCACAACTAAATAAATTGGTCTGGAGTCTCCCTTAACCTGCAGAGTGCAGCTCCAACCCTAATCTAACTTACTAATCAAGGCCTTCTGACTATATGAGCCAGGTGTGTCTGACATGAACTCTTCAGGGTGGTAGACGTCCAGGACCAGCATTGAGCACCCCTTGTTTAAGAAAACAGCCAGAGGATACGTCTGTACACCGCAATTATGCATCAGATCTGCACAGCACACTGACGGTAAATGTTCTCTATTGAAGGATTATGTCCCCATGGGTCTAAAAATGCACCGAGGGTGCACTGCACACTAATCAAACATATGAGTCACAACAGTCCTAGTCTCGCATTGCTAGACTCACTAGGGAGAGTCTGGTACCTACAACACACTTAACATGGCCAAGACGCACCTACTACTGCAGGAAAAGGAAACTTGACTGACAATGCAACACAGCCAATCACAAGCCTGCTGTTTGGCGTTACATATAGAAGGAGGCAATCTTGAAATCTGAGTCATGACAAACAGTCCCTCTAGGAACACAGAAGTGTAAGATGGGCGTAGCGTCTGGGGCTGAGGCTACTGTTCAGACTCTGCATCCATGTGTAAGCAAAGTGTCTGTGGCTGGGACCACAACAGTCCAAGTTGTTCCTTGTGGTGCTAGGTGAGCAGAAGACTTGTAGAATAAATGTAGAATATGAGCTATTTAATTATGCGGAGGTTCTTTAGAACCATTTTGAAATGGTTCTTAACACTGTCACATATACACAGAATTGGTTCTTTAAAGAACCATCGACTGAAACCATCAAAAGAACCAAAAGTCGTGTGCAGGTGCACTTCCAGACCCATGGGGACATATGTGGTAATAGAAAACACCGCAGTAATGGTCGTATAGAAGTTAAGAACTCATGTTCTTCATTTGCCTTGTATTTTATTTCTTCCTCTAATCTACTAATCCATTACAGTCCACACATGATCCTTGTGTCAGTTTATGTACCCAAAATAGACACAATTCCTTTTTACATGTCCATTTTCCAACCTTCCTCATCCCTCTTGAAGGCTGATATATGTAAATGTTCTGATTGGTTGCTTTGTATTGTGCCTCATCTAGTCCTAACTGAGCATCAATGGGAATGGGTATAAATGTATACTTGTTGATATTTGTGACATCAAAAAATTAATTCATAACAGGCTTAGTTTCCATATATGGACTTTGTGGACTGATGAGTGAATGGTACATTGTGCAACAATGTTTGCATATTACAAACTACTTTATCAAAAAAGCATTTAAAATTTGGTGGCCCATAATATGGACCCTTTAAATGTTTTTCTAGAACCGTACATCAAAGCCAAGACCTCTTTTGGAACCTTTATTTTATAAAGAATATGGGTAAATAGCTACAAAGCATTAATATGGATGTACATAACAGTGTTGAAGTAACTGCTGCTTGTATGCTAGTGAGGGCCTGAAGGTGATGTTGGGCAGAGTCTCAGCATTCTGCAGCACAATAACAGCACTGACTGGGAACC
This sequence comes from Semaprochilodus insignis, assembly GCA_034552555.1. NCBI lineage: Eukaryota > Metazoa > Chordata > Actinopteri > Characiformes > Prochilodontidae > Semaprochilodus > Semaprochilodus insignis. Next base: position 48,529,965 of record CM067474.1, on the reverse strand, counting down.
ATAAACAATCTCTGCATTGTGTAACTCTCTCTGTGTATGTTTCTGTGTGGGAAAGAATTCCGCCGAAGCCGTGTCAGGGGCTGTCTACTCTGGATTTGATTTTAACTGTTATACAGTGTACACAAGAACCCTGTTTTATGGAAAAATTGCTGTTTTATGCAAAATTAGTATGAAAGGCTAATGCATACAGACCCATTCATGTTGCTTTGACATTTTCTTAAAATACTGTCCTTTTGGTGACGTTGACTTTAGCTTACTACAGAAATCACAGTGGAAGAACTTTGCTGAGTTTCCATTTGTACAAAAGGAACTGTTTGCGTCATTGTGGCGCTAGGGGTCAAGAGGGAACAATCACAGTCCTGTGTGGGCTTTTTTATGGCATGTGGGAGATGGCCAGGCAGGCACCAGTGACTCCTAACTCAGTACTTCTTCCTAGACAGATCTACAGCCATATCTCACAGGGACCCACAATTAAATCATCATTATTAGTGACTACAAGAGTTGATGTTCTTAGAGTCACTGACTGACTGACTGACTGACTGACAGACTGAATGACTGATGTCAACTGTTTAAACACACATGTTGCATGAGACAAGCAGCAGGTGGTGCTACACACTATAAAACCAACTGTCAACATAACGGAAGAGGAAATATATACATAGTTTATATTACTACATATGTAAGTGCTATTGAAAGTATTATTTACTTGCAGCACAAGCTGAAATTTAGGGTTTATGTAGAGGTATTCTCTGCACATATACATGTTCATGCTTTTTTCAGTTGATGCCTTGGATTAAAATATATTAGAACAATCTAATATCTGAATACTTTACAGCAAGACTAGGCAAGCTTTTTTTTGGTCTTACAGGACCACTATTACCTGAATATATTATGACACCTGCCATGCAAGCAAAGGCAGTCCTGCAAAACAAAAACAGCTTGCCTGGTCTTGTTTAAAACAACGTCATCTAATAGAAAGTATGGATCCATCCTGTCACAGTTCATTAAAGTGAGAAGGTCTGAAGAGCCTTTGGAATAAGTCTCAAAGGATCCGTTTATTTCCTGTTGTGAATCATTTCACAGAGTGATGGGCAGGTTTGCTGATTCCTGAGGGCATTTGGAAGATACATACACAGAATCAACTGAAATGCTCCATCGTCTGCCCTTGTTTCATTCAGGAAAGGACTGTGTGAAGTTGTCGGAGATAAAGTAATAGAGTCTATTTGTGGAATCTGAGAACACAACAAGATTAACCAAACAATTAATAGCCATGAAAAAATGATCATTTATGCAGTCCTTGACGTATACAAGGATTGAAATATCCACACCCTTTTTTTGCCACAAGATGACTGTATATGAGAACATTGTTGTTAATCACTGTAGCGTGATTCATTCAGTTTTCAGAGTTGGTCTGTTTATCATGAAGTGTTTACACAACATGAAGGGCAGATGGTGTTTTCAAAGAGCGTACAAAGCTAGAGTTGTTATGTGATGATGTTCTGTAACAGAGTTGAGGTTCTTGAGTACACCTGGCCTCTTGATGATTCTGTTACTCTCTGTGGAACTCTCTAGCTGTTAATGGCTTAATCTTATCTGAGGATCCCCACACCTCTCTCAGTGCTGAGCCTAGCCACACAAAGACCCCACTTTGTAACAGTCCAGTCCATTTTCTGTACTGAGCGAAGCAGCTGCCTCCCATACCCTCTGAAGCAGTATCAGGGCGGTGCTAAGTAGAAGGAGGAGGAGGAGGAGGGGTGAGACAGCATTCATCTGCGCCGGGCCATCATTACTTCTGGGCCTGTGACCGGCAAGTGAATTAAATAATTATTGCTCATGCAAAGACTGTGCTAATGAGCATTCATTCCTGAGCCTTGGGCCAACATTGACTCATGTGTGATGGAGTTTAATTATGCCTATTTTTATGGAAATATTCTGCTAATAAAAAAGCAAAAAATCAAACATTTTTCTTTAATTCATAACGCACCACGACAAATCATTTCAGCATTCTTTTCGAGGATGTATAATATGTTGGCATATGTTGAAGAATGGAGAGAATTAAGCCATCGCTTTCTTTCTAATGAAGTCCAACTGACCGACCAGAGGTCAGTAAGTTCAGTCCGATGGCCGTGGGCTGGAGCTGGAAAGCCCCTAAGTCACCTCCATAATGACCCATTGCCACTGCCACTGTCACACTGATAAAAGGCCCTTGCTGACTATGACAATGGAGCACAAAGAGTTGGACTACAGGATTCAGGGTACTAAACATGAGAAAAAGAGGACCCTCTGGCCAGTGCTATTTTGGTTGTACATGCTAATAAAGCCAATTTGTGTGCCTTGACGTTACTCTCTGTAGAACCTATCCTGCAGTTATTTCAACTGAGACTTAAATTGCGAGTTGTTGCTTGTTAAATTCAGGCATGACCTCACAAAATGCACATAATAAGCTAATACAGAGTACAGCAAAGGTGCCCTACAGGACCAAGGCCGAGTACAGGAGTCCACCATAATCGGATGATTTTGTTTTAGCTGTAACACTTAGTAAAATTTTTAGAAAACTGAAGAGTTGAATCTGATTTGTCTGAGGAGAAAAAATAAGCAAACTGGACTGGACTGGGCTCTATCCTAAAGACTAAATACATGCATGTCTAGAATAGAACAAAAGATTGAAATGATATCACAAGGGAAGAGTGCAAATCAAAATGCACTCATTAACCTGGGGGTTTAATATACAATCATGGAATGAAGCTTCACTGCCGTTCTTTCTAGATAAGAGATCTAAACAATTCTGCCCTTTAATTACTTTGTTTCTTTTTTCCCTTATTAGTCATCATTGTATATTCATTAGCCTTCTGCTTATTCATTATTATATAATTCTAATTATTATTTAGGTGTCTGTGTCAGTCAAAGGAGGATGGGAACAGACTGGATAGTCTACATTAAGACATTAGTATGTGTAGAAGCCAGAATTACAATGAGGTCGTGATATAATGACACATTCTTAACCTCTGTTATATTCCAGAGAACACAGTTCTGTTCATGAATGCACAATGCAATGCATATTTACTGTTTATTTACTGAATTTTACATATTGTAGCAACCCACTACTGGTTCATGCTGCTTTCAAGAAGCTTGGGAGTTGTGGCTTGTGAGCAGTCACGGGCGGAGGTCACTGTTTGGTAGACAAAGGTATGTGTTTCTTATTGTGGGTAAAAGATGTGGGTGATTTGTGTTGAGGGCTGGAGACTGTGAGCATGAAATTCTTTTTTAAATGTTTTTAAGATATTTAAAAATTTCACACTATTACTCCCTAGTGCTTTTTGTGACACCATAGTGCATATTTATCATCATTGTTGGGGCAAAATTTGTATCTTTATTTTGTGTATTTTATTTTTTGTATGTATTTTTTGTATATATGTTTTTAGCATCGCCACTTTTTCAGGTTTTTGACATAATTTGCAATTACAATTTACATTCTGTTAAAAAGTCATGATGAATGGACTGACAGATAAAGTCTAAAATTACTTGGAATAAATAATTTCTCCATTATCATCCATTAAAAGTCTTTTTTCCTTCTCCTGTGAAGTTACCTTTTGGAGATACAAGGTTTTGCTCCCTAAATGTGCAGAAAATATTGTATTTCAATTCCTTTTTACAGGGAAAACTAATTACAGAGAAATATGCATTTTGGCCATGCATGTGCATGATGGTGCCAAAAAAGCACTACAGAGTGACAGTGCTAAATTCAGAGCCTTATACAATTATTTTCAATTATTTACAAATAATTTTCCCTACAATTATTTTACAATCTGCTCACTTAACAATAAAGGAGGGATCTAGTGGAATTATACAGACACATTAAAACCCTCTTTCTTACAAACACACTGTATGTATGTGCACACAAACACTGTGGGTTCAGGAGGGCTTATAGCCAGAGTGAGTTGTTGACAGATGGTCCTTAAAGTGGGGTTTCAAATGTATGTTAGTGGGTCAGTGCTAAGGGGAAGCTATGGTCATATCCATGGTTATATCCATAACCCTGACCAAAATGCACCACAAGAGCACTTTTCTTAATACTAATATTAATACGACCTGAAAGCAGCTCTTATAGAGTAGATGTCCCTGAGGAAAACAACACCTTCTACAGATTCCCTTCCTGTAGCCTGAAAGTGTATTCTGTCAACACACACATATCTGATCTATATTCTCTAAGGGGGTCATGTGCAGTGTGCAATTATGGTTTGGTCCAATTGCTATGTTAATCATCCTTTCCAGTTGACACTATCTGGGCTTGATCATTAGGCAAGGTAAAACTGAATTCCATCCCTGACAGTCATGTATAAACCCATCAAGTACAAAAAACTACGTTTATCCCTCAGTAGTTTATATTTCAGTACAGTTGTCTTTGCCACAGGCTTTTCCTATAGGATAAGGCAAACCCCTGTTACAATGACAACATAAGCGTTTTATGGATGCTGTGAGGACCGCACATAAATCAATTCAATTCAACTTAGTCATTTTATACCAATACAGGGTGTACAGTATAATGAAACACTATCAGCCTACGTCTCCAGTGCAGTGATTAAAAATAGAAGTAGTAAATATAGTGCAAAGACAAAAGACAGAGACACAACACAATATGCAATAGACAGTAAAACAGATGTGCAAGAGCAGTAAGCAGAAGTGGGTGACAAAAGTGAAGTTATATGTGCTCAGCTACAATTTTTGACAGAATTCTGCTTTATTGAGTGTTTTCAGAACATATGCCTTTACTTCATCCCAAGCATATTCATAACAAAAATCTACTTTTGACTCTCTCTACCAAGTTTTTGTGTTGAATTTAATTCTGTTGTGTTGCAGCAGCACACTTTACTGTTCATCACATCTCAAGGTTGTCAAGACAAAAGACTCCGGATCGACGTGTGCAGAGTTAAAAGCCAAAGATGTTTTATTAGACAATTGAACAGTCCAACTAAGCAGCAATACACGACTTAGCATGAGGGGAACAGGCAAAAACAAAGTCAGAGACAGGTACAGGTCAGCACCAAAGGAAGCAGGCAGCGGGGGCAGACAGGTTAGGAGGGCGAGACTAAAGGGAGAGTGAAAGAACGGAAGCTGGGGCCGGTAACCAGAAAGAGATAGCAAGGAGTAGTCGAAAATACCAAAGGGAGTCAAAACCAGAAAAACACAGATCAGAAATAAACGCTCAGAATTGCAACAGAGAATGTTGGCAACGCTTCGCGGGGAACCACTGGAAAACATGGGGCTTATATGTGTGTGTTAATGGGAGGCAGCTGGGCTAAAACTCCGGAGAGCCGGAGCGAATCGGAGACCCCGATCGGGAGCACGTGGGAGTGACGTCATCGCGTGTCGCCCTCTGCGAAGTGGAGCCCGGCAGAGCGGAGGAGATGGGGAAGCCCGGAAGCGTGACAAAGGTTTAGCATTTTATTTTTTAGATTTTATTTGTTTTACTTTTAGTTTTAATTTTTTTTTTTTTTAAATCCTAATAAAGGTCATTTTTATTAAGTATGGTTAAGCAAATTTCAGGTACACTTCCTATCTATACATCATGTACTATGATTATGTGCTATTTCAATACTTCTTGGAATTAAATAAACTTTTAGTTTATAAAAGTAATCTTTAGCAGTAAGAGTACTTTAGATGCAAAAGAAGTAAACTAGTTTGCACTAAACTGTTTTATCCTTCTGGGTTGGAGCCCATCCCAGCACTCGATGGGTGGAAGGCAGGAAACACCCTAGACAGGCCATCAATCCATCGCAGGGCAACTTGTTTACATCTATGTATTATTGTTTACTGCCACTGTAGTGTCAACTATGCTAGAAATAAACTAGACATACTGTTTACTATGACTGTGGTCTGGGGAGGGATCGAGCCACTCTAGCTCAGAGTATATGCAGGCCCAAAGACACACATAGACAAAGTAGTGTGGGTTCAACACAAAGCTCTTTATTTACACAATAATGAACAAAAACATTAATCAAACATAACCAAACTTTGTACTTCTTTCATGGTCCCTTTCTCTGTTTTTTATCTATACTAGAACTTCATGCCTCATCCAGAATTTGAAATGGACATTGTTGGAATCACTATTAAGAAAAAATATTGATTTTCATTTTAGCAGTCAGTACTGAACACCAGATCAGACCTTTTCAGACCTGGAGCTACATAAGGCAGATCCGTCCACCCCAAACTACATGCACACGGACACAGCTAGTGTCCAGCAGTGGGGATCATTAAAAATACATTAATAGAGAGATTAAAATAAATAGATCATTAAATCTAAAGTAAAGAGTCTGTTTTGAGAATATAGTGAGTAAAAAGTACAGATTTTTCTTTTGAAATGTAGTGAGTAAAAGTAAAAAGTTTTAGGTGACAACACACTTAAGTAAAGTACAGATACATAAAAAAAAACTACCTAAGTACAGTAACGAACTAATTGTACTTCGTTACTTACTAACTCTGACCGTCCCTTATCAGGCAGAGGAGCACCTTGCACAAGAGTGGTTGCAGCAGCTCCAACTCTCCACTGCCACTATACTTCTATTCCTCTTTGAAGTTTATAAAAGTAAATTTTTGTAACTGTACACTTTCAGTAAAGTTTAATAGTTTTTATACTGCAAGGATAGTGGTACACATTCTTTAAGTGAACTTGACATCATTCTCACTGTATAATTTTCTTTTCTTTTATTTTGGACTTTAAAGCATACTATTAGATTTCTATTTAGGTATTATGTGTTATTTAAAATACATACCTTTAACTGTACTTTATAGGTATCTAATATGAGCACAGTGACCTACACATATAACAAATATTGTATTGGATGCCAGAGCATAGGAACATATCAACTCAAGTCGACATTCAAACCAAACACAACAAACTCACTCACTCAATAAACTCATTATGTACTCTAAGCTATTCCACCTCAAACAACAAGCCAAGTACACTTAAACTTTATACACCGATCAGGCAAAACATTATGACCACCTTAATGTATCTACACTCTTTCCATTTTTTCAGCTCCACTTAACACATAGGTGCACCTTGTAGTTCTACAATTACAGACTGTTGTCCATCTGTTTCTCTGCATACTTTGTTAGCCCCCATCACCTTTTTTTTTTTCAGTGGTCAGGACCACCACAGAGCAGGTATTATGTGGGTGGTGCAGCACTGTTGTCTCTGATCCCCTCGCACCAGTACAAGACACACTAACACACCACCACCACATCACTGTCACTGCAGTCCTGAGAATGATCCACCACCCACATAATACCTGCTCTGTGGTGGTCCTGTGGGGGTCCTGACCATCAAAGAAAAAAGGTGATGGGGGGCTAACAAAGAATGCAGAGAAACAGATGGACAACTGTCTGTAATTGTAGAACTACAAGGTGCACCTATATGGTATAGAGTCACTGGTGTTATAAAGCTCTGCATAGACATTGGTCAGTTTGTCTCTTCTTTTCCCCGGAAACCCCAGGCTTTAGAAATGGGCCTGTTTCATCAGTTGAATACACTGCTGATGAATTCAGGTGTTTTGTTATTAACTATCCACCAACAAAATAAGACTATTACCACTCTCTTGCACATCTCTGGCACATGCATGTGTGTGTGTTTTTATAGACTCACTGTAACAGTTCATGTGTGGCTTTTCAGTAATAAAAGCTGTCTTTTGTGTGACCAGAGGCACTTGTGTCACGCTGCTGTAGGCCGGCCCCTCCACTGAAAAGAGCACTATGCCTGTCACAGACAGTCACTAGGCAATCTTTTGTTCTGATTCATGCTAATGTGGCATTTTTGTGTCTGTTTGACTGTACATTCACACTCTGTTTAGTGCCCTATAGTGGCATGGTATGGCAGAAATGTCAAACTTGCATTTTATCACAGAAAATACAGACAGTTCTGGGCTTTCTTGTCATTTCACCTCAGTGGTTTTGCCTAATCTTTTTGCCAAAGCCAGCTTAGTTGACCTAATCTGACCTTTAAATGTGACCTTCTTAGATTCTTTACACCAGGGGTGGCGACTCAACTCAGCAGTTAAATACAAGGTTTAGTTATTGTGTCAGAACAGAGAAATCAGAAAAACGTGCTCAACTTTGAGCCTCAGTTTCCTACCGCTGCTTTACATTATGGCCTGGTTGTATCTATGTTAGCTATACATCACAAAGACAATCTAATCTGGAGGAGTACCTCACAGCTCTCTGTTCTATAACACTACGGAATGTGTGGTGTAGAAACCTAGATCAAAGAATCTCATCCAGAGGAGTATAACTGCAAAAGGCTTGAATTTCACCAGAACGAAAACCATAAAAGATCATGCTTGTAATGAATGGAGTGGAAATAATACATAAGACTAGCAGGGTACTTTGCTGCCATCTACAGTCAACCAGCAAACCCGGTATATTCTTGATTTCAGCTGACTTCATGGCTTCAAAAACATCTGTGCACACTGCTGCATTAGTCCTGTTACGTGTTATTTGAGTCACTAATAAAGAATAATAAAAAATTACAAAGTTTGAATGTATTTTAAAGCCAGAATTATTCCAGTTTGGTAGTGTTACAGGCTGATGCTGTTACAGCAGAAAATTCCACTATTTTATATTGTACACTTACACTTACACACTCAGTAGCCACATAATGGGGTAATATGTGGATTAATGCGGCTAAATGATTAATTACATGACTACACCTCAATGTACTAAGTACTACCCATAACCCATTTTTTCTGTGGACTCCAGCATATTGGATTTTAAACACAATGGAATTACAACATTAAAAATAACTTAAAAGATAAACTGCCAGATTTGGTACATTTCACATTGTAGAAGCCCAAAAAAATCCCAACTATCTCTGAAGTGTTTACTTTACATGAGAAGACAAAACAGGTCTTTATTTTTAATGTAAGCTACATAAAGAGTTATTCCAATTTAGTGTAATGCTGGGGCATTTCCATTGGTCCATCATCACAATTTTTAAAGGAGCAAGTAAGATGATACAACATGTTATTTATTGTCTTTTTATTTTTTTGTTTGAGCAGGTGGTGGCCGTCGTAAAAGACACTTGCCAAGAGCTTTAGCTGTCGTTGTATTCACTGATCCTTTTTTTATGGGCTACCTGTACCTACATGATCTGACGTGGCAAGAGATTGGAAACCACAGTCACAGCAGAACTTCATCCTCACACCGGACTGATTCAACTTGGTTAGCATGCTAACTTACAAGTGGCACCATTAACACAATGTAAAGGACAGCAACATTATATAATCTTCTCGTTTTAGAAGACCAAAAGTCATTTGATTTGCTGCTCTCTTGTTCCTTCACCTACTTTCTTAATACAGGGGAGAAAGCTAAAATAAGGTATAGCATTAACTCTCTCTAAAATGCTTTTTTTGGTAATAAAAAAAAGTGAATTGCACTGGACATTCAATATAAATTCATCAGTGTTGGAATCAAGTCAATAAACCAACAGAAAGAAAACATGCCATACAATACTTCAAACATACCATACATTTTTTATTGTGAATGAACATGTAGATCAGTGACCAAAAAGTTATTGAGGAAATGAAATTCCCCACAAAAAGGAAAAGCATCTAGAAGAACAACTGTGTACAATGTGTATTACCATAAGTGTAATGATTTTAGTGTTGAACAGAATAAGTTATACAAGTTATAACAGTGGTCACCACATAGGTCTGAAAACGAGTCAGTGATAAGCGTGACAAAGACAACCCTTCATTATACACAAAACCTGTAAAGCTATTCAGGGTGAGGGGTGCAAAACAAGGCTCCTCTGTGTAGTACACACAATCAAACCTCTCCTCAAACCAGTCAATGTCCTCCTGTGAAAATTGCCCCTTCACGAAGAGCCCCCCTGTGTTGTTTGTATAGATTTGGTACCTATGTGGAGACAAGTGAAGATAGTCTTCACTCTCCCAGATCCTCCTCACACACCTGCCTTTAGCCTGGCACAAGACTTCACTACAAAGCTGCGTGGCCGTGGTGACATTCAGGATGTAAGGGTTCATAACTTCCTCTAGGTGGCGTTTTGCAGCTGCACAGGAGGCCTGTGTTACACAAAAATAGTTTTTTTCAAGCTTCCTGCACAATTCAATCACTGTAAGAAGATGGAAACAATTCAGGGTGCTTTGATGTGCCCTTCTACAGAAATTTGCCAGTTCAGAATTGTTTACGGTGATGGTGATGAGAACCAGATGTGAAGTGTTTATGCCCTTACAGAAAGCAATTACGTAAAATTCTTATGGTAAGCCTGGGCTCTGGTTCTTGGGACCTTAAACAGGATTTTTTGGGGGCGGGGGGTGGAGTTTGGTTAGGGGCAGGGCTTGGGACTCATCTTGCTAGCCGATGTACTGTAAAAGTAGAAGGTAACTAATAACAATGATTACCACAACCCATCTAAATAATATACATTGGAACCGGCTAATTTGTGTGCTGCTGATGACTGGATGCTTGTTTGAGGTTCTTCAGTTTTAAACACAGTTAACCTTCTAAGCATTCTGGATCCGGTGGATTGCCTCACAATGCAGGATTTCATGCTTACCCAACTAACTTTAAACTTAGTTGACAGTGGCAACAACATTGCTTTTTGCATGACTTCTCATGTTTCACATAATTGGCTGTTCATCATGAACATCACACTTTTATGTGCGAGTGTGCAAGGTTTATTCACAAGCACAGAGTATCAGACTATTTAAACCTGGATTACCAGCAAAAAATATAACTGCTGTTGTAAAGCAAGTTAACCGCAACAAATAGCACAACACCACAAACAAAAAAATAATTGTTTTAATTTTTCTTTTTTTGTACACGTACATTATTTTATTGAGACATGTTCAACCAGTTGCTTTTATCCCCCTTCACTCCAGCAACAACATACAACATAATGGTACGATAATAACCCAGAAGGTTATTAGGTGGCTCCCTGGTGGTCACAGAGTCCCAAATAGCTGCATATATTGCTTGTTAGGTAGAAACAGTACTGACTTTACATTGTTTAATTTGAATGTAAGGAACTGAAAATTAATGCATTGAGCGAAAGTTCCTCTGATCCCTGTCTGAGGTCAGCAAACAGGATCAGAAAAAGTTATCACTGTCTATTTTTGATAGCAACTGAAATAACTGCATTTGTACTATGGGCATTATGGCCTCTGGCTCCCATCACCACCACTTTAAATATAATCATAGACAATCATTTCTCTACAACGCACTTTTCCTCATTAAAACACTCTGACTTAATATATTGACTATGGAATGATTATGAATTATGGAGATTTAAAAAAGTGTGTAAAGAGAATTCTCCTGTAAATCTAAAAATTTAGGATCTAAATATGTTCCTGTAACAATTTTTAAACATATTATAGTGTTTAGTAGTACTGTTACTCTAATTCAGTAAACATCAGACACCACTTGATTAGGTCTAAAAAATAAGTGTTCATCTTTTACACTGGTGCTTATTTTACGCCAAGCTTTCCCCAGTATGTTCACAAATAAAATAACTATTATGTCTTTAACAAAAGTGTTTACAACCTTAAAAATATGGACTAAGGTGTGCTAAGAAACAGCTGTCATATAGCTTTTTTGTAGGTGTTTTAATACCTCTGAGTTTGTGATATTCATATCACCCCAGGAGATGACTCCAGCAGCTCCTAAAGCAGCGGCTTCTCCTATAGTGTTAACCAGGTCATACTGGGGAACAAGCAAAGCCAATTATTACAGTGAGATGGATAATGCATCATGTTTTGCATTGCAATTATGTGGGTACTTTAAACAGCTTTAGAATTGGTATGTGGTATAAAGTTATATAAAGATACAATAAAGACAGAAATGCAAAAAGGTATAAACACATGGCATAGTAAAGTTATCATATCTCCAAAATGATAACTTTACAGGAGGGGTAAATGTAAATGGAGAAGTAAATGTAACCAGACTTGTTTCCAAGTAATTTCAGGTCATTTTCTTTGGTCTATTGATTCTACATTTACACACAATGCAATAGGCACCAAGGCATTTTTTCAAATTCTGTAAAACTTAAAAATGCCAAAAACGGAGATACAAGGTTTTGTTCCAACAGCAGCAACATGTAAGGTAACAGATTATACAAGTTATGAAGCTGATACACATTTCGACAGGGAAACCTACTTAAAACCCAGAATCGAACCAAACTAGAGAACTGCACTACATTTCTCTGTTCAAGCACATGTATCTAATTCAATCAGGTGCATTTGAGCACCAAAACTGTGCTAGACGCTGGCAATCAAGAGCCACCCTTCTCTAAGACACATCCCACTGACCTCAGACAGGTAGTTGACATCACTGTCTTTGAAGCAGGGTCGTACATATGCATATACAGGAACAGCGTAAGTCTTGTTGGAGAGCCTGGACACCCGCATAGCCTCCTGGACCCTATGACGGACATAGAGTTTGGCCTGGTAGGATTTCTGTAACACAAGCTCCAAATAGATGGATGGGAAAAGAGCAGTGGACTCATTCCAAAGCCACAGCAGGTCATTATTCCTCAGCTTTTCTATCTCTGGACATTCTCCAGTGTAATACTCCATGTTACTGTTGTAGTCATAGTTATAACAGTCAGGGTACAAGTAGTAGCCCCATCCACGTGATGGTCTTAAATTCTTTCCGAGGTTCAAGGATTTAAGGAAGTATTTCTTTGCTGCTTCTTCAAATGCCACTGCTGCCAGGGCTTGCGCCTCTTTATAAGACACGGATAGATTCCTCTGCATGATGGCTTCTACAGACAGCTCCCTGTAGATATCTTTGCTACCCCAGTTACGGATCCACTGAGGTCTCCACTCCTCAAAGTCCAGTACAGCCAGCCCAGGCTGATCCTCTGGAATGTAGAAGTTGATGTTCTCTTCAGCCAGCTCCCAGTGCACCTGGAAGTCAATTAGCTGTGGAAGTCCAACTCCACAGTGCTTTCCACATTTCTTGTCCACATAAGGAAAGATGCCAAAGCGGTCAGAATAAAAGATGGAAACACTTTGATTAGTGGCTGATTTTAAGGTGCTGCTCACCATTTGGAAGTAAGACAGATCTAGCTCAATGCCAAAACGACTCCGGCAGAGCTCTGTGGGAGCATTCCACATGAACAGGAAGGGAAAGCCTGGCGTTAGGGGTGAAGCGGTGATCACTGGCCAGCAATAATGGATAAATGTCAACAGCAGAAACAGCAGAATTACCAAGGCATTGCCGAAGAGCCTCATGTTATGGTTTTGTCTTGTCAGCACCTAGAAAAAAAAAATAAGAGTAAAAGTGACAACAAATTTGGGGGAAACACAATTTAAGCAACCTCAGCCTAAATGCTACTAAAAGACTAACTACACTGCCAGCTATAATAGCAACTACAATATGTAATTTCCTTGACTATATTCATTGGAGTTGGTGCTTTAGTACCCCAGAGATTTCTTTGCTCTGTATTTTTTCTGGTTTGGCAAGCATTTTTTAAATGTATTTTTGTTTGATAAGCACATTTCAATTAATTCAAAGATTCTCATAATGACATCACTGCACATTCTGTACCAACAACTGCTTTATATTTAGTGTTACACAAACCATTTAATACAGTGGTGTACAGCCCTGCTTCAGGACCTCCACAGAGCCTAGCTCCAGCCATAAGCCAGCACACCTGCTCCAGCTTATTAAAGTCTGCAGAAATCCTTGATTGGCTGGATCAGGTGCTGGGTCATAAAGAGAGGGGAATGAGACTTCTACAGCAAAGTAGCACACTAGGAGGAGAGTTGTGTTATTTTTTTTTTTTCTGTCCAAACATAATGCTAAGGACAAAGAAAGAATATTCTAAACCAAGCATTACCAGTTACACATGTACCACAGGTATTATCAAATTTGACTAAACTGCCATGGAAATGGTTCAAATGCATAATTATTTTGGAACTCTTTTCCTGAGTCTCCATGGCTCCTGTGTCTCCAAGTCAGTACTTGAAAGACTGTTTATGTTTAGCAAGACCACTTGCTGGTCCACCTTCCACAGCTTCATTATGATACCAGTGCAACACATTATTTTGATTTAATCAAACGAATTCCCATCGAGGGCAGCTCAGAGTCTAAAACACACATCATAATATCACTTACAATTCCATTTAACTTCCACCCTAGGAGATTCTACAGCAGTACCTCTGCCCCATTGGTCCTTACCTGCCTGGATCTGCCCTAATACTGCCTGCTCAATTATCTCCTACACCTGTGTGCTTTGAACCGTGCAATAAACGTCTGCGTATATATGTGCGTAGTTTCAAGTTTCATTTGGTTTGTGTTGCTCATGGGAAATAACACTAAAACATGTTTAACATGGAACAAAGACTGCCAGCAAACTGAATAAATGATATAGTCTACTAAGAGGCAATGATATCTTGGATATTGCACTAATACTACTTAGCATTTCTGGCCTTTCTTTTTTAGTGACAAGCTCTACACACCATAGCTTAATCTGAATGTTAAAAGGTGTCTGTACTAAGGCCTGCTAGTCAATAGAGAATTCTGCAGATTTTTAAACAGTTCAACAAAAATGAATCATTAATATGAAAAAATGAAATTACATACTGAGTAAACAATCAGCTTAATCCTAAATGAAAAACATGACTGCAAAATGACAGAGAGCGTCTGTGAGCGAGTCCTAAATGAATGAGGATGAGTGGAGCTAAACAGCTAAAGCCAACATGTTAAAGGGACAGTTTCCTATTCCTTTTAATTTATTTTTTCTCTTTGAGGTCCACTTATAACATTGGTGTGATTTTAACTACCAAACATGAAATCATTTGGCATGACCATTTTCAACCTCTGTTTATCCCTTTAAGACCGAGCTAAGATGCATGAGCTCTGTTTTGATTGGCTGTCTTGTATTGAGCCTCATTCAGAAAAGCACTCAGAGCTGAAACACTCCTCAGAACGGTGTTTCCCAACCCTGGTCCTGGAGGCACCGTACCCTGTATGTTTCAAATCATTCCCTGCTTCACACACACCTGATTCAACTAATCATCTCATTAACAAACCCTTTCAGAGTAGCAGGGGGTGTGTTAAAGCAGGGAATCCATTAACAATTGTGCAGGGCATGGTGTCTTTAGGAACAGGGTTGAGAAACACTGCCTTAAAACTTCAGTATGAGTGGGTGGTGCTTAACTGCTGGAGGTTGAATAGGTGAATTATATGTATCTGAGTTCCTGTGACATCACAGAAACAATGAATTCAAAACAGACTGATTTTGCAGCTTAGTTTCCATATGTGGACTGTATGGAGTGAGGAGTAAGTGGTAAATTGAAACTTGGTTGGGCTAGTTATCTGTGTGTTCTAACCACACCAGCAGGCCACAGATAAATCTCAGTAAAATTCCAATAAATGTACTTAAGTATGGGGAGTAAAAGTAGCATGATTTATTATGGCTCTAATGTCCTATTACCATTTCTGGAACAAGACTCTTAATCAACTCACTTTAGGTGAAGAGACTCCAGTGTCTCTCAGTCCACCAGTCTTTAATAGAAGGTCATTACTTAGTCTGACACTGATGTCTATTCAAATGATCATAAGTACAGAACACTGAAGGAGAAAAGTTTCCTTTAGGTAGAACTAAAAAATAACTTTTTGCAAACAAGCAAAGTTTCAGTTTAAGATTTATTTGCAACTTAAGTTAAAGTTTAATAAAAGCTTGCTTTAAACAGGTTTACAATTTTTTCTTTAATGTTTTCCATTACTATACTGCATTTGTAGGTCTCTGTTCACAAACATAAACTAACCAAATTTACTATGAAAAAATAAATAGTGTTTGTATAAATGCAGAGAAAGACACTCGCCAGTCACAAGTGCATTTCTATATTGTGGTCTATTTACCCACAAAGTCAGGAACAATATGTTTCATCTGTTTACTAACCCCATCCTGCTTTACCCACCAGGTGGTCCTTGATGTAGTCCAGGCCTGAAATGGACATTTCCATGGATGCTAAGAATCCATGAATGAGCTTGTTCATTTTGACATGTTATGTTTTACGCGCATATAAACCGAAAGGAACTACATTTCGCATAATGTAGTGTGTAGTGAGTAGGAAGTAAGATATTAGAGTTTGAAATGTAGTGGAGTTAAAGTACAAAATCGTCCAAAATGGAAATACTTTAGTAAAGTGCAGATACACAGAAAAACGATTTAAGTACAGTAATTAATTACATTTACTTTGTTAATGTCCACCACTGAATCTGAACTATATTGAATTTACAGCTCTGCACCAACCAGCTCTCTACCTCCAAACTTTTAAACAGTGCTTCCCAAAGGCATTTCCACTGAAATATATACTCTATTACCTTAACCTCCTACCTCAGACTAACTAATAATACATCTGTGTGTGTGCATATGTATTTACTATTTTTATGTTGATAACAGAAAAGGAGAAATTAACTGAATGACATCGAAACACGACATACTAGTCCTGGGTGGTATAAAAAAAATGTAGTATCATTATATTTTCTAGTATATCACATGATCATATCAGATGATATTAATGCTGGCATAAATAAAGTTGAGTCCTTGCTTCCTGAGTACTCTACCTTAAAAGAATGTCTAATAAACATAAATACATAAATTATGTCAAATAAGCTTTTTTCTGTTCTGCCTCTCCTTAAACTATAAAAGTGAAAAGTATATATTAGTATATAAATATTAACTAGACATTAATATAAAAATATATAAATATGAACTAGACATATGAACTAGAAAATACATTTAGAAACCTTACTATATATTTGTTTGAATGTGAATATGTTTCATTATGTTTAAATAAGTCTTTAATATAAATGCTAAAGCACCCAGCAAGTGACATATATTGTAACAATTGACACATTGTGTAATACATTATGTGTGGAATTCTAAATACATTTTGACAATTAACTAGTTTAGAGCTATTTTACTCCTATATGATTTTTAGTGAGAGCCTTGTGCTCCCACTATCCATGTATCCATGGATCAAATATCCATGTATCAAATGTTGTGTACTGTTGTGACAATGCTGTCTAGGAGCGTGTGTGTGTGTGTGTGTGTGTGTGTGTGTTTGTAGTTTTATGAAGTAATGTATTTCAGAATATTATTATTTTTCATATGCATGTTGTATTTTACACTATAGAAGAAGCAGCTGTTCCCACACAACTGTTTAACTTTATTTAAGGCTCTGTTTAGCTTTAGTCTTGCTTCATAAGTGGATTGGATTTCATAACATCTCACTCTGAGCATTGATACATATAACTTACTTGACTGTCAGTGGTAGATTCATGCTGTCTTCCTGAACTAAACATAAAAACAATGTAAACAAGAGGCTGATTCCCTCTCACTATAAGAGTCCTTCTAGAAAATGAACCCAGAACATAACATGCAGGGGAAATAAACCCAAATAACATGTACCCTATTTTCTAAACATGTTACAGTATTTCTGTTTTGGTGTGTGTGTGTGTGTGTGTGTGTGTGTGTTTTGTATGTAATAATGGCAGTGCTGCTCTTTGGCCCCCTCTTGCTCTCACACCTGCAAGTTCTTCTGTTTGCAGCTGGCCTCACCCAGAATCATTTTTTCCAGTTTTCCAGCCCAGTTCAGAGCTTATGACGGTAACTCTGCAGTGCCCTTCTGGAAAAGAACAGGAATACACAGAGAGATAGACAGACAGGCAGTGATTTGTTCCGAGCTGAACTTGTTCAGCGAAGCTCTTCACGGTGACCATTTTTCTAATAAAGAGACAAAAATACACACAGCTGTTAATTAATACTAGAAAACTAGACTATCACAGTTCTTGACACAGTCCAACTGTGTCAACTGTTGTGTATAAGATGCGCTTATTTCTGTTATCAACATTTGAAGCTTGTCATGCTAATCACTTTAGGCACAAGTTATCCAGTAAAGTCTGGAAACCAACAGAAGACATGTTAAAGAAACTACAATCAACTGTCACTGGCTTACAAAGCCCAGAATTTATCTTGGGGGTGCTACACATTTGTACCACTTAAGTATCTTTTTGTTTTGTTGCTCACCGAAATGCTCATTGACTTTCTAATCAGCTTGGTGAATCAATGTGGTGGCAGTCTTTCCTGCTTGATATTTCTACATCAGTGATTTCTACATCAGTCTTGAATGTATCTATTAAATGCCAAACAAGCAACACTAAGAATCATTACAGCCTTATTAGTCTGGGAGGCATTAGTGCTTAACATCATCCTGTTAGTCATCTAGTAATAAAAAAGACACTTGCAGACTCAGCCTTGCTACAGATTTCTCTTGTCACAGCTGGCTTTTTTTTGCTCTGCATTTTCAACCCATCTAGAACTTCTGCCTCCAGAGAGAAAGAATGTGAGACAGAGGATGGGAGAGGAAGAGCCTACATAGCTTAATGTACAGACAATCTACATCATACACACTTACACCTGCTGTAACAAGAACCAAACTTCCTTCTTTGTAGAAGGCGAGATCAGCTTAGTGTAGCTTAGTCACCTCCATACCGACTCTCATGGTGTCATAGATCACAGACATTAACTTTCTGATTAAGATATATTAGGCATACAGCATTAAGTAATAAGGACTGAGCAAGGAAGGTTTTTGTAAACATTACAGGGATTACACAACCTAAGTGGTCAATAATATTTACACCAGTCTTGGAGGCAGCCTAAGAGATGGTAGTGTGTTCACATATTGAAGCTAGTATACTTTACATCTAATTAAAACACTGCCACATAAAGTCATCACTGACCTTTTGATCAGCCTAGGAGGAAGTCTTTCCTAGCAGCTTTTTCATAGTGTACCATTCACATCAGCCTTCAAGTGCCAAAGAAGAAACAAGGCATATTGATTGATGTTCTAATCAGCCTGTGAGATGATTAAGGAGAGTGTCACCTATGATGATATTTATTATCATCATTTAAGACCACTGCAATTTTACAGCAGCTTTAGATCTTCTAACTAAACAAAAATGCCAGAATTCAATATAAAAATGACATAGCATCTAATCTTTTATTAGTAATGTGTTTTATCAACTTTTGAAGAAGTGCAGTGACATCAGCCTGGAGCGCATCTGTGTATTGCCAGTATTACATTAAAAGGCAAGTACCCTGTACATTACAGAAGATTGATTAAATACAAAATAGCCATAAGGCTAAACTTTAAATCAACCTTTGTGTTATCTGCCTTGCAATTAGATTGGAAGGATGCACATTTTTCTTTTCAGCTTTGGAAGCACTTTACGGTCCTGGCCAAAAGACATCAACATTTTCTTTATGAGAAAGAATGTCCTAGTTTTTTAGTTTTTCTCAATTTCAGTCCCTCAGCCCTGCATCTGCAATGTTCCTCTGTTTCCTGGCTCCTTAGTTTGCTAACTAGCTAGTGAACACACTACAAACATTGGCAGCTGCTGCTCTATCTAGCTTGCCTCCCGAGCACTATTATACTTTTTTAACATTACCATGTGTTTCAATAATTGGAACTATTGTTGTTTCACTGCTGTGGCAACACTAAAGAAGTTTAAACCAACTGCAGCTGTAGTGAACCTGCCTGGAAGGTGTTTCATTTTAATCCCACACACAGTGGGAAGGACAACTAGAGATACAAAAAAGGATTATGATTGGAAACTGTAGCATTTCCAGAAATGTAGACTTCCATGTCAACAAAATATTTGGAAGGTGTGACAGAATCAAGCCTTTTCCTTTATCTGACTGCAAACACAAAATTCTGGAGTTTGCTAGATGTTACTGGACCGTTGACTGCAACTGTAAATTATGTGGTCAAAAGTAGAGCTTTTTAATACCAAACATTCAAAGTGGGTTTGGCATGAAAAGAAGAATAGTTGTATAGAAAACATCCCTAAGTACAATGGAGGATCTGTGATGTTTTGGAGCTACCTCAGTCCCCTTACCTAAACCCAATTGAACCCATTTTTAAGTATTTGCTTTGTATTTTCCAATCTCATAAGACATTATAGGAGAAACATTGATGTTGTTTGTGTTGGCAAATGGGTGGTGCACTAAGGTGTGCAAGAATTGTAACATGTATTGTGGACTAAATGTAAGTTGAAATTTAAGGTAGTTTTCATAGTTTCAGTGTAAGTTATGCTTAACTGTCACCAAGTGTGCTAATAATTATGTAACTATTTTTTTTTCATAAAGATCAAGTCATTTGATAAGCAACAATGCACGGCTGGTTTTGGAGACTAAAACAACAAGGGCAAGTGTCACGCGGCAGAGAACTGGACGCGACGCGCGCTGAGCCACAGTAACAAGAGAGTTTAATTCACACAACAGGGATCAGGCGAAACAAGGCACAACAATACACAGGGGCTAAACTAGATGATACACCGAGGGACAGAGCGAGGGTCAAAAAGCCAGAAGAGCAGTCAGCGGAGGGCAGTCGGAACCGGAAGGGAGAGCAAATCCGTAAGCCAGTAAGAGGAGCGGAAGGGTCGAAAGCCAAAGAGCAGAAGACGAACACCAAAAGCCAATATGGGACAAGCCAGACCAGTAAGCCGAGGGGAACAATTCACAATTGCTAAGAGACTGGGCAAAGCTTCGCAGTGAATGCAGGTGCATGTGTGGCTTATATACTCCTGTGACAGCTGGCCGCAATCAGTAAACCAGCGAGTCGGAACGAGGGGGATAGGAGGAGCGCGAGACTGTGGGTGTGACGTCATCGGACTGTGCCCCCTGGGAACTGGAGTTCGGAGCAGCGGAGGCAGGCAGACCCACAGGCGTGACAGCAAGTAGGATTTGGTGCTTTATAAAAGTGGTGATTCACAGTGTATTTTTGATTATTTGTGATTTTCTAATTTTCTTTTATTTATCATGAATCTGAACTTTATTAGAAATATGTCACAGTGTGAAATGGCCATAATATTTAAAAAAAAATTATGATGATTTGGGAATTCCATTTATGAAACCATTTTTTATTATGTGTATTACTTACACAAATTAGAAC
>CM067474.1:48492495-48508894 GCA_034552555.1 Semaprochilodus insignis | reverse complement strand
TTACACAAATTAAAACACAATTTCTCTTTTAAAATAGGAAGAATCCTTTTTGAAAATGGCATAATAAGCTTTTAGAAGACTTTCTGGTTTCTAAAAGACGTGGAAATCACACTTGAATGACTACTGGAGTCATAGGAGGTGAAATGGATGTGCTGTCAGAACAGTTTTTTCCCACATAGCACTGACAGGTAAACTTGTCTGCAAAGACATTAAGGTCACTTAGAGAAGGCACACCCATAACCAGGTGTTTCCCATTCCATGCCTGAATATGGAAGTTATCTGAGTTAAGGTGGAGGTAGTCATCGGAACTGGGGTCCTTGCGGACGCAGCGTCCGTTGCCCTGGCACAGAGTATCACTGCAGAGTTTGGTGGCTGCAGTTACATTCACCACATAAGGGTTAAGTGTGGATGGTAGGTAGGCAGCCAGTGCTTCACAAGAGGCCTGCAATGGAGAAGAGAGATACAAAATGAGTCAAATAACACAACAGTGTAATGTAGGAGTTTCCAGGTTGTCTTTCCTTTGTATTTCAGCAACCTGTCTCAAAAGAGAACAACTTTAAGTTTTCAAAAGAGCAACAAATAAAGTTTGAAATCTGAATATTTTGGTGAGTTAAATAAGAAAATGTCCATTTGGATGTTGAAGCTATCCTCAAGGTTCAGTCAGTATGGTCCTGCCCAAGAGTTATTTAAATGGTTAATAAGATTTACCATATTGGCAACTACAGCAATTATTGCACATTTTGAACTGTTCCTATCTTACATTAACTGTTTTTAAGAAATTCCATCAGAACTTGGGCCCCTATGGCTGCGCATTATGGTCACGTATACCATCTCTTTTTGATCTCCATGCAACTGCAAGCCAATCAGACTCAGATATCGTCGGTTTTGTTTCTGTTTGTACCAAATTAACTTCGGTGCCTTTGGGTACCAATTTCCAGCACACAGCCCTAATTGTAACCTTTCCAAGGAGTAGTCAAAAAAAATCCAAGAATAAGATGTATAATATTTTGAAATATCACAAATAACCTCAAATAAATGAGGGTAATATGTAAGGTAAGTAAGGTTGGATGGTATAAGAGTCATAACATATACCACAGTATTCAAAAATGCTCTATTTAAAAATACCCCTGCCTTTCAAATTTATGCTGTTTCAAAGTTATTAATAAAAACATTGCACCCATTTGTATTTTAGATGAGATCACCAATTGGTGGTGCAGACAGAAAAAGAGGAGGAATCAAAGCCAGGAAAAACAAAGCATGACAGCAGTCCAGAGCTACACACATCACAAAACATATTTGATTTCTTGCTTTCACTCTAAAACCAGTCACTTGACTTTGCACCCTTTACATACTATAAACAAATTTTATCTTTTTAATTTCTAAATATTTTAATTCTGTTTGTAAAGGTTTTAGTTTTTCATTTTTTATATTGTTTTATTATTATTTTATTTCCATTTTGGAATCTTTGTTTTCCTCGTCTTAATATGTTATTTTTCCCTTCCCTGTGACTCTTGGCTACATTGTAAATGAGGGTCCCCCCTCAATGTAAACCTGATCTTAAATAAAGAATGATGATCAGTTAGCTAGAACCAAGAGTGTGTTGTGGTGCGTGGTATGCTTAATCTGCTAACTAAGCTATCATTAGCTTGGCCAAAACTCTACCGTCCCAAAACACCACAGAACAGGTTTGATTTCTGGCGCTCCGACACCAGTCACTTCACTTTTTTCCTCTCTCAGACATAGTTTTTAGCATCTATGTTTATTTCAGCAGACCATCAGTTAGTCAGAATGAAACCTATACTTTGCTGTGTTGCACTGTTTTGGTCTGTACCCTGCCCAAGCTAACATTAAGTTAGGTGATGAGCTACAGATCCAAATGCCATGGAACAGGTTTAATTTACTTATTTGTTAAAAAGTTACTTATTTGATGACTATGTATAAGCATCTTTGAATTCTGCACTGTATTAGCACATTCTATGGCAGAATGTAAAAAGATCTATTTATAACTGAAATTTAACAGAAGGTAGACCTTGCAGCAAGACAATGACCCTAAATACACCATTAAGTATACCAGAGATTGGTTAAGGTGGACATTTTCTGACATGCCAAGTCCAGAACTTAATCCAATGGACATTTTGTGGTAGGTACTGAAGCACAAACTTAATGCAACAAATCTTTGGTTCAATAAATGTATAAAAGATGTATCATTATCTGATATATGTTATGGAATTTTCTCTGTCTGTTCACATTTTAGGTCATATTTAAGCAGAGTGTTGTCAAAAAACAGTACAGTGTTAAAAATATTCTAAAAAGAATTCTCAAATATATATCTACAAATGTACCATGTTATGTACCTGTTTACTTCACTCCTCTTATAACTCCTAGGTTAAGAATTACTGGTTTGTAACACTATGATCTATTGTGGATGCTTTATACTGTATTTACTTGAAATGAATTGAATTACTATTATGCTAGTATATATCCTAAGGATCTTTACATCTTAAAAAAAATAATAAAAATAATTTGAATGTATTTGATGATTTAAAACCTCATGTCACAGCTTAAATGATGGGTATATAAAATCCCAAAATAGGACTGTGTGATGTATTTCATCTTACCTTGCTGTTGTAGTCAGTGCTTGCACCCCAGAGCACTGCCCCTGATGCTCCTAAGGCTGCACTCTCCCCAACAGTCCTGACTAGATCTGCCTGAGAGGAAGTGAAAGTACAGGAACAGATCAAAGTTATCTTTAGAAATAACAACTTTGAGTTGTGTGACCATACATATACAATTCCATACTCAATTTTAGAAGCAACAGACTCACCTCACTCAGGTATACTTTGTTCTGATCACGGAAAAGAGGTCGCAGATAAACATAAACAGGGGACGTGTAGCTTGTATTTGGAAGAGCAGACACCCTCACAGCTTCCTTTACCACACCTCTGACGAAGAGAGCTGCTTTGGGATTTTCCCTCAGAGAGAGTGGCAGGTAAGCAGAAGGGAATAGAGCTGTACTGGACTCCCACAGCCAGAGTAGCTCATTGTTACGGGTCATCTCTAATTCGGGACACTCTCCTGTGTACCCAGGGTTGTTCCAGTTGTAATTGTAGCAATCTGGAAACAGGTAGTAGCCCCAGAGGTACTCAGGACGTTGTCTGATCCCCAGGTTCATTGTCTCCTCCATGTAGGACCTGGCTGCTATCTGAAACTCTTCCATGGCAACAGCGACAGCCTTGTCAGGTGATAAAGATGAGTTCTTTTCTTTGGCATATTGAATGGATACCTGTCGATAGATGTCTTTGGAATCCCAGTTCCTTGCCCACAGCGGACGCCATGATTCCCAATCGATAACAGCCAAGCCGGGCTTAAACTCAGGAATGTACTGGGTAATATCGCTACTGCCTTTTAAAAGGTTGGCTGTCATGTTTCCCTTCTGAGGTATACCCCCGTTATACTCTTTCATGGTAGTAGGATCTATGTATGGATATAGTCCAAGCCTGTTGGAATAGAAGAGGAAAAGAAACTGATCAGGTTCACTGGCTGGTGTGGTTACGGCTTGGAACGCAGAAAGGTCCAAAGAGATCTTGAGCTTTTGGCACACAGGGGTGGGTGCATTCCATATGACGGCAAAGGGTCTGTCCGTAAAGAGAGGTGCAGCCGTGAGGGGCAGAGATGAGACAGTGCTGAGGTAGCAGTTCAGAGAGAGGATCAAGATGGACAGGCAAGTAGGAGATCCTCCCAACAGCTCAGTGAAACGCCACATTGTTGAACCCTAAAAGAAACGTACAGTAACCAGTGCATGTTTACTGTGAAGTACATAAGCATGATGCTACATAATACAATGTAAATTCAGTACAGATTGTGTTTTAGTTAGCCAAACTAGGTTTTGGATGCTAAGGTTTTCATGAGAAGTGGTTTAAAATTATAATCATATTATAAACACACTACATTCCCTGGTGGTTAATAGTTGTTACTTAGGTGTTAATACAGCACGATTCATTAGTTCCTGCTTTGTTCCTTAGTAGTTACCTATTTACATATGAAGTTATATTGTAATTGTTACCCTAGTTTTTATTTGGACCACTCGTCACAATGCTATGTGGTGATGCTACGCTATATAAGTCAGCATGTTGTAGTCTAGCTCCTGTAGCTGCTCAATTTAAGCTACAGGCTTCATAGTTGTATTCCACTAGCGATTAGATGAGAAAATGAAAGTATTGTGTTACATACACATCATACAACGACCTTGAGGAAGTTCACTGTTAACTAGTATCTTGATCATGCAACCTAATTAAGAAGTCAGCATACATTAGGCTATCATATCTGGTTAACTGTATGCCCTATATGTCCTTCTGTGTTACGTGGGGAGACAGACTTATATAACATATAACCGGGAGAGAGAAAGAGGTAAATAAAATAAAGTGTAATTAATTTAGTAGGGGAGAGGACCTGCCCCGGGTGGAGGAGTTTAAGTATCTCAGAGTCTTGTTCACAAATGATGGGAAGAGGGATCAGCAACTCAGCCACAAACTGATACAGGCCGCAGCAGTAATGCAGTCGCTGAACCGGCCTGTAGTGGTAAAGAGGGAGTTAAGACATTAGGCAAAGCTCTCTGTTTGCCAGTCTGCCTTTATCCCCAACTTCACCTATGGTCATGAGCATTGGGTAATGACCAAAAAGATGAGATCACTGATATAAGCAGTGGAAATTAGTTATTATTTGCAGGTACTATTCGCAGGGTGGTGGACCACACTCTACTTTGATGGGGTAAGGAGCTGGTAGAGCCACTACTGCTCCACAGTTAAACGAGCCAGTTGAGGTTTGAACATCTGATCCGGATACCCTCTGGCCAGTCAATTCTGCCTGGAACGAGACCTTGAGATTGTCTCAGGGCGCATTGGAGTTGGCCTGGGACCGATTCAGAATAACCCAGTTTAAACTGGAGGAAGCTGCGAGGAACAGGACCACCTGGGCTTCTCAACTTTCCACTACTAAGTGGTTTAAGAAGACGGATGAATGGATGATATAGTAGAGGTTTGAACATATGTTTTCAGGTGAAAGTTAATATGTAAACAAATAGGTAAATGATTAGTTAGTTAAAAGTAAACAGGGTAACTGGAGTTCATGGAACAGTTATATTATAAGGAGGCATGAAAATCATACATAAAAGTCATGAAAGGGAAATTATTTGGTTAAAAAATTCCAGAGTTCACTTTGTGATGTAGAGTTTACTTCCCATCTGTGATGAATATAAGATTTTGGTTAATTTTAAACACCTAATTTATAATGATCTATCAAAACTACGTACCTATATCACTGCAAACAAAATGCAGTTTACTACATGACAAAAAAGCAAAAATTAACTTACACCAACTCACACCAGAATTGTTCTCAGCTTTATTTAACTTTTCTCGAGAGTCTATTGCTTGTCCCCATTAGTAGAGCCACATGATATGAAGTATGATATGAATTGGATGGTCAGATGTGACTTAATCATTTATCAAGTTGTCTAATTCATTTTTCAGCTGAACACATGGGTAGTTTTAATACTGTTGGCTATATTTTGTCAGGTATGCAAAGAAAAACAAGACGGCAAAAGTCAATGTCTAAAATAATGTAAAATAATGTTTAAAATGTTTAGAATTTTAAGCATTTCTATTGCTCCAATAATCACACAATTTTCACACAAGGTAAAGGAGTTCAAAAAAGAAGATTCTAGATGTTTTTTTATTTGTTTGTTTTTAGACAGTGGTGGCTTGTTAAAAGGTAACTCGGTTGGATATGTAGTGAAGGTAGTTATGCTCCCTCAGTAATCCCTTTAGGTCTCCATGTCTAACTGATCTTGTTACAAGGTCTAACTGCCAAAACATGCACACTCCAGGTCACAAATGTGTGTCAGGGTATGCACTTTTTTGAAGTCCCATTTTTTACTTAGTAATGTCCTGTTTTGTTTTGGGTTTTTTTTACATACAATTTAGAGTTTTTACACATAAGCATTTCAAGACTAAATGTGTTACTACAAATCTTTTATAAATGAGGCCCCTGAAGCCAAGCTTTCCTCTTTAAAATAGCATTTTGTAACTATTTTGCAAACAAGAAATTGCTGTTACCTATTACTTCATTCATGTTTATTAGCATGTACTTTAATGATACTCAAAGACTTCTGCACAGTACTACATGTATTGATATTGCACACATTATTACAAAGTTTTGAATTAATTGACTTTATATAATTGTACATCTATTACATATTGTCATTTTTTTCCATTTGTTTTAACTGTACTTAACAAATATACAAACAGACAAAGTATTCTGATCTTACCTAAATAAAACAGACTGCTGGGAGGGATTCACTCAAGCTTCATATTCCAGGTACTTTATGAAATGGTTCAAAAACTTGCCCAGATTTATATAGTGCAGTTATCAATAACAAAATCTTATGTACCCCACTTCTCATTGGTCATTCTTATCTGAACTGCACTTAAACATTCGTTTGAATGTAGTAATTATCAGCACTAGATGGCAGAGTACTCCAGCATAAAGGCCTCAGGTCTTGCATGTCACCACCTACGTAATGAATAGTCATCCTGACCCTCATCAGGTCAATTCTACACATTATCTCGCATCACGCTACAGTATGTACCACAGTGGCTGCTATCTAAGATATTTTCAGGGTTACATTTGACTTGTTTACATTTGATTTCTTGACAGAAACATCACTACACAACTCTATCACTCCTTCAAGTCATTACATAAGTAATTTAGTGTAACGTGGGACGAGACGAGGAGACAGGATGCAAGTTCAAGTCTTTAATGAAAAAACAACAGGAGCAAACAAAAATCAAAGACACTAGGAAAAATAAGAAATAAACACTACCAAGGAACAGGGTTACAAAAAACAACTGACATGGAGACAAAACACCAAGCAAGAACATCAGGGAGTATACATACACAAAGGTTGTGTGATACTGAGATTTTGGTTAGATTATTGCAATGCTCTGTTCCACGGTTTACCCTCCAAAACCCTTCGCCCTCTTCAGTACATTCAAAACTCCGCAGCCAGAGTCTTAGTACACACCAAAAAGTCTGCTCATATCACCCCCATCCTTCATCAGCTACACTGGCTACCAATTGCAGAACGCATCCGCTATATAATCCTGCTACTGACCTTTAAAGCCTTGCACGGACTAACACCCACCTACCTGTTGGCCCTCTTACACCCTTATGCCCCATCTCGTAAGCTAAGGTCCTCTGACTCTGGTCTCCTGGCTGTTCCTAGGTTCAGACTTTCCTCTATGGGTGGCAGGTCCTTTAGTGTTGCTGCCCCCACACTCTGGAACTCCTTACCTTCATCTGTTTGCACTTCTCCCTCTCTTTCCACCTTTAAAACTCACTTAAAACATATCTTTTCTCGGAACATTTTCATTCTTCACGATGATTATTGTTTTATTATTTTTTATTTATTTATTTTTTGTTTGTTTGCCTGCTTGAGATTGTAAAGCGTCCTTGGGTATGTGAAAGGCGCTATAGAAGTTGAACCTATTATTATTATTATTAAGGCTACCCATGAACACCTGGCAAGGGGCCGAGTTACAAACTAGGGACAGGTGAGTGGTATGACAAGAGGGTGGAGACAGGAGGAGCTATAAACCAAAACAAACAGAAGCACATGGAAGAGGAAAACAAAAGGCACATGGACGTGATAAGAGAAAAAGACTGAAACAGAAAACCAGAGAAAACAGAGACAAAAACGAGACAGGACGTGACATTTAGCAGCTTTATTTCTTTTCTCTAAGTGGTTAAAATGTTGGCCTTTGTGCAGCTTGTGCAGCTTTTATTTTAGTGATATATATATATACACAAATAGCAGCCAGAAGATTGAGGAGCTATACTATTTGAGTACTGTTTAGCCCTGTATGTACCTTTTATTACCATGAAATAATTCAAATAAATGGATTAAAATGCATTTCAGGCCAAAATCTTATTACAAAGCTATAATAAACACTGTACCAGGCATCAGGCGGTGTATTCATTTCTTACTATGCTAATTTTCAACACTCATGATTTATTCTTGGGGTGTACCGATCCACCTTTGCAAGCTAGACTGGAGCAGGACATTTCAGAGTGTTAAGTATGTACATTTTTATCTTTCTGTCTGTTGTGTGAGCGTGTCTCAAGCTTGCCAGTAGGCTGGCAGCATGGGTTGTGTTGCAAAGTGACATCACCTTGTAACAGAGAAAAGGGCTGGAATTTGGCAAGCATTTGAGGCACCTGAGAAAAGTGGTTTCTCCCTCTGGTATGTACTTTGTGCTTCATCACTTTGCATCGATTTACTAACACAAAAAGCCGCAAAACACACTAAAGGAAAGAGAAAAGCCAGAAAAGCATGACGGTCCCCCTTTAAACACTTTCTGTGAGATTCAGAGACATTAAACTCTTTACTACGAACAATTCTTGGATGGTTTCTGTAGAATGGATCCTTTCACATTAAACCACTCTGATGTTTGTGAAGAAAATTGTCTGAACATTTTAGTGGAGTTCCCTTCGAATGCTGTGGCTTTGTCAGTTTGATCTGCTGTGCAATGGCCTTGCTCTGCTTTGCTTACCTTTTACTCATCCTGTAATTGTTAAGTTGCAGCTTTCTACCAAATGAGCATGGTACTTCTTACTGCCTTTGCTGAGACACACATTTTGTGTAACAGGCTTCTGTCAGTTGTGAGCAAAGTTTTTCAGACTCAGAGTGAGACAATAATTGCTAAAACACATTAGCTGTCACACAGTAGTACTCAGCATAGTGGGTGAAATACCCTTCAAAATGAGGGAACCATACTTTCTGCACTCCAACTATAAGATATGAAAACAAACTCTGTCTTATATCGGCATTTCTCATCATGTATTGTCCTTCTTACATCACCAAGAAAACAATGCTATCACTGGAAGCTAAAACAGGTCAAGGACATATTGTGCTGTGACAACAATCCTGTTATGAATATACGTAATTTATGTTCTTTACAAATACAATACTGAGATTAGTTTTAGAAGTCTCTGACATAACTGCTTGTTGCCTCAATAGGGGTACAGATTTCAGAAAGTCAGTTTTAAGATTTGAATTGAACTGAATTGTTTTGCAACAACACCTTTTCATCTAAGGCAAACCTTAAGAGATGAAATCACTGAATTGCACATTTTTAGGGTCAAGCTCTTTATCTAATGGTCATAGTATGTCTTTATATTATGTGCGTAGTATATGCATTCCACAACCCATAATTATAAGCTCTCTTTTTTCCTTTCACAATTTACCTTTTACAATTAAACTTTTAGAAAATTAAATAATTTTGCTCACAATTATTCAGTACCATTTCCATGTTTATCAGCATGTCATAGTCTAGGGTCTGGTCTCCAAATTCAGAATAGACTGAAAATGAGCTGACTGGCTACAGATTTCAGAAAAAGGAAGAATCGTTTGATACAGCTTACAATTTTTGCATCCAGAAGTCTTGTTATTGACTCAAAATTTAATGTGTGGGTAATAATTGTGATTGAGAGATGTATGAAAGGAATGGTATATATGCCACAAACAATGCTCTGCATGTACAGATGTTACATGCTGGGTAAATGAAATCACCATCCTACTTTAAAACAGTTGTGTAGTCAGGCTGTGTTTCATTATAACATGTACTATTAAGGTAGATTTGATTTGAGCTGAGCACTGACAGATTAACTAGTTTAAAAGGTTAGTAAATGTTTTCAGTGATGCAGTATATTACAGCATGTCTTCTAGATATTACTGCTTCATTAGTTATTAGTTTTGTATAAGTACAAAATCATCTTAGCTGTAGCTTTGAGCATATTACGGCCAAGATGGGCCACAAGTGTGACACTGACATACTGGTTTCGAGATTTAGAGCCCTGTTTTTTGATACAAACATACAACTCCACACACAGCTATAATGTTTCAAGCAGTAAGTATGCTGCAAGCAGCGCTGTCATACTGAGGATTCCTGATAGTTTAGCAGAGCAGTTTCTGCCTTCGTACCACTGGCAGGTAAACTTGTTGGCCCAGTCACTCACGTCACCGATGGAAGGTTTTCCAATGATGTGGTGTGCCCCAGCACTCATATCAATGTCAAAGCTACTAGGGTTAAGATGCAGGTAGTCGTCCGAGTCATAGTTTTTACGGACACAGCGGCCATTGCCTTGACAGAGCATGTTGCTGCAGTGGTGGGCCGCAGCTGTGACATTGACAATGTACTGCTTTAGAGTGTTAGACAAGTATGTAGACAGAGCTTCACATGATGCCTAAAAGGAAAGAGAAGTTGCATTTTGATTAATACTCATTACTATTAATACTCAACATTACAGTTGGAGAATTATGAGAGCATGAGTTATTATGATCACTTACCTGTTGTTTTACAGTGGTAATGGCCAGAAAACGATTTCTATGCCCCTTAGGGTAAATGCTTAGTGAAAGCATAATGAGAATGTGCAATTGCAAATAGGGTTTTATTTTCATTTTTTCCTCCTTTTTTAGTAATCAGTTAAAAAATCAGAATTATGTTGTCACCTCCAGACAATCATACGTTGCCACGCTCGGCATGACCGGAATTCTAACTTCTCTCACCTGTACCTCATCTGCACTGTTTGTATATATACACTTTCTTCCCCCCTGCCTCTTTGCAAGGTAATGCTGGCTATTGTTTGCGTACTGAGCGTTTTTCTCCAGTGTTGTTTGTCTATCTCGTGCTTGGACCTTTTTGCTCTGTTTTCCGTTTTTTCGCTTTTTGCCTTCCCGTTTGGATTTGTTTGCTCGCGTAGACTGTCGTCCATGTTTTACCTTGGACTGTCACTCGGATTTTGGCTTCGCTTCTCCCCTCTGTTATTATGTCTGTTTAATGTTGCCTGCCGGTATTGCCTCGCACTATAGTTCCGTTAATAAATATCATGTTTTTTTACTCTGCGTGCGTCTGGTCAGTCTCTCTGAGGTCATGACCATCCATGTTTTTTATTCAGAAGCTAAAGCAGCTACTTTTATCACACCCAGAGTTAATTAATTGGCTATACATCATTCCTTTCATACCATTTCTGAGACCATGATATCTGAACATGACACATCCTAATTATTTCGCAGTAACCATTAATTTTGTGACTATGAAACAAGAGGCTGTTATCTTCGTGAGTGCATGCTGAAGTGCTGAGCCACAAATAAGAAATTCCAATATAAAGATGGGATAAAGACTTTACCTTGTCATTGTAATCATAGCTAGAGCCCCACATCACACATCCAGCAGATCCTAAAGCTGCACTCTCACCAATACTCCTAACCAGGTCATCCTGAGGGCAGACAAAATGACATAAATAATTGGTACAATGCAGATTCTACTGCACTTAGGCCTAATGTGTATTCTAGTACTATTACAAACCTTTGCATACAGTGAAACTAAAGCCATTATTGTAGCACTAGAGAGTTGACTGGTTAATCACCCATGGTCAAAGTTTAATATAAAAATATATCATTTCTGCTAAATTCAGTGCATATGATGATAAAATGTATTTTATTATTTGAATACATTGTAAAACATGAAATATAAAAAGTGTTAACATTTTTTCCCAATATGTTAAATTTAATAGTAACGTGTATTAAAATGTGTAAAAGGATGCGTAACATATGACTGTACAAACATGTGTAGTAGCCAGAACATCACATGTTTTGGTGTTATCATATGTGCTTTTGAGGTGTTTTGCTAATTGGCTGCTTAATGAACAAGCCTTTCCTAGGCTTCCTAGGACTTTGATGAAATCTCCTACATACCTCATTCATGTAATATTCCTTCTGATCACGCAAAAGAGGCCGTAGGTACACATAAATGGGAGCAGTGTAGGGACGATGAGGCAGAGCTGCCACTCTCACTGCCTCTTGCACCTGGTAGCGGACAAATAGCGCTGCCTTCTGGCTTCCACTTATGGATTTTGGCATGTATGCTGAAGGAAAGAGCGCAGTGCTGGTTTCCCACAGCCAGAGAAGTTCCGTATTTAACCGTGTTGTGTTCTGAGGACATTTCCCTGTATAGCTCGGATTCTCTAAATCATAGTTATAGCATTCAGGGAACATGTAGAAACCCCAGAGATACTGTGGCCTCTGAGTGATACCCAGCTTCAGAGTCTTCTCCATGTAATCTCTTGCCATGCTCTGAAATTGCTGCCTGGCTTTGTTTGTAGCCTGCTGCATGTTCAGAGAAGGATCCTGCTTAAGAGTGTAGTTGATGGACAGCCTCTTATAGATTTCCCTCAAGTCTGAATTTTGGTCAAACAACGGAAGCCACTCCTCCCAGTCAAGGACGGCCAGGCCAGGTGAGGGGAGTGGAATGTAGCGGTTAAACTCTTCTTTGGCTTTTTCCAGACTGGCAGTTAGATTCCCTCTTTGCGGAATGCCACCATTGTACTGCATCAAGGTCTGAAGGTTTGTGTAGGGAAAGAGCCCTATTCGTTGTTTGTAGAAGAGTGTCAGGCTTTGGTTGTGGACTTTGGCTGGTGTGGTGATGGCCTGGAATGCAGACAAGTCCAATGGGATCTTCAGTTGCTGACATTTTGAAATAGGGGCATTCCATATGACCACAAAAGGCATCTCATCGAAAAGTGGAGCTGCTGTCTGCGGAAGGGTTGATGCCAAACACATCCCAGCTAGGTTGAAGAGGATGATGGAGCACAGTATCTGGGTGTGTCTCTGAGTAAGCAGTGTGAAGCAGCCAATTATGTCCACCTAGAAGATCAAATGAAATACACTGCATGTCACTTTCACAGGCAAGATTTGGGGGACTTCTTTCTAATGAAAACATATTGCAGGACAATATTACAGGACATTGCTGCTATTCAGTGCCATGAAAAAAGTATTTGCCCCTCCTGTTTACCCCTGTCTTTGCACATTAAATGGCTTCAGATGCTGATACAAAATGTAATGTAACGCAAGGAGAACATGAGGAAACATGTTTTTAAATTATAATTATATTTCATGACACTAGTGTAAGAGCACTGCAACATTTTGTGAGCATCACTTACATTATTATAATATAATCATAAGACTATAAAAAGTCACATTGCATTACATTGCAGTGCTGTTAAAACAGAATATGGTAACCAAGGGAATGATATAGATATTACCAAGAAAATAGCCTTATGTTTAAAAACAATAAGCCTTTAATAATACACTACACATTAAACTGCTATATTGCAGTTATACAGCACATTATAGAACACATTTTTAGGAAGAAATGCTTCTAAACAAACTATCAATCTCTGAAGAGCATGCATGAAATGTATATGAAAATATATTTAATGATGACGATCTATGAAAATGTTCAAATTAAACCTGACTTTCTTTGCTTTAAGCTCATAATAATTGTTTCAATTCAAATCAATACAGGAGCCAAATGACAAGAAACATGCATGTTCTACATTTTAATGTCAGTATATTAAAAACAACAAGAAACTCTGAAACAAAGAGAGTAAGAGAAATGTTACTGTCGTTTATTTGCAGTGCATCAGGATTCAAGCAATATTTCCTACACATTGCCTTGTCTTCATTAATATTTGATTAACAATACAAAGTTCATACGCAGAGTCAATACACAATGCATTTCTTTTGAAAAGTTGATGTTGACCTTTGACAGATATTGGAGATGTGGGGATGAGGTAATTAAAGAGATGGTGTGCAAATGTAACTGAAGGAAAAATATAACAGTATATAACAGTATCAAATATATTTGTTTGGTTTATTTAGGCAGTTATTTGGATATAAGCATGATGATTAAGACATTTTCTCAAACCAAGGTAAAATATCTTATGGCCATCTTTTAAAAGCTGTAATGGAGAAAAGCTACAGAAAATACTGAGGTATAGACCCTGAACTCCTGTTTCCTGCATCATTTTTGGCTCACAAAGGGAAAATCAAAAATATATAGTTTGGCAGTTTCAATTAGCATATAAAACCAATAAAACATATCCTTAACTCTTAGTGTTGAAATTTTGCTCATGCAACATAAGAATAGAAAATACATTCCAAGAGTACTGAGTAAAAAAGTCACTAGAAAGGTAGATTTAAAAATTGTCTTAAGTTCTAAAAGTCCTGGTTTTATTCTTCTTATTTCTTTGCTTCGTCTTCCAGCATTCATTATGGATCATCCATAGCTTGAACCATTTGAACCATTTGAAAGACCTTAAAATGCATTAGCATATTAACAGAAGTGTTGGGTACATTACCAGTAACTGAACCAGTAATTTTGCTACATTTCATAGTGGTGTGATAGTGTTGTTGATTCATAAACCATCAAGTTCCCGTTTTGCCAAGCAGTTAGGTATGTTGGATAAACCAAAAGACTATATTACACACACATTGGTTTATAGTTATTGCTGCATTTAGGATTAGAATATTGTTAGGTGGCAGTGGGCTTAAAGGCTATTTAACCTACTGTATGTCTTACTACATTTTTACTGTCATGAATTGGTCATTTATCAATTTCACAATACTGTTATTGATAGAATGCTTGATGACATTGTTGGTGAGAACACCAGTGAACACTAGTGAGCATGCTTAGAAGCTATGATGAAACAAGACATGTAACTAGCCTACACTGAAAAAGTAAATGTGAGGTTGTTCTTGCTTCAGGCAACATGGGTGATAAAGCCATTACCATACATTGTTACACATAAACTGCAATTAAGTGCAAAACTGATACATCAGATTGTATCCTCAAGTCTACTGGATCGATCTGTACTCCCTGAAATCAAGTAATCGTGCAGCAAGCAGTGTCCACAGGGTGAGAGCTGCAACTTTGGGTTCACTGGGTAACATCAGTGCCTTAAAAGATGCATAGAGTTTCCAGTCCAAGCCGAATATAGATTTCATAAAGAACTTAAGCAACAAGCTAACGACAAGCTAAACAGTACTTACATAGCTTACTTAGCGTAGGGTTAGAATGTATTGTGTGCAAACAAGGCTCACTTTTTCGAGTAGGGCTACATGGAAAACAGCACAGTACCAAATACAGTAAAACAGTAATTATTATTAAGTAACACTAACTCAACAACAAGGCTGGACTGTTCCCCATAGAGTTGTATTGCTTTCAGGAACCTTATTACTAATATATGGCATGACTGCATACAATCAAGACATTATGTAAAGGCCTACTCTAAAGTCTCTAAATACAAACATAGGTCACTGCATGTGCCATCAGATAGCTGTACCAGGCTTCTTCAAACACAGCTAAAAGTAAACAGAACAAGCAGCACCGTCAGGGTAAAGGCATTTCCCCCACACCAGGCAGAGCTCTCTGCCCCTTCCTCCTGCCCTTCCTTGTCCTTCTCCTCATCCTCCTCTTCCTGCGTTGGCTCAGTGATGTCACAGCGCTCTCCTTCGTAACCCTGATAACAGTGGCAGCGGAATCGTTCAGCCAGAAGCTGCAGCTCGTGCTGTGAATGCCACCCAGTGACAGTAAATGTGCCATTGCGATTGGCCAGGATGCGGTAGCTGCGACGGCTCAGGTGCAGGTAATGCGCCGCCTGCAGGTCTCGACGGACGCAGCGACCATTGGATTGGCACAGGAATTCGCTGCACACTTCAGCTGCCCGGGTCACATTGGTGATGTACTGGCCTAGTCTGTGGTTCAGGAACGCCTTCACCTTGGAGCAGTTGTACTGCAATCACATGCATAGAACCGTAAAGAAACAACATGAGTAAATTGTTTTGACGGCTATTAAGCAGTGCAAGAAATGGTAGAAGTAAACAAATTATTTAACTCAAGTAAATGTGCAAATGCACATCTTAAAGTACAGTTTGATTCATGTTATCAGTCAAATTGCTGCATTTTGAGGCAAATGAGTTTGTCTGATGAAATGACTGTTCTGAACATTGTACACAGAGAATAGAGAGCCTGATCCTTTTTGATAAATAGTATGAAGTACACATACTGTATTTCCTTTCAGATGTATTGAGTAAAAGAACAGGCATTATAAATGAGAAGATAGGTCGCTGATTAATAAATGAATTGAAAAGCTTGTGACAACATGGCGTCTGTTTAAGGAGAAAGTTCCATCCTTCAATTAAAAGAGTCAGTCAGCTTTCTGGTAAAGCGGCTTTCTGGGAAAAGCAGGCTGCAGTTGCGGAATTCTGGGCCAGCACAGTAGCCAGCACAACAAATGTATTTGTGTTGTTTGAGCCAAACAGTATGGGGGTGAGTTTCCCGAAGGCGATCAGTCTTAGCAAATAATGAACCAACTAACACAGGATGTAAGGCAAGAACAAGTTGGCTCAGCAAGGGTTTCCCAAATCATCTTCTTTTTCTTGTTATTATTGTCATTATTATTATTATTATTATTATTAGTAGTAGTAGTAGTAGTAGTAGTAGTA
>CM067474.1:48447480-48492271 GCA_034552555.1 Semaprochilodus insignis | reverse complement strand
ATTATTATTATTATTATTATTATTATTGTTCTGTTCCCTCTGACTTCGGCCTCTGGCTTTTAGGTGCTAAACTGCAGGTAAAATCCACTTCAAGAAGTGCTTAGGGAATAACGTTGGGTGTGTTAGTCATGAATTTGTGAGTGAGTTCAAAACATTATGAATTAATGACCAGTCTTAAGTACCTAGCCATAGAAAGCTTTTATGAAGCTCACCCCAGACCATTTATTAGATATTAGTCATATTTTACCAGTGATTTAATGTTAGTAATGTAATGATTACATGTGTTTTTAAACAGTAATTTAGATTGAGTTTCAAGTTTCTAGGTCTCTCCTCATCAAAGAAATAGAAGTCTAGTCTTGTGTGACTGCCATTGATACCAAGATGGCTGCTGGGTGGACACACTTTAGGGCTTATAAGGACTTTCCTATAAGGAAAAAGTTAAAAGTCTGTTAAAAGAAAATCTACATCTTACACATTTATTGTACTTCAGTATTTCCCACCTCTGCAGACCCTGATCTGATCTGAAAGTCTCATTATTTTTAGGTTTTAAGCATTTTGTCCAAAGCTTGAATTTTGCAATTCTTGGTGTAGAGCAGTCACTTACTCTGGAAGATGTGAGGTTAAGGTCCCCCCAGATCACAAAGCCTGCAGCACCTAAAGCAGCACTTTCCCCTATTGTGTGTATCAAGTCCTTCTGTGAAACACAAGATAAAAGCATGGTTTTATACACAGTCACAAAGAGCTTGTTGTATGGCTGGAGTTAAGAGGAACAGTGTCAAAATTTATCAAAGCTGCCTTCAAAATTGATCAAACAGTCTCAAACATATACATTTAACAATGTCATGTAAAATGTATATGTTTCAAATCTGTAATTTAGCAATGTTATGCTAATTGTGTTTTATCAGTTAACATGTTAATGCTACAAGATGGTATATAAATGTTGGTGAGTTACTCAGATTGTATGAAGAAATATTACAGAATACATGAGACAAATTTAATCTGTTTAAGTTAGTGAAATAATGTGCAAATCTCTTGTTGGCTAAATTAAGCAACAGAACATGACTGGGCGATCGTCACAGCCACAATGTTATCAGCAAAAACACACAACCTTCTATTCTATTGCTTTTATACAACAGTTCTACAAAATAAAGAAAACTGCTATGCAAAGCATATTAGCAGTTCCTTCCACCACAGGGTGGAAAACCTTGTGTCACAGTATCAGTATGAGGTTCAAATCTGGTCCAAGTTTTTTTTTAACTATTTACCAGATTGACACTAACCTGATTGATGTCATTCTCCAACCCGTCTGTAAAACATATCACAGCTCATCTTGTTTGATGAAAAGCATTGTTATTTTCTGACTAATTTCAGTTTGTTTGGTTGTTCAGCCAACTGTTGACTGAAAAGTTGCTTAGGGGTAATGAATTTGATGTAGACCTTCTGTCATATTCTTCTTCAGAATCTGTCCAAACTGGCTGCAGGTCACATATTATATATCAGAATTTAAAGAAGTTGGCTAATGTACCCATTTCCTTTTTTTGGATGTCCTAATGTATAAAATTAGCAGTGACTAGCTGCAGTGTAAAGTAGATCGTGTAGTGGTAACTAACTGTTGTTTTTTGATTGCACCTATTGTGCAAACTATCAGCACACTGGAAATGAGTAATTACCTGTGACAGGAACGCCATTGCTTCATCTCTGTAGCCCAACCTTGTATACACATAAGTGGGCAGCTCGTAAGGCAGTGAGGTCAGTGATGCCAGCCTCAGAGACTCTAGTACTCGGTTCTGGGAGAAGTGCAGGTTGCGAATGCTGTCCATGTGGCCTTTACGGATGGCCAGGGCAGGAAACAGGGCAGTGCTGCTGTTCCACAGCCATAACAGCTCGTTGTTGCGAAGACTTTCCTGCATGGGACAAGAACCGCTGTAGTTGTGCGAGTGTACATTGTAATTATGACAGTCCGGATATAGGTAGAAGCCCCAAAGGCCTTTGGGTCGAGTCTGTGTGCCCAGCTGTAGTGTTTCCTGCATGAAGGACATGGCGCTCTTTTCAAAGCGCAGACGTGCCAGCTCTTCTATTTGTTCCTCCGTCACATTGATGTACGCCTGGGAGACAAGCTCACGTGAGCGCTGTCGGTAGATGTCCTTCTTATGCCAGTTGCGACTCCATTGTGGCCTCCAGTACTCCCAATCGATGACCGCCAGGCCATGAAAGTTTTCAGAGGGAATGAAGTGCGCAATGTCTTTGCTGGCCTTGCTGAGATGTGCTTCCAGACTGCAGTTCTGAGGTAGACCTCCATTCACGGGCACCCCTTGCTCAGTATAGAACGGGTAGTAACCCAGACGGTTAGCATAGAAGATGGTAACATTCTGGCCTGTGTGGACAGCTCGTGGACTGCCGCTGATGTGGAAGAGGTCAAGGCTGACGTTTACATTGTACTTGAGGGTGCACATGTCCAGCGGCGCATTCCAGGCAGCCAGGAATGGCTTGCGACCCACCAGGGGCAGCTTAGCGGGTTTCTGGCTAAAGGTAGCATGCACCAAGAGCAGTAGCCAGGCAAGTACAAGGGAATAGGCAACTGGCACAGCTTGATGATGTGAAGCCCCGCAGGGCACACCGGACATCCTGCTCTCTGATTCACCAAAGAGTACTGTCAATCATCCTATGAGGAAGGATAGGCAAGCGATTAGAGAGGAGATAGGTGAAGGCAGTCCAGGGGTTCCTCAACATTACCTTTAACACAAGCCAGGTGGAGGGTTTGTAGACCAAGTGTAAAATGTATTGTTTTGTTAATTTTTTTACCACACCTGTCAGTGACCCAGTCAGCTAGTAGAACTAACCAGTATCTTCACTACTGAACTTAGTAAATATTAATAAGCTTACCAACAAAAACTGCATCGTAAATGATGATAAGTTTGCAGTTAGCTTTGTATTAGCATCACATATATTACTAATTGTTGTTATCTTATTTAGTAGTAATTAATATAATATATAACATATAAATGTAGATATGAAAACATAGATGTAAATAGAGTGGAAATATGATGTACTAGACACCAGAGGGTATATCAAGACGTTTTACCCAGGTAACTTAAGTATATTTTAAGGTGCTAGAAATGTACTTTAATCAGCAAGTACATTTCAAGCACATTATTGTTTTGTGTGCTAACTACACACACACACACACACACACACACACACACACACACACACACACACATATATATATATATATATATATATATATATATAGATAGATAGATATATAGATAGATATATAGATAGATAGATAGATAGATAGTGTGTGTGTGATTACAAGTACATTTTACCTTAGTAGTCCTTCAATGTATACTTAATATAACTATACTACGTATATGAATAGTATATAATTTGCATATTGCATATGTAATAGAAATATATTTTAATATGTACTTAAGTACATCGAAGTGGATCTTAGTGGTGTCTCAAAATAGTACAGTTAAGTACTATTAGTTCTATTTAAGTATATTTTAATAGCACTAATGATATATATTTAGCAGACTAAGTACATATTTAGTATATCAAGCACATGGCACATTTTCAGTACATTAATTATGGTAAGTGCAATAAAGTATATTATGTATACTTAAATGTACTTTAGTGTACGTTTTTGTCTTGGGTATTCAATGAAGTAAAATAATAAATGGTAAATATGTAATTCATTCATTCATTATCTAAGCTGCTTATTTCGTTTGGTCAAGGTGATTGCTGAAGCCTATCAGGTGGAAGGCAGGAAACAGCCTGGACAGGCTGGTAGGTCCATCACAGGACAGACACACAGACCTACACACTCACACCTAGGGGGCAATTTAGCATCTCTAATTCAACTGACAGCATGTCCTTGGACTGTGGAGGATTCATTTGGCTGACATTTACCTAAGTCATTGAGGAATCGTCTACGCACTGTAAATTAAAGTTCTAATAGTAAAAACAATTATCTGTGTTAAGCCAAAAAATTTTTTGAAGGTGGGCTCTTCATCGTTCTGGACATCACAGTTGTCTAAGTAGTTGAAATACATGAAATTGCATAATAGCATTTTAATAGAATCATTTCATGCATTTATCCGCAACGTTTCTATATTTAAAACAGTGATCTGAAACTTTTGACACTAGTGTACATTTGACCTTACTTCAGTGAAGTGGAAAACATATGGACAGTAGTTGCTTTCCAGGGTGGTTTGGGCAGTTCAGTCATAACTGAAGGACATGAGCAGCAATAAAAAGAACTTCAGCGCTGGTGTGGCTTTGTGTGCCTTCTGCTGGTTTGTCTGTGATTTAGATGGTACCTTGATGATTTCAGTCATCACTGAAACCATGTTCAGCTGACCACCAGAATAATAACCACATCCAGCCGCACACACTCACTCTGCGGCGCCTACATAGCCACAATCATAGCTGCCCTTGCCAGAGCCCTGACTGAAAACGACAGTGCCCAGTTTGAGTCATTTACCACATGCAAAGGCAGCTTGCATTATGAATTACAGTCTTACAGAAGTATTCCATTGTTCTTTGGCACGGTTTGGGGCTTCATCTTGAAAGGTCAGTCTACTGTATGTGCTCGGTAAAACGCTCACTGCATATTAACTTGCTAAAATTGTCCTGTCTGTAAATGTTAGACCAATTGTGACAATAGAGGTGGTGTCTTTCGCAAACAAGGGGAATGAGGCCATTACTCAGCAAGTGAGTCTGCGAGCCTTTTTAC
This sequence comes from Semaprochilodus insignis, assembly GCA_034552555.1. Taxonomy (NCBI): domain Eukaryota; kingdom Metazoa; phylum Chordata; class Actinopteri; order Characiformes; family Prochilodontidae; genus Semaprochilodus; species Semaprochilodus insignis. The sequence continues at coordinate 48,487,530 of CM067474.1, read as the reverse complement.
TAGAAAACTTACAAGAAGATTTACAGGGGTCAGCAGAGTATGGAGTCAGTCTCTAGTAACCATGGCAAAAATAACATGTGTAGTCAGACATTATTAATGCCAGTCATCTGCTAAATCAGAGGCTGAAAAATGAGGCACGGCAAGGAATGCAGGCAGACTGCAGATCCCCTTGGTGGTTTCGTTATTGAGTGGAAAGAGCTTGGCTAACAGCGCTAGCTCCTTTTTCCTCAGCACTGGCGTCGGGCCCATGCCATGAGGGGGAAGAATTAAACCACTTCCTGCATAATCAGACTTTACAGCAAGCCTCAGTGATATGGCGATCTGTTCTTCAGAGAGCAGGCTCTCATGGTAGACGTACATATCAGTTCTGTTAGTGTCTCTGCTAAGCATCCCCATCCAAGCAGACGTGGTGTACAGTAAAACCACAGACGTCATCATTCTTAATCACTTTTGAACATTTACAGAAAAGGCTGCACGGAACATTTTACTGAAGCTAGAGTCCCAGAAACTGCTAGGAAGGACAAGAGGAGGTAATCCAGGTCTGTGTTTTGTGAAATAACTTTTACTGGAGGAAAAAATTCCAGGCAGTTGTCTTTAATGCTTTGACCTTGGTAGTCACTGAGACACGAAGACACAGAACTCCAAAGATTGTCACTTTGGTAGCTGGGGGGATTTATTTGTCTTTGAGCTTCTCAAACCCTCAGCTGTCTCTGGTAGTAATTAAGATTAGCATTTATTGGTAAACGTGGTTTTCATGGAAAACTTTCAACCAACATCTTCAGAGAAACCACAGACTGTGCAGAGTCGACCTGACGCAATCATTTCTGATCATCTCCATTAAACTTGGTCCAAATGGAAACATAGGACTTAATGCAAACAAGTATGATACTCAACTGCTTTCATAAGAGGAGACAGCTGGTCTGCTTGAACAGGCAAAAAGTAAAAGCCTCATTTTATGAAATGTGGTTTAGTGCGGAAGGCATCCACAGAGATTCAGTTTTTGCATCACTTAATAATCCCCTTACTCCATGTCATGATTTGAATATTGCTCCAAATTGGCATTAGTTTGATTCAAAGGTCACTCTTAAAACTCTACAATGGTAATTGGTTCATAGCAGAGAAGCTGCCTTAGATTTCTTTACAGTGGTGATGATGGGAACCAGGGGTCACAATGTGTACAATCAAGATATAGACATATTATCTGCAATCTGAAATGATCAGTGAACGTACGGATGTCTTCTGAATTTTTATATGTGGTATCACATTTATTGTCATGTCACATTTACACAGGTGTGAAGGTGAGTGAAAATCTTAGGTGCCTAGTACCTTGCAGTACTTAAAAAAAATACATATTAGACAATAAATATACACAATACTAAACACCAGAATTATCCAAATTATCCTGATTTATATAACAGTAATGTACATTTATGAATAGATGCTATGATATATACAGATGTTCACATTTCAGAATATGCAGTTTGGGGAGTCTGAGGTACATAATAGATACAGAGGATAGAATATTAATATACATACATGCTCCAGATATACAATATATGGATAGAAGATAAACAAGATGTCAGTCTATACGTGCAGGTATAGATATGCTAGATACAAAGTGCAGAGTGATGGTGAGAGTAATGGTGTGGAACGTCCATGGGGATGTAATGCTGATAATGGATAATTAGTGGTCCTACAATGCCCTGCATGTACCTCGGTTGACAATGTCTTAGTCCATAAACTGATCTCCAAACATTGTCCCAGGCATCAGGTAGGGTATTCATAACCACTTCATGCAGTGGCTTTCTTTGATGAATCTTTTACATCCAATTAATCCAACATCTGGTTCCCATCACTGCCAATTCTGACTCAGCAAGTTTCTCTAGAACAGAGTATTTCACACCAAACCACACTGAATGACACTCTTTGCATCTCAGTGAGGCATTTATGATGCTTTTTTATAATCAGTCACAGTAAACTTTTCTGGACACATTGTGGATATCACCAGCACTTACAAGCATTTCCAGACTGCATGTTTGACTATAAAGTGAGCATCAGTAGTCCTTGAGGAACTGTGATACTACATTTTTGCTGTATGTTGAACCCAAACAGATTCCTTTTCTCTGAAGTTAATCCGAGGCCATGTTTTGGTCTAGCATGAAGCACTCCCTCTCAGATTATAAGGAGGAACGTGTGACCTCTTAACAACCCCAGATGTTAATCTAGATCCTGTTTTGACTGCTTCACCAATAGCGATTGTTCAGGAGGGCAGCAGAAATCTCCTGAAGCGGCTGTAGATTTCAAACTAGCTTTAAATGCAGTGTGCATTACTAATCATACCTTTAGCTGTTTATCGTGATGCTTGACCCTGTTCATCAAGAATGACAAGAAGACATGAACCCCGGCATGGGGGCGTAATGACCATTATCCCACAGAAGCTCTTTATCTGGAACTTTATCTCATCTGGTATTTTTGAACCCATCTGATGAGGCAACTTCATTACATTTACTGAGCTTTACAGTCACAAGTGCTCTGTACGTATTAAGTGTAATTGAACTTGCCTCCGCTATGGAAAGCAGATGTTTGTGACAGCTTAATTAGATTTCATTTTCATTTGATTTCCTGTTGAAACATTTGTCTTTAATCTCATCAGTCTAGCTGCAAACCCCAATCAGTGACAAAGTCACATCATTTATACTGTCTTGTGGATGTCCAAATGACACAATTCCACATCTTATACCTTGAGAAGACCCATATAATCAAGGTGAAGACATTCACAGTAACTCCGTCATGCCGGAACCTACACTCTTTGGAACCTACACTCTTAGAGTTAAAAATACCTTCCCTTTCCATACCTTGTTATCTTCTGTGCACCTTCATCAGGCCTACTCTTAAACACTGTCCACAGGCTGCATTAGACATTCACTAACATTTACTTCTGAGAAAGAGGTGCTTTTTAGATGTGGTGTTTCATGCGGTATTGCCTGAGGGCACCAGTGTCAGAAACAGTGAACTCAAACATGCATGCTGCTCAACTATTTGACTAGTGTCGTATTTCCCTTCACCAGCTCATTTAAGAGTGTGAAAATCAATAGTTCCACATGAGACTTGTGTGGAGCACACAGAGGCTTAAGGCAGTGAAAGAGTACTCACCTGAAGGTTCCGCAAGGCCCTTTCAGCGCCACTCCCCTGGGCACATGAGACATGCCCCTCTCTGTGTCCCCAGCATGGCAGCATACTTTCTGTCTGCTGCAAAATCCTCCCACCAGCACTTTTATATACAGAGGGAGTGAGAGAGAGAGAGTGAGTAAAAAAAAAACAAATGAGAGAAAGAAACAGAGAGGGAGAGTTTCCTGAGAGGGAGGAGAAAACAACCACTGAGCCTGAGCAAGAGAACCACAACACTACGATTAGTGCATAGGGAGGAGGGAGAGAGGGAGGAGAGGAGTGAGGAAGGACTCCAGTCCAAATCCCATTGACTGGGTAAGTGAGAGAGAGTGTGTGTGTGTGTGTGTGTGTGTGTGTGTGTGTGTGTGTGTACATACTTGTTTTCACACATTTTCAAGACAGGCTCTGACATAAGCAGGCCAGTGAGAGGTAACCTACCAGCAAAGTGATGCTTATGTAATAGTGCTTTTTTACGGTTGCACCTATATAGGAAGGTTCCAGATGTTTGTCACTGAGGTTAAAATTTACATGTACATGTGTGTGATACATGTAACACATAGACCCCATGTCCTGATTTGCTCTAAAAACATTCACCTGTGTGTGTGTGAGTGTGTGTGTGTGTGTGTGTGTGTGTGTGCTTGTGCATGCATTTGATCCTTCCCCAAGTAATCATGCACAGTAACCGCATCTTACTCAGTTCATCCCCATCAATCAGTATTAGCGGGACAGCATTAGCAGTTAGCGCCTACATGCACTCCAGCCACCTGGCTTGCAGCTCACAGCAGGCTTTCAATGTGCAAAACATAGCTAGTCCTTGTTGTGTAGAGACTGTAAAGCAGGCTTTCGGCTGCCCAAGTTACTTCTCCCTGTGGCCTGTGATTGTCTTGTTTTGCCCTCTTCGTCATTGTCTATTGTGGCAGTAGACTAGACGTTAGTCAGAAATGTATTTTGAGGATGTAATTAAGCCCAAGCAAAACAATACTTCCAAAGGTGTTATTGCTGCGTGGCAATACAGTTTCATGCATATTTGTTATTTAGGTGTCAGAATCCCTCGCCTTAACCACAATCATAGCTGGAGTGTTGTTTAGAATGACTTTATAATGTAATCCAGTGGTACTCACACTCGTTCACACAGGACTGCAGAGGAATTGAATGAATGTAGCTGCATGTAGTCATAGTGAGATCACACAGACAGGCACTCACATGGCAAGTCTTATCCAATTATCTGCCTCTAATGTTAATTCTGCACAGCTCTTTTCTTGAGAGCTCTTCCTCAGACATCAAGGAGCATGCATGGGGACCCTGTGGTGTAATTGACTTTTTTCAGGTTTCGCTTGGAAGAGGCAGCAATACTCACACATAATATCCAACCTATGTTTCACTTAGTTCTCCTACAGCAAAAAATACTCCTAAAGGAATAAAAGTACATAGCCCCTAAGATGACCCGGCAATCGTTTTTAATAATACCCATATAGCATGGTCACAAATTACTATGTTGAAACCACAAATTAAAGTTATAGTTAAATTTCTCAAGACTTGTGGCCTCAGTATAGTTATTTGTAGCCTTAATATAGTAATTTGTAGTTTCGATATAGTAATATGGTACTTGGTATATTTATTTGGGCACTCGGCATAGTAATTTGTGGCCTTAGTATGGTCAATTGTGGCCTCACCTTATTAAAAATGAAACACCATGTCACCTTATATGTTGCACGATAAATTGCTAAATATCTTTATATATTATTTTTATGCCCAGTAAATGACTACAGCAATGTAGGAGCAACACTACATTTAGGTAGTAACAATGCAGGTATTTGTGAATACACAGGATTATGTACAAATTGTAAAATGTACCATTGCTTCCAGTTTCCAAGCCCTGACCCCTTCACTACATATATGCTTAAACAAATAAGACTAAAACATATGAGACAGAGCAGAAACAAAAATAAATCTACACAGAAAATAAACAATATTTTCAGTTTATCTGCCGATAAATGTTAGACCATAAACTGAAGAGGAATTGCTAAATGTTGAACAGTCACTTTCATAGACTTGTCTCTTTAACCTCGAAACTTGTCAGTGGAATCAAAAATGTGCCCATTACCTCCAGTACATTGCTAGTTTAGGAAGGCCATGACGCTACGGGTCAGTTTCCCGTACAGAGACGTACAGAGCTAGTCCTGGATTATGCAGAGATTCTCAACAGAGATTTATTTTAGGGCTTGGCTTAATCCTTGTCCAGGAAACCAACCCTAAAGGTTTTAATGTATACATAGCATTTGACCATTTATACAACTTGGAATATAATTTTAGCACCACTGCAATGCAAACTATCACACATATTTTATCTTTTTATCTAACCTCTAACTGTACAGTCCAAACCTTTTGAACTTCTTTTTAGCACAGGTATGATCTCTAGCATACATAGCATACATTTTGTACATTTTCTGTTATCATGCCATAATCCTCTCATTAGCACACTGACATGCCAAACTGTAGCCCCTCACAAACTGCTTTTTACAGAAGTGTTGAGAAAGTCTGTGTGCTATGGCAACCATTGGACACAAATAATGATCTAAATAATCATAATAAACCACCCAAGAGGAGTTTGTATAATGTTGTATAATTATGTATTGCTCTAATTGTATGGGATCTTGTTAACAGAGGTCAGGGCATCAGGGCCTTCAAAAGTCTGTACAACAACAGTTTTGTTGTATGTCAGTTCAGTTTCCTGAAGGCGCTCAAGGTTCAGCCCCCTATGAGTAACAAATTTCACACACCTTCCCAATGACATTAGCTCTATGATATCGATGGCTTCCTGAAGACAGCAGCTTTTGGAGGCCTCCAGTTCGGAAATTCTTAATTCATCATAAATCAATATACTGTATTTCTTTTGTGTTGTTTTGTTGCTTACAATGATGATGTAAATAAATCAATTACAGAAACACATTTTCCTACATTAGTGCTCATTTTTGCCTTCACATTTCCTTCACTTTCTCCATTCTAGAGGCCTCAGTGTAGTAAAATCACAGAGTGTACCATTAACACGGTTTAATTTATTGATCACTAAGGGAACAGAATGCTGCCAACATCACAGTTTAGTCATTTATTTTAGGCCATTACTCTGGCAAATGGACAATGTCATCCAGATCCAGCTAGCATGGCCTCCAAAGAATGATCCATGAGCTGCTGGAATCTTCCTCTTGCCTCCATGCAGTCGCCTTCCAGACTTCTGCGTGCAGCCAGTGTGGAGACACGTTTGTTCCGATGGGAGGAGTGGGCGAGGAGGAGTCGGGGGGAGGGGGGGGCTGCAGGGTAGGAGAACTTTAGTAGAAAACCACATTCCCACAGCTGAAGGAGTGCGATGGTTGTGTTGGCCCAGAGCTCTGGATCATTGCTGGAGATTTCCTCTACCTCTTGTTCCCCGAGAGAAAAAATCTAATCTATTTTTGAGGCGTAACTCTGTGGACAGGGGCCCTTGTTGGAATCTCAGAAGGAAATGATTAACTCCTTCAAAAACATCTTGACTTTGCAGACAGACACCTTTGGGGTACAGTGTGTGACTGCCATACGTCCAAACACTCGCCTTCCTGTTTTGATGGTCTTGTTATTGCAAAACCACTCTGCAAATTTGGACCTGACCTGCTTTAAGATTTCATCTTAACTGCGGGGTTCTTTCATGTGAATATGCTGACTGAGCCACTAGCCAGATTCTTCTCTCTGAAATTCTTCGTCTCTGCAATTTGAATTTAACGATCTGGGTCCTTACAGTCCCATATAAACATTTCTTTATGTTCTGCAGGTTCAGGTCCACCAGAGACTTTTCATCCTTTATGCCACAGTACTGAAGGTGCCAAAAGGGTTGCCATAGAAAACCACTATTTGTCCCATGAAGAACCGTGAATGGCTTTCTGCAAGAACATTTTAGTAAAGAATCTCCACACATATAAAGGTTAGGCTTTTCCAAGAACCAAGCCAAGAACCATTCACCTTTACATATGTACTGCAGTCTGTTTCTAGTCCTAAAATGCCATATCATATTACACCTGCAAAAGCATATAGGTTATAACATGAGAGCATGAAGAAGAAGAGCAAAGACACAGGGCTCTTTGTGCATGCTGGATGGGGGAGTATATATCTGGACATGTTTAGAGTATTTGGTGAGGTTTGGTCATGCAGAGTCGCCAGCCCTTAAACCTCAGGACATTGCAGTAATCCAAGTGTGGTCTGGATTCTTCGTTACTGTGGCATTCAACCATTTAGTAATCACCATTCCTAGCCTGTTTCCCTCTCTATCTCTCACTTTCTTTTTCTCTGCCTCCAGTTCATCCTGACCACCAAGATCCCACAGTGTCATAGAAAGGTTATATCATTCCCAGTTTCACCTGGAAAATGATGAACTACATGGAAAAAGTTGTATTACATCATTATTCTGAATGCAATACAAGCTCAATTTGCATGTCACTTGGACAGTTTTTTTTTTCCTTTCTTTTATTTTGCATTTTGCCAGCAAACAAAAATTATACGTTGGTTATCCTGCTGAACCTTAAGGCTGTGAAACGTGCTGTGTCAAATGTACTGTGTAATGATCGTGGAGTGTTTTGTCACTTTCTGGGACCTATGAATGTTTCATTCGGTCACTCTGTAAATTACAGACTTCCTGTTAGCTGAAGTCAACTATAGACTCCTGTAAGCAGCAATTAGCAACAAGTGTGTGTGTGACACACCCTGACCTTTAAGATGTAGTGCTAGCACTAGCAGTGGTCCGTGTGTGCACTGTGAGAAACTCTGTGAGCTGCAGTGAAAGTGTGAGTTCTTCACCTACACTGGCTGCCTCATCAATCTTTCAGCACAGGATGGTAGAATCAAAGTTCTCCTGAGTTGTTCTAACAGCTAGATCTGCCAGCTTTCCCATAATGTTGATCTTGGTAGGTTATTTTGTGGATCTTAAGCATGTCCTTTTGTCTCTAACCACATTTCATCATACTGCCTGGGAGGTCTGCTTCATTAAACCACAGGGCCATGTGCCCTCAGTGCCGATTTAGTGCTAGTTTGAACTCTTTTGAAGCCTGAAGCATCATGTATAGTATTTGGTTTGCTTGCTCAGACGGGGCATTTCTTTACAGTAACAAACCTGCTGACTATGAATAACACTTTCCCGCTTAAACTGCCAGAAATGCTGCCACATGATCTCAACCTCTTTAATGAAAGCAAGGATTCTTCCAAAACGAATTAATTTCCTTTATTTATTTAGGTGTAGGCATTTGAAATTGTCCCATAAGCATACGGAAAGTTTGCAGTTTAACACGTTTGAAAAGGGGCATTACAGTAAATCTCATTGAACCTATAAATAAACTGTTTTTCAATGAGTCATGTAATCAGTTTCTGAAAAAGCAGACATCATAGGAAAATCATTTTTAATTGCCTGTATGATTGCACAGGATGTTTTGGTTTACTGATTGTTTCATTCTAATCTTTTAGGGTGCTGCGCGGAGCACAGCAGGCTCAACACTTGGCTCAGTTTGGCTCATAATCATTCCATATACTGTCATGACAAATTACGTTACATTCTAATTTTGCTGTGAACTTTAGTTAGCCACTATGACATCAGGCTTTGTGACATTATGTCATGATGTAAGGTAATGGTAACTGACGCTGTTATATCACCAAAGGAAATTCCTTTATGACAACTCTTCACGCCCAGTGCCGCCAATGAATAAACGAATGAATGAATGAATGAATGAATGAATGAATGAATGAATGAATGGATGAATGAACAGACAAGGAGGGAAAAGGGGGCTTTGGCGACAGTAATGAACCACTATATTCTCCACATCAAATATTTGAAGCTTGTTATCTGATCCAGTTTCTTTCCCCACTGCACAAACATTTAAACATACTCCTGAAACACAGCACTGTTATTTCAGAAGCAGGGGTCGTTGTGTGTGGCAGGATATTTATTTTATATACAGACATTTTACTCCATGGTTCTGACGCTGCTGGATATTATTCTGTTGACTTTAGCCATCTCTCTCTCTCAGTGGTTAGAATCGTTCAGGAACTTTAGGCTATAATTTGGTGTTTTGTAGACCTCCGTCCTCTAAATTGTATGAGGACACTCATAATTAATTCCATGCTGTGCAATAAAGGCATTATTTGCTGTTAACTGTTTAAAATTAATTTGCTGTTAAAAACCTAACATACTGTTTTACTACATGAAACCATTTGCTCCCCTCAGTCACTTCATCATGGCACCAGGCCTGCAACTCATGACATGTGGCATCTCCCATGACATGTTTATAGTATTACTATATACATGTAATCAGTAGTGATCAACTAAGGTATTACTTCCTTACCAACTAGTGATATTAGGTTTTGGAATGGTTGGTAACTTTAATTACCTCTAATCTATATAATGCTGATCTATCTAAACAGTGCTCAGAACTATTTCATCCTGCCATTTAGAGCAGCCATAGAAGATGGATATTATTTTACAGTGCTGTAATTTGCCACTAAAACAAAACAAGCTTTTTAATGAGCTCATGAATAATTTGATTTGCTCTGCTCTGATTTGCTGGTTTACGGCAAGATACCATGATGATCAAATTGAAGAAACATGTCAAAATAGGCACAAACAGGAAAATAAAATCAAACTTAATGTAAATTATTTAGGTCATAATGTAGTAACTATGCTAAGGTACTTGTTAGTAGCTAATGTTACCTATACTTGCGATGCTAATAAAGGTGGAACTGCTCCTCTCTTCAGTCTCTTCAGTGTCTTCAGTGTCAAACACAGAGTGAAGCCTGCTTGATATTGTCCAAGGCCTAAGGAGGTTAAGAAGGTTTGAGATTGTATTTGAAAGACAATAATGGTTAAGAGTTTGTCACTTCACGTTATTTAAGTGCCGAACTCTCCTTATTCAACTATGCCAGTGCAAATACAGTTTTCTATTCTATTGCACCTTTAATTCCAAGGGAAAGATACAAAATGAAAGCTCTTGTGTGATGTATGAGTGGGTTCCCTAACCTCTGAGACACTTGTAATTTTTTTTATTATTCCAGAACATTCTCCAGATAAAGCAGCCTTAGGTATTTAGAAAACTGTAGCCCAGCTGTCGGCTGAGCTTCTTGAAGTAATTTGAAGTCTTAATTTTAGCTTCCTTCTCTATCTAAATAATTTCATCAGAAAATCAAAATGTTTATTGTAAGCTTTGTTTTTTGTCACCACACATCCTAAATACCGTTCCAAAGACAAAGTCATATGAAGGCCGGATTAGAGGATATTGGAAGACTTTTAAGAAGCTTGCCTTTAAGGGGTACTAGGTAAACACTCAAAACAGCAACCTTCCAGTTCCTCCTGACCAAATCGATAACAAGACGGAAAATGATGTCAGAAAATGATGCTTCTCTCCCTTGGTGCTCCTCTGAGCTGACATAGAATCGTCCACACTCTACTGTTCTACAGTAACATATGGGGACAATCAGCTTGTATTTTTAACCATGGACTACAACAAATGAACTTTGACTTATAGTAATTAAGTGCTTTTACAGAAGCAGAGCTCACTTAAAAAAAAACTGCTGTTGGCCAGTAAGCTTGAACATGCTTTAAATGTGTCTAATGTTTTATAGGGTAACTGTAGAATCGCAATGCAACATTTAGCTTATAGTATATGTGCGATATTGAACATTACAATAAATATAATTTAAATTAGAAAAAGTTGTGCTGTCTGTAGGCTACATCATGGCAAATATAATAATGGCCTATGCAGCACCTGAATGAGCAGTAAAGAGATGGACATGTGGCTTGCTTTGCCTTTAAGAACCTGCTATTAGTGGTTAGAGTGCGAGAGAAAGTAAAGTGTTAGTTAGTGTAAGAAATGATGGATAGGGCAAAGGGGACACCACCCTGAACTCTCCCTCTGTCTTTTTCCACCTGTCATGCAATGAGGGGCATTACCCTAATTACAGTTCTAATTCAGCCTGTAGAACTGACCACTGGGATATTTCATTGTAAAAAGTGAACTAAAACTTTATTGAATGACAGAGAGAAGGGATTCGAGCACACTACTGTACCTAAACAGCCCCCCTAATAGTTGTAATACATATATATACATATACATATACATATATATATATATATATATATATATATATATATATATATATATATATGTGAGTTCAAGTTTGTATTGTTGATAGAGATTCTGCTCTTTCCCATCATTCCATTGTCCTCTGAAGACATCCTGATTTATGCTTAACTCTTGCAGAACGGCTGTTCTTGACAATTACAGTCTTGGCTGCCACCGTTGCACTAAAAAAACATTGGGCTATGGGGATTTTGCGGGTTGAAGTTCGAGCTGGGTATACAAAACATGCATCTAAATAAAAAGCTAAGCACTGTTTTAACGTATGCAACATGATTCACCAGTAAGTCGCTCTGTCTTTAGAACCAACATGTTGAGAAGCTTAATCCTACAGGTAAGTTCATATGCACACGTGTACAAACACATGTCACTACTCACCAACCCACTGCACGCACACACTAAGTAAGTCTATACCCTCTTTGATGTGTTTCCCTCTGGACAGCTCAGTAAAGAGACCCAGTGACCCTTCCTCTGTTCCACGTTAAGGCGTGTTCTTCCTCTCCATTTCCCGGCAAGGGGTCTACTGCTGCTGCTTGTGTTGGATAAGTGCATCCCACCCCACCAAACTCCAGGAATTCATTGGTCTCTGGATCCTGTTTCAGGTTTGTGTTTCTGGAGGTGTTCTGGTCCAGACTAACAGCTGTGAGGTGTGTCTGTGTGTGTGCGCGTGACCCTGAAGGCTTCAAGTCTTTTCTTCATTCTTCATTCGTGTACAGTAATCTTCAGCACGCCAGGGTCAATAAATGATGAGAAAGCAAATAAATATTCAGATCTAGTCCAGGGCTGTGGTTTATGCCCGAGGAAAGCTGTACAGCATTATTTTGGTCTTGGGCGAGGACACTGACATTTATCCCCCACCCATAGCATAAAATAATAGCAACATTTGTTATGCAAAAACAGAAACATCAAAAGCTGTTCCACACTGCGTCTTTTGTGCCAGTAAATTGATGTTTAGTTTACACATTCATAGTCAGGGCGGTACTTATAAGATGCAATACCCTGTTCTCCAGAAACATCGCAGTATGAGATGATCTTTTACTTTGGAAACATTAATAAAGTCAGTGAACATAACAAAGTCAGCTTTCTCAGTACTGCAACTCTGACTCACAACACATAGCTTGTTATGATTTGACTGTTTTGTTTCATCCCGCTTGCAAAATGGAACCGAACTGTAAGTATTTGAAACCTTAAGCTGGCACTAGCCACATCTTCAGACCGGTTACATACTTTTTATGCATTTTATCAGTTCTTAAGCATCAGAGATCACTCTTAATTTATTTAATTTCATGTGAAAATGCCCATTAAGTACAATGGATCATCAATTTTTCAGGATCTTTTTGAGGAGATTACATATAAGATAACACACTCTCATAAGGAAGAGGAAAGTCCAAGGAAAATACGTGGATGAAACAGGACATTCCAAACTGGAGTTTACTGAAATAATTAAACTCTGGACTTTTAACAGCCATGCAGGACCTGGTAGACCACCAAAACTGTCACCATCAGATTTAAAGCATATAAAGCTTCATCTGTTTCTGTTGTAACAGAAGCCCACCCAATACCCTACAATATTAACTAGCTATAAGCTGATCCCAAGATGTTATACATAGCCATTTTCATAGCTGTAATTAGCCGTTGTTGCTATTTGTTGTGTTCTTGTTACTGACCCCAAAGCCAGTAAAACATAACTTCAGCCCAGACTCTCCAATGAAGTGAAGCTGAGGGTAGTGAAGTTGATGATTGAACAGGCACAGCAACACAAGCCCTAACACAAGCCTTAACACAAGCCTTATCGTTTTTTTTTTCCTACTACAATTTTAGCATGGGACAAATGCAACTTTTGATGATTAGACTCCAAACCAATGCAAACCACAGCAGAACTTCAAGAGATTTAGCACATCTCAGCAGCAAACAGAGCTAAATCATTTTCTAAATCATTTCTTCTAAGTCTTTGTAAGCTTCAACAAACTATTAAATGTGGTAAAACACAGTGAGCAATAACATCTAAACTGCTGGCTTGGATCATCCTCCTGCACACAAATGTTCAGTGGGCCCCTACATGGCCAACTTTTTGTAGGTGGTCGGTGGTTTTTTCTGAGATCACAGCAGGTAACACAAGGCCAATGCAGAACTCATGATGGCAGCACACTAACCGCGGTGTTGGGCACATCTCCATTATAAGTGCATACTTTTCCAGTGCAGTTTTCTAGCCAAGACAAAGCAATAGTGCGATTACCTACATATTAATGAGAACACAATTTCACACACAAACCCAACAACCAATACAACACTTCCCTATAAAGCATATGTCTGCTCTGTATGTGCACAATAACCCCAATGAAGATGATGTACATCCAAATGGGACAGAAATGTACATAAAAAGCAAGCAAACATAAAAACCCAGACTATTAAGTATCCTAGTTAAAGCATATTTATATATCTAGAAGTATAACTGTATCTTATCTCTGACGACAAATCACAAATCACTGCAAACAAAGATGATGCAATGTTTTAAATTTGGCTTTGAAAAGGAGTCTCCCTTGTTTAACTCTCATAGGTCTTGCTTTCATAGTGACCACATCAACACATTGTTTAAATATTAGTCAAAATCTCTGTTTAAAGTTTGTAATAATTGCTCATGGGGACCCTCTAAGCACTTTGGCCCCTGGGCATGTGCTCATAAAACCCAATGGGTAATTTGGGAGTGAGACTCTCACCCAAAATCAAGTTCATTTATTATATTGTCCGTTACACTTTAAAGTGGCACTTTTTTCCTCCATTCTTTCTACTTTCATGACCATGTAAGCATGTATAGGTTCATTCCTGCAATTTATGACATTTAAGGTAAACATATTTCTCTACGTTTTATTAGACTTCAACAAGTAGTTCTGGATATTTTCTGTAATTTAAAACATTGTGTCACAGAGGCGACCAGCTTGTGTAGCCAAATACAGCCGGCAAGACTGAGGAAGCTAAATCAATCGTTTGTTCATACAGAACAATTTACAGTTTCATGTAATTTTGACAGACTTGTTCAACTATAGCTGGCCCACAGTATGTAATATAGCTAATGAGAGTTAAACTGGTTAGTGATGCCAGGTAGGATGTCAGCTATGGGGTTTACAGTAGTTTCAGCAGCATGTTTCCAAAATCTGATTGGATGGTAGTGGATAGCACTTTCTGGTAAAGTGATGTACAGAGGTGTTTTATTTCAGGTTTTATAGATAAACTCTCTACTACCAGTCCATGCAAGTAACAGGACATGAAGGGTTCTTGATATCAGACAGGAGGCATTATTAATTGGAAAAGTTATTTTTTATACTTTCTTCTTTGTCAGAAAAACATGTGCATCAAGATAGCTTGATATAATTTGATGCCAAAACTGTCAAACAAGAATAACTTAAAACAGACAAGTAAATGAATGAACGTAAGCCATTAAGACTGAATCAAATTGGCTGCTATTTTTATTCACGTTTTCTTCTTTCATCATATGAAACTGAACTCATTCAGAGTGGGTATCGGGGCAGTTATTCAAAGTGGGTGTTAAATGGCAAGAACCTTTGTGTCTGTAAGTAGGAGGCATATTTTTATTAATCAACTTTATTTTTTAACCATACACTTTTGTTTTTGTTGTAATTGTACTGTAAGGAAATAAATACTAGTTAAGACTTGGTCTCAAAGAAGTCTCGATGATGATTTTGGTCTTTGACCCAGTCTTGGTCTGATCTGGACTCTGTTTTGATCTGGTCTCACTGTCATTTAGACTCAGTTTTGACTTGGTTTTAGCCCCCTTCAGACTGAGTCTTGGGCTTGACAATAATGATCTTGACTACAGGCCTACCACACACACACAGACACAGAAAGTCTATCAGCACCTCCATGGTCTCAACAATAGGCTAGATTGTAGTGCACATTTTGTTTGGAGCATGCAAGGATATCTTGTTAAAAGTATCTCGAGTGTGATGAACAGTTGTAGATGTATGTGTTGGTCAGCAGATCGTCACATTGTATAAGCAGTGCATTTAACTGAAGAGGATATGAAATGAAGAGCGATTTTCTCGGACTTCAAAATGTATTAGTGTGTTGTGAAAAAGATAGATAGCAGTTTGGAGCCTAAGCCAAGACAGAGCTGGTCTACCAACTTTGTCATTATATTTGCTGCATTCTTGCAGTGTCTGCAGAAACAGTTCAGAATCCCACAAACTGTGTTTTGTTTTTACAGATCTCATTAAAAGATAACACTTTACGTTCGCAATGTTTTTAAATTTTTAATAACTACTGACACAAATATGACAGTTCTATACGATACAGTATTTCCACATGTCAGATCTGAGTTCCTTTTCTCTTCCTCAGCACTGGTTATAGGATAAGACACTTAATGATGAGACAGAACCCCAGAAATACAATGACAGACAGACAGGAAAAATGAAGAGACAACACGAGCAGCAGCTCCACCAGGAAACTGTCTTTTAGTCTGGGAGGCAGCGGGTTTGCCTTCTGCGGCATCTCACAGTAGATACCTGTCCAGCCCTGGTAACACTGGCAGGTGAACTTGTGCTTCATGTCTAGAATGTCATGGTGGGTAAGCTGTCCACTCACTTTGAAGCGTGGACCGGTGGTTCCTCGATTAAGCTGAATGTTAAAGAAGCGTGGGTTCAGGTGCAGGTAGGCTCCAGAGTCCAAGCTTTTGCGTACACATTTACCATTCTTCTTGCACAGGGCCTTGCTGCACAGCTTGGCTGCAGAGGTAACATTGATGACGTAATGGCCAAGCGGTCCATCAATGTACTTTTTCACTGCCAGACAGTTTCTCTGCAAAGACATTTAACAGTAAATGTAAACAGACTTTCTGGGTTCACTTGTGCTTACTGAATTGGAGTTACCTGTTACACCATGGAAGAACATGACTGAAGGACTCAGGACCACATCCTCTTTCTTTAGTAGGAGGCCTAAGCTCAAAGTAAAAAGATTCACTATGCTGTTCCTGCATGCAAAGGTAAAACACAACCCCTTAAACCCTTAGGATGTTATAAACACGGGAAACATTTCCATAGGATAGTCAATGTATTCTCACCCTTACGCTTTCTGTAAACAGGAAATAAATGAATCCACATAATAAGCACGTATCTTAGCAGTATCACATCACTGTCATACATAAATCAACAGCTGGCGAAGAATCCTCACATCATCATCACACTAACATGACTGGAGTTGTGCTATTTTAGGTTGAGTAACAACATTGCTGAGATTTTGCATTTGGTGAGTTCCAACAATGCATGGATTAAAAAAAAACATATCTTCATTGTCAGAACAAAAGCAGAAGTTAAAAAAAAAGTTTTAATGGAACCTAATCAAGAAAATTATTTATTCCAAGATTATTTATTCCATTTCTGTCAGTCTATCCCTAGTGGAATTCTAAGACAAATTTCAAATTATGTCAAAAACTGAAAAACAACAAAAACGGAGATACATGGCTTTGTCCTGACAGTGAAAGCATGCAGTAAAAGTGATTTGTCATCTCAGTTTAATCAAATACAATTAAATGGAAAACATGAAATGCAATTAAATTAAATGCAATATTATACACTGTATTTTACAAAATCACCATAACTGTAGATGCTTTGTAGAAGCTTTCTTTGTTTTCAAGGTAACCTTCAATTACATGTTTATTATTTGCAACTACACAGATTCTACTAAACCTAGCATTAACCTTAACTTGAACCAAAACCCAAATCCTCAACTGTTGATAATCAGCTGAGTAGTAAAGTGTGACCAAGTCGAATACTAATTTCGTTCACATTGGTGTAATGCATTTTGCCTAATTTGCTAATTTTCTAATTTGTAATGCTTGCTTTGTAATTTAACTTTAGATTGTAACTTTTACTGAGACCAAGTGCTTTTTTCCCATTTTACTTGTTAAATCAGAAACCACAAATATTATCGCAAATACCTCAACGTCCCCTCAGATAAAAAACTTTCATGTAGTCATGTAGTCACAAATTTGTGCTCGTTGTTGCTGGAAATCCACTAACTGATTAAACTTGCTCAAATGTGCCATAGAATGCAAAACTGTATTTACATTGTCATAGCTGAATAATAGGAGTTTGGTGCCCATGACTCTTAAACACTGTTGTTTCCTTCTATAAATACAAATCCTGCATTTGCAAAATAGGATGATAAAATAAACCCAAACTGTTTCCAAAAACTGTTATATAACAATCTCATTAGCATTCATTAACATTTACACCCCCAAAATTTACATACGACGACCCAGCAACAGCAACAAAAATGGCAGACAGATGGAACAGAAAATTTGCAAACCAAGTGGGTGAATAGGAACCTTAATGCCCACTTTCTTTAACAATATCCTGGACAACCTAAACTCATCACAACCACAAAAGCAACATAAGTTGCTTATAATTATAGCCTATTAAGGTTAACATTAACCATAGCTTAATGTTACCTATTGTTAATTGGTAACATTAAGCAATAGGTAATATTAACTGTTATCAGACCTCAAGTAACTCTGATGTCTGTACAGTGGTAGTGGTAGTAACCAAGGGTTGCCATGTCTATAATCCAAACACAGCCGAGTATTTATATGTAATGTTGATGATGGTAAAATAGTCGAAAATCTAAAAAATGTTTTCTTTGGAAACTATTTTGCATTACAATGCCCTTCATGTACCTTTCTGCCACAAATGGACTACAATAAACTGATTATAACACATTTTGAATCAAAAACTTTTCACAAAATGATCAGAAAACAATATGTCACATCAGGTAGCGCATCTCTAATCATTACATGTAGTAACTTCCTGTGAGGAAGCTTGTGGAGGCATTAAACTCTTCAGACATCTGGCTCTAGATCGTAGAAATTCAAATTTGTGTGAAAAAGTGAATGGTAAATTGGTTCCCTGATTGGTCCTTCCACATGGTTTTAATACCAAAACCTCATTAATCCAGATGTTCCATAGCCAAACTGCAAAAAAAGTCTAACATGTTAGGACCACTACAACGGTTCCATGGACATGTACCTGAGATCTAGAGTACTCTGATGAACCCCACAGGACCACTCCAGCTGCTCCCAGTGCTGCGCTCTCTCCAATGGTGTGGACCAGGTCACTCTGAAAAGAGTTTAATACAACAGCACATAATTACTATTGCAGAAGTAAGAAACATTAGTATTTGTTAACCTGTTTACAGTGTGGTTTAAAACTGGACTACTACAAAGACCAATTAGTACAGTTTGCTTTGCTGGACAATATTATCCTCTTTTTACACTTTTGGTGACTGCTGCTGGTCTCTGAAGCATCATTATTAATTACTGAAGCGTTATTCCCAGTTCTAGAAGTGAAACACACTGTCAAAAAGAACATATGAAAGTAACATTGGCTGTGACTTACATATACAATTCCAACATTACCTTCATGTTCGTCAAGATGTATAAATGTGGACAGCCCAATCAAACAGAAAATATTATTGTTCCTGTACCAGCCCTGATCTGGTACATTCCGTTCATAATTTCATGAGTGTTTTACCATATCTCAGGCATTTAAGATCTTTAGGAGTGGAAGACTTTTCACGTGCTAGACCAATGATTAAAACAATCTGTGCATTTGATGGTTTCCATATGCTCTGTAGGAGTAAGGATGGCTACAATTATTCTTACTCTTGACAGCAGAAACGATACAGTACATATGAAAGTGTATGCAATTAAATGTTACTTAGTTAAAACAATCAAAATAAATACTTAAAGGATTATAGTATGGTAAAATTAGACTTTGAGAAGAGGTGTGTAAGAAACTACTTACACTTAATTATATGTACTCTGTGTCAGTTTTCATTATTTATAACTGTCATGTTTGTGACAAAATCTATATTGCCTTGTCATTGTCTGGAAGTATGATTGACAGCCAGTCCAATGTGTTTCACTCTATTTTTACCAAACAGTGGCAGCTCCAGGTCAGGGCACTCATAATAACATAACATAACATAGATACTTTATTGATCCCAGAGGGAAATTCTAGAATTCTGCATTTAACCCATCCGTGAAGTGAAACACCCACACCAGTGACACACTAGGGGGCCGTGAGCACACTTGCCCAGAGCGGTGGGCAGCCCTATCCACAGCGCCCAGGGGAGCATTTGGGGGTTAGGTGCCTTGCTCAAGGGCACCTCAGTCGTTACTGTCGGTTCAGGGAATCGAACCGGCAACCCTCCGGTCACAAGGCTGGTTCCCTAACCTCCAGCCCACGACTGCCCAATACATAATACATAATACATGGACCAATAGAAATGGTCCAAAATTACTTGGAAAAAAATGTTGTTCAAAGTTTTTTTTCTTCTCCTGTAAAGCTATTTTGGAGAGATGAGGTTTTGTAGTGACTATATATGAATATGCCTCTTGCATATGCCTCAAATAAAACATGGATGATCTTTATAAATTTCAAATGTCCCTACAGCAAACAAAAATGTCCAAGTGAATCAATACTAGCTTAGGTCTATAGTACTAGATTGTTATTGGTGTGTCTGGATTGGAACGTGATATGTGTGTGCGCGTTGTTTTGTATTGTTTGTTTGTCTTGATGGTTCCCTGCCGGCTGTCTTGATGTTTGCCATCATATCGACCAAGATAGCAATTAAGGGTGTTTCCACCTGTACCGAACAGCAGGCTTCTTGAACTGGCTGTTCGAGCGGTGCTACATCACAGCTATGACTCAGCCTGGACTGCTCACTTGAATTATGATGCACTGTAGCTATGTGGCTACCCGGATGACGCTGCAACACAGCTGTTGTGCTACCTGGACTGGTGGTGTTTGGCTGCATGCATGAGCAGCACCTCGCTGGGGCTACGAGGCCTTTTTGGACGGCTGCCTAAGCGGCGCTACATCACAGTTGCTTGGCTCCATGGACTGGATGCTTGGGTGACTTTGCATTGCAGCTATGATGCTGTCTAAATTGGATTCACTACCCCTTTGTGGATAAGGACATTTCTGGCGTTCAAGGCTTCCCAGGCTAGCTGCCTGAGTGGCTTACTGTTGAGGAGTGAGATCTTCTCCGCAGTAAAGACTCTTTCCAGACTGGCTAAGTGACTCTATTCCGTGGTCTAGGGAATCCCCCAGCAAGCTGTGGGAACTGTGGAGAGTGTGTTTGAGTTGTATGTTAATTTATGGACTGTTAATTATGTATTTTGTTCCTTTCGTAAAATGTTTGATTGCAAAGCGTCCTTAAGCATGAGAAAGGTCTACATAAGTAACAGAGATGTCTTTGACTGTATTTTGACCTAGCTCTGACAGTCATGGCTCCCCAGTGGGGATTAAGCCACTCTACATACCCCCATTTAACACTGCTCTTTTGTTGGAAATCAAATTGTGTCTTTACGTTCTGTAACTGTCTCACCTCAGACAGCACAGTAAAAGTGTAGGCATAAAAAGGTCTGGAGTACACGAACACAGGCAGTGTGAAGTCATTCCGTGCGATCGAGGCAATCCGCATGGCCTCCTTCACTCGGTAGTGTACAAACTTTACAGTGTTGGATGAAGACTTCAGCTCGTAGTCTAGGTATATGGATGGATAAAGTGCTGTGCTTTCCTTCCAAAGCCACATAAGATGGTCATTACGCACATGCTCCACATTGGGGCACTCTCCTGTGTACCGCTGTGGATGCTGCTTGTAGCCATAATTGTAACAGTCTGGAAACAGATAAAAGCCCCACAGACCATGTGGCCGGCGACTCTCAGCCAGCAGAAGAGTTGAGTTCATGAAAGCCTGTCCAGCTTTCTCAAAGGTCTCCTTAGCTTCGTTCTCCACTTTACTTTGTGGCCAGCCTGGATGGGTCTTCTTTATTAGCTCCTTGGACTTGTTCCGGTAGATGTCCTTGGAGCCCCAGTTGCGAACCCACTGAGGACGCCAGTTTTCCCAGTCGATGACGCCAAGACCACGGAAGTCTTTGAATGGGATGAGCTTGTCAATATCAGCTCTGGCTTTATTGAGATGCTTGCTGAGGCTCTGGTTCTGGGGCAGGCCTCCATTGACAGGAACTCCAGAGCTAGTGTAGTAAGGGTAGTAGCCCAGGTGGCTATGGTAGAAGATAGTGACGTTTGGGCCACTCAGTGTTTCATTGTGGTTAGCAACAATGTCAAAGACACTCAAGTCAAGGTCCACCTTTCAAAGGAGACAAAAGAAATCAGAGGGTTACATTCTTTAAACAATTTTTTCATCAGGATTTCTTTTCTCTGTGGCATCAAGGTAGGTAAAGTCAGCCCATTGGTTTGGATGCCAGGCGCTAAACTAAAGGCATAATAACTACTATCATACTGAGTAAACTAACACTGGAATTAAGAAATCATGGTTTGATTTATGAAGGGTGGCACCAATTTTGTGGTACACATCAATCTAGGCCTTCTGCAAGTTGTACACACATCACTGGGGGTAAATGCCAGCGACCAATGCATTTCAGTAAGTTGTTAACAGACCGCTAAAAACCTCATAAGTGGACTTCTGGGATTCTACAGAAATTAGCATTATCATCAAAGATTTTCACTCGTATTCATGTAACGTTTGGCATTCATGGCCAAACTGGAAGTCTATCTCTGATTGTTACAGTTCACCACTGAAAATTACACAATTAAAGCTGGAGTATAGTGAATATGCCCTCACAGTTCACTAGCTGTCCTTTTTATGTGCACGCTGGAAAACACTCAACATTCTTCCAGCCAATGAGCAACAGAGTTCATATTCGTGCACAGAACGTGGGGGAGAGAGTGAGGAGGAGCTATGTTCTGAGCTCGACACACAGGGTCAAGAGGGAGAGATAACAGAGAAACAACTTAAAGAGCACATATACCAAAAGGAGCTTTCAGACCAGGCAAGTTTCTTGTTTGAATTTGCCCATTAGTCATAGAAATAGTTGTATCTTTTTCACTAATAAAACATTTTCTTGAAGCATATTATTACATATTTGCCTCCTTTTCTGCTGTAAACGTGCTGTTTGAATGTGTAGAGCTGCAATTATCTTTTAGCAAATAACTGAGGAATTGTTTCTTTTAGCACATTAGCATCAGTGCTCTAATCTTAGCTTACAATGCACTAGCTTGATGGCCTACACATCTGGCAGTGGCTGAAAACAAGAAGGAAATCTCAGAACTACAAGCAATCACATTAGCCCTTTTATCGTTTATTTGTCAATCCATCTGTGAATCAGGTTGTTACTCTGGCCTAAGGAGCCAGAATGCAACTAAGGTGGAAAGGGAAAAGCTTGAATAATAAGCCAAGGTGCCAAAAGGTCACTGCGGCACCATTTAAGATGGAACTGGATAACTTGAAAAATAAGCCAACTTCAGCATCATGGAGAGTTAAAAGAAGTTTAAGGGTTGCTCTGTTTCTGCTGGACAGGCGGATAAAATCTTTGATTATACAGAACCACTAGGTCAGTATTTTTACATTTACATTACTTTACAGTTACATTACTTGTGTAGTTGTTTGCAATGGCCACAAATAAAGGCAAATTTAGCAGTGTCTTAGTGTCATTTGCACGTTGGCAATGCACGTTAATGAATATGTGGGGAGATAAGTAGTGGTGGGCAGCAGATTGTCTGAAGGAGCACTGAAAGAAGAGGTGCGTTTGTTTTGCTGTTGAGTTCTAATAGCAATCAGAATCGTTCACTCTGCCCTTAATTACTTAGTTTGATGCAGTATATTTCAGTGTGCTATAAGTTGGAAACATTTGACAGAATATTACACCACGTTTTTTCCTAAACAAAAGCATTTAAGCAAGTAAAACTATTATTTATATATTTTGCCACACAAAAAAAAGTTAATCTTTTGTTTGTAGGATTTTATATCGTACCTTATATCGTAGGCGGCAAAATTCAGTAGGTGCATTCCAAACTACCAGAAACGGCCGATGTGACAGTAGGGGAGTGCGGGCCTGCTTCAGCTGGTCAGCCTGGACAACAAATAATCCCCACACCGTCACTGCCAACAAGTGGATCACTGCCATCGCCCCTCTGTCTGCATGGATCAGTCAGCCCACCTTTAACAATATGGAAAAAAAAAATCAAAAGAGAAATATCAGGGAGGTCACATACTTTATGTTGTGGGGCTCCTGGCAGGAATAATCAAAGGAGCTGGTCAATGAGTGTGAAAGTGTGGGTCAGTGAGCGATGCTGCTCCAGATTCCACAGCACAATACGTCTCTGTGCTCCATGAAAGGAGTCACAGATATATTCGGTTGTAATAGTCTTTTTTATGTAGTCTCTTGCCTATAGGTTTTGTTGCATATAGTATTTGGCCACATGGCATGTTCACAGCTTTGCTTTTATGGTTTGAGAAAATCCCCTGTATAAATGGCATAGATGTGATCTTGAACATACGGATAGAGCTATTTCCCCCAACCATTTAGTTAAAAAAAAAATGTAATGTAAAAAAAATCAAGGTTTGATCTGCATTGCTGTAGTTTCAGATTTTATCTGGTATATATATATATATATATATATATGAGGTATAGTCAAATCAAACAAGTTTGACACAAAGATTACTACAACGAGACCAACAACTCATAATCAAAAATATACATGGTACTAAAACTTCAGGGAAAAAACTTTATAAAGGTTCAGTAAACCACTATCAAGTTATAATTGTACATGCCATTGGAATTCTAGAAGTAGGAACTTCATGTCCCAATTCAGGGGTGCAATGTTGAAATACAGTGGAAGGATGGATTTTAAAATCTAAAGAATAAAGATATCAACGTCGCCAAAAACTGCAATGTGTCAGAATGGTAGCTGGTCATCTTTAGTGACGAGTCCCACTTTTTGTCAACCAACAAATCCATGTGTGGAGCCACTGTGGTCAGTGCCATTGCCAGACCTAGCCCCAATTGAAAATGGGTGGAATGCTTTTGGATGCGCCATCAACAGTCCACTCCTACCGCAAAATCTGCAGGAACTGTGTGAGAATATTCAAGCTATATGGAATGGATTATCACAGGACACCAATAGAAACCTGTACAACTCCATGCTGAGACGTCTGACACGTCGCATTAGCAAACATGGCAGCCCAACGCCATACTCAGAGACTTCTACTTCTGTATGTGTAGCTCAGTAAATGTTGCCCATATCAGTCTAAATTTATCATCATTTATTGTTCCTGGTAACCTTTATCTTCCTTCCCAATCGCACTGCAATCACACACTTCCTTCTGAGTGCAACTATTCTTTTAATGATGAGTGTAATTTCCAGTAAAAAAGTATGCAACATAAATTTAACAAAAAATGACACAAAAGCATCCAGCATTAAGTGCAACATCAAATCGATCTGTGTTTAATTTGTCTCCCGATTCCTCTCCTGATCTTCCACGTCCTTCTATTATTAAGCAAAGAGTTGCAGCTCTCTCAGTGAAAGCTGTTCCCAAAGCTCTAACCAACATCACGCCCCCCCCCCAACAGACACTAACATTCACATAGCCAACTACCCAGCCTCACCTTACCTGCCTTCAGATTTCCCTCTCATGTGCTTCTAAAATGGCTAACGCAGATCCTTCTGAAGAGATAAGATCTAAGATAATCCATTACCAAAAGGAGGTGAAAATACAGAACTTTTCAAAAGATATAGACAAAATGGCACCACTAAGAGCCGGGAAGGACCTTAAAGCTTTCATCTTTGAAAAAGAGAAAGTGAAGAAAATCAGGCTCCACTCTTCAGATCTGAAATAATCCACAGGTGTTTCTATCTATCCTTAAGTTGTGAGAAGACAACTCAACACCGAGTCTGAAAGAATGCATAGCTGTTACGAAGCCCTCTCTGAGAAACACAATTAAAAGAGGAAAATTGCAACTACAACATCAAACCTTAGATGTGGAGTAAGGTTTTATGGAGACTAAATTGGGATTTAGGATTACTTGGATCATGAAAAGCAAAACTAAACTTTGTAGGTGTGGAAAAACACTTCTGCACACATTTAAAAGGAATGAAAGCTGATGTCGATTTAATGATCATTTTGACTGGAAATGAAATGAAAGTGGTCTCTGACTTTAACACAGTACTGTAAATATATACAACAAAACATTCAGAAATAATGTGATAGACTCTTTACAGGGACAGAACTGCGTGTGACAGAAAAAGAACAATCTGGGAAAAGTGTTGGGAATGGTTGAACATCTAAAGAATGCCTATAACCTTGTAGATCTCAGAACTCAAGCTGTGTTTAATTGTATTTTATTGCTGTGCCAAACGCTGAAACGCTGAAGCTGAAACGTCAGAACCCTAAAAACCACAAAGTACTCTAAAGAACCTTTCAGAGAGCAAAAGGGCTTTCCCTGATTTAAACGGCTCCAGGATTCAGTAACCACGTCGAGAGTTGTTCAAGGATGTTTTTAGGAGCCTGCACCACTAACTGTAATTGACTGCAATCATCACGTTCTGAGGGCAATTTCCCTGAATTTCAACTGTTTCTGCCTTTAATTTCAACTCACAAAACTGACAGTGCAGAAAACTGCTTTGCTATAAGAACTCCTTTATTAATGACATGTATTTGACCTTAATGTCCTGTGCTGACCTGACTCCATTCCTAAAGACTGCAAAGAGTTTTTTGTGCTGAGACTTGAAATTGTGCCTGAAGACAACAACATGGTGAAGTCACCACGGCTCTCCTCAAACCACAACAATGCGGAAAGCCCAACCGCAGAGAGACCTCCCCAAAACGCTGTCTGCTGCTAAATCTCCACTGTTTGAAGTTGCGTTTACCCTAAACAGACATAAGTGACAAAAGACTCTTGTCTTGCTTTTTAGAGCAACACTTGATTAAATCCAGCTGAAGGAATTTATGTTCTTCATACAGTACTGGTCTTTCCCTCACGCTTGCTTCTCTGCACACTGTCTGCAGAGAGCGTCTTCTGGAGACCCCAAATCTTGGAATGATTGTTTAGTAAGAGGTCTCCATTATAAACTGATTATTTAGTCTAGGACGAGGTTTAATCTGGGCTTTTAATCAGCCTTTACTGTAACACAAAAAATCCAGTCTTCTCAGCAACTATAAAAGTCTTGGCAGGTTTGTTGCAATTTGGACAACTTTTGGCTGTTCTCTTTTTCACACTTACCACTGAAATGTTAGTGTAAATTATGGTTGCTCTCAGTAAATAAGAAAATAAATCAAACGTCATTTTCTACATAATACATAAACCAGTTACTGCAAATCCTGATGAAATGCAGAATGAAGCGTCAGACAGAAATAAAGTGGTAAAACAAGAAGGCCACTATCATATAACTGTAAGTGTGTGCAATCGTAATAATTACATAATCTGAGAGAGCAGCCAGCGTTCCCCTTGTGGCACATCTCAGATGGAGTTTCACACATTACACAGTATATACCAAAATATAGTAGTAATGAATCTGACCACACACAATGGTCGGAACCTCACACAAAGGTTGTAAGGCTGTCATGTTATTTAACATCTCATGCTGTACCACACTGCTTTATGTATATGATATCCTGTTCTAATTAAAAAGTACTAATTCTTTTATCATGATATTGAAAACATTGCATGAATAAAACACTGAATTTGTTAACTTTGAATGACGAAATACACATGAAAAAGTGTCTTTATGACTTTGGAACATTGGAACATCCTGACCAAATTACATTTTTAAAACTGTGTCAGAATAAGTTATTGCATGTTCTAAAGGGAACAATTGTTATATTATAGTGCACAATTTCCAAACTTACAGCTTAACTGTTGCATAGACAAAAGAAACAGCATAGGCTACATTTTCAGCTCCACAATAAATAAATAAATAAATAAATAAATAAATAAATAATTACTAGCGGCATAGCAGAGAATGCGGAGTGAGGAGAACTGTCATTCAGGCATGAACAACAACAGGGGCATAACAGCCACAGCCAGTTTTAAAACTACAGAAAATAAAGTAATCACTTTGACTGAGAAGGAGGTCAAAAATAATGTAAACAAGTACAGATGGAACTATGTTCTTTCTTCTAATTGTAGACATTGCAAATTGCAGTTCAGTCGTCACAAGCTCTTGCCATACGGCAACGATTTTATTTGATCTAACTAGCTTTTTTATGAACGACATTGTAACTTACTATATTTTGTTTCAGTTGTCTATGGACACTGAATTATACACTTGTCCTCTGAGAGAAAGGAAGTGCGTTGTAATGCATGCTCCTGCTATGCGTTATATCTGCACATGTGTACATGTTTGTGTGTGCCTGCATGTTGCTGTGTTGACTGTGGAAATGTAACTGAGTCGTGGAGCTGGGATTGTGTGAGGTAAACAGCGTTAGTGTGGGAATGTAAGTAAACAGCTAGAAAACCAGAACCCACCCTCAGCAGAAGAAGTGAGTCAGCTGCTTTTGGGTCAACTTGTGGAAAGATGAGCAGCCATTGTTTTTGTCATCAATATTGCTTCAGGCTCATGTTTACGCATGTATGTGCGTGTATTCTGTTTTGCTGTACTCTGGGATAAATATCTGGGTGGAAGGCTGTTGTTTGAAAATAATAAAAAGCTGTAAATATCCTCCTCTAGTCTTGGCTTGGTTAAGATTATGAAAGTAGTATTACTATGTGCAAGTGTACATTGTATGAAACTGACTGTCCTTCTGGGTCAATGGCATTGTTTCCTACTTTCACAGTTCATATACATGATATGCAGCATGACTGTATCTTTATACTATCTTACTGTCTTTGTATTACCTTATTGTTTCAGGTGAGCAGGCAGTGGTAAAAGCCTTTCACTGCTAGTTGTGCCGTGTATGACAATGCATGTGACAAATGAACTTTGATTGGATTAGTCTGAATGGATGCTTCTGGAGGCCCATTTGGTGAATGCTATATTGTTCACAGTAACAGTTTGTGGTCACAGTGAATGAATGGGAACTGGTGTTGCTGGAGTAAGCCAGGCATTGAAAGACTCATCTCAGGACATGGTGAACTTGTCAGTTTTCCAGTCCTCATTAACTATGGGGCATCTCTCTCTTTTACCCCCTCCCTGGGTTCTCTCTATTCTCTCACTCTGTATCTCTCCGTTTCTCATTTCTATATCTGTCATGATCTCTCTTTCTTTGGCCCTCTCTTTTTCTTTCTCTCTCCAGTTTTTGTTTTGCTCTCTCTTCCTCATTTCCATATTTGTCATGCTTTCTATCTCTCTCATTTCTTTATCTATCATGCTCTCCCTGGTCTTTCTTTTTCTTGCTCTCTCCACTCTCTTCCTTTCTCTGCTTTCTTTTTTAATATTTTTGGTCATTCTTGTATCATCCTCATCTTATCCTTCTCAGCTGAAAGAACTCATAAAACGTCCAGGAAACTGCTCATCTTGCTGATCTTTTACCACGCTTAATCAGTAGCACTCGTAGTTTGGAAACGTACAGCTTTTCTCAGTTGCTTTAACACTTTCGTCCATTCAGAAATTTTCAGTGACGTTTAGACAAAAAAGTGCGCCTCATCAGTCATGGCTTGTCCAGACTGTGGAAGATTGAATTAACCCTTTTAAACAAGGTTTTTAAATAACCTGATTACTATGTACTTTTATTTGTCGTCATTTGGTATGACGACAAATAAAAGTACATAGTAATCAGGTTATTTGGCGCTTTCCACTATTGTAAACAGTATGAACCCAAGCAAAAAGTAGCAACAAACATTTCTGAATATCTCATGTGAAATCTTTGGGTGTATGGGCATGAGCAGGAGATTGCCTTGAAACCCGTATATACAGTATCTCTGGCAGATTTAAATGTCTGGGTGTTTTACAATCTCAGTAGGTACGTCTGACATTTGTAAATCAGTTTTCTATAATAACGTTCTTACCTGTAACTTTTTCTTACCTAAATAACACTAAAAGTTGATGCTTATATCAGCATATATACCACTTACTTAACAATTGTGCACAATTGTGCAGGCCACTGAGAGTAATTTCTATAAGCTGTGCAAACTGTGCAAAACAACAGGAGAACAAGTAGAAAATACATTTTTCTGTTGTTTTGCCCAGTAATTCAATGAATGTATTATGAGATCTGTGGTAATGTCCTGCAAAAGTATATGGAAAATGACTATAAGTAAAGGAGACTTCATTAAACAGTGTTTTAACAGTGATTACATAAAACTGTGATGATATACTACAGCCCCTCCAACATCATACAACCTCTGAAAAATGAGTTAGTTGAACTCTGAACTGTCTAATCTCTAGCACTGATTAAGAATCTTCTTATCTGGCCGAACATTCTAAATGTTCCTCGAATCATCTGGTACCATTAGTAAATTTCCTTGAACTTGATTGTTACTGCACTGATACATGTAATGTGTCATTGTAATGAGTCACTTACCTCTCCAATCCACTGTGGAATAATGGAGCTCCACGAGGTAACCAGAAGGCTCAGTGATACTTGTACATGTGCTAGGTCCTATTCCTTTCATCTACAATCTAAATTTTAAAAACATGATCACATAATATATTCATTCATAGAAGTTGCTGGTTCTATGGTACCATGCTGGTTTATACATGACTCTATCACTGCTCTTCTGCGCCCCTGCGTGCATGCTTGCATGGAACCAACATTTGCGCTCTTTTGTTACTTGATTACAGTAGCTCCTCCCAATCATCCTCTAATCAAGCTGCCAAAAATGACCAGCAACAATGCCCAATACAGCTGACAATAGTCAGAATGAGGAACAAGTTCTAGAGCAAGCAGGTGCAATGTGAGGAAATACTGTTTGTTAAACAAGCAGCGGCTGAATAACAGTTCAAAATAGGTCAGCTGTAGTGATTTACTGATGTGATACACTGGCTTGGTACAGGCTTTGGGCGATAGACAATAAGGGTACAGTTAAGATGCCTAAAACAGGGATTCTAAATACTGCTCCTGAAGATCTAGCATCCTGGAGAGTTTCTGGAGAAAACACACCTGACTGTAACATTTAGATGCTCCTGAAGGCCTTGATTACCTGGATCAGGTGTGTTAAATTAGGGTTGAAGTGAAGGGGAGGGTGGTAGATCTCCAGGACCAAGACTGAGCACCCCTGGTCTACAGTGATGAGTTAAACCTAGTGGTCAGAACATTATTGACTATGAAATAGTGTCTCACTGTAAACATACTACACTAGTTCTAGGGATTTGGAGATATCTCTAGAGGAAGTTGCATGAAACGTTTGAAAAACCTTTTTGTAATGCTAGTTGGGCCTCTGAGCATTCCCCTGATGAATCTGACTTTTGCAAGCATAATGTTAATGTTGCATTTGAAATCTAAACATTGAGCCAGACCTTCAAGCCTGTGCGTATGTTATAATGGATTATTTTTTTCCAAATAAATTTGTTCCCAAAAAAAAAAAACTCACACAAACCTAGCACCTCACTGTTAACATACAATAGTAAAAGATGCAGTCTTTACAGATTGACTTACAGTATTGATATGTCTTTCGGTTTTAATAACAGCATCTTACACAGTGCTGTGTAATTACCTTATTTCTTAAAACAGGCAGATCATTTTTGGAATGAACATATAACAGAGAAAAAGTTGGGTGCAACTCTGTGCAACGCACAGAGCAGTCATTTCATATGAGATTTTACACATGCAGCTGCGTTATGAGGGTCCACTGTCTGGACCCCCAAGGTGATGTGCATGTAACTGTGACGGCAGCTATTCAATTCATGAAAGTTGCCAATTCTGATAGTTTCCTTCCATTATAATGCATAATAAAGGCTGAGATGCCTGCAAAATGTACTAAATGTACTACAGCAACAAGTACTACACTAGGGGTGTAAAAGTTCTCCAAATCTACGGTTCAGTTCATACTTACATTATCCATGGTTGGGTTACACCTTTTTTTGGGGGGGTGGGGGGGCGTAGAATAGAATGTGTGTGTATGCCTATAGTGATGCGATAGCAACTTTTTACTAGAGGATAAATCCACATATGTCTGTTTAGGCTGCTAGGTGGGAACAGATATCCGTACAGTGGTCACGCACAAAGATTTTTTTTTTCCTTAGGAAAGAGAAATGTTTTTGCTCATGCATGTGCCATGAAAGCACATTCTTACAGCTCAAGTGTTTCCCTTTAAAATCAGATGAGAAATCTGAAGTGGGTGGACACTTTTAATAACAACTGACACCCATTGAAGTGTGATGGTGCATTCTTGGCTGTGTTTATCTGATTGTGTTACTCAAGGTGGAACCAAAGTAAGTCCACAACCCTCCCACCTCCCCACTCTCCATACTGCAGAAACATGAAAACTGCGTACCTCAGCACTGTCTGCCACCACACACAGACCAAAAACTGCATGCATATCCTAAATGAGCTAATATAGAAAGATATTCGTGTTTATAGGTGTTTTTGCTCATTTAACCCCATATGTGCTGTAATGTGTAAGAAGTTGAATTTGTCATTAACGATAGTATCCAACAATAGTTATAGTGTCCAACAAACTCTACATTTCCTACATAATTTACATGAAAATTACATGAAAATCAAAATATGACTCTTTTACTCTTTTACTCTTTTTGACTTTTCCATTCTCCTGTAAAGATTTGTTCCAACACTATCAGAAGAAAATCAAGCATTTTTTTCACATCGTTCTTCCTTCTGTATTGCACTTCTTATTTATCTTGGTTATAGTATCATACACGCCATCCTTTGTATTTAATGTCTCAGACTAGTGCACATCATGTACTCCACTTTTATATGCCGTAACTTTATTTGCCATTACATCCTTGACTGCTGCACAATATACAATATACAGCAGAAGTGAGTACACCCCTGTGCAATAACACTTAAACGTCAATAATTCAACATTGTATCACCTTTCAATAATTGCATTATTTCTAAGTTGACAAGTAGAGTATTCCCTCTTATGAACAACCAAAATCAGATACTTTAGAAGACTATGTTGAAATAATACTGGCCTCAAAGTGGAACATCAGTGAAACAAAACTGAGTACACCTGTGATTTCAAATTAGCCTAATTGCATGAACATGGGTATAAAATGACCTGCGAACATCATGGTTCCATGTGGAAAAGAACTGCCAGAGGAATCGAGTAATCTGATTTTGAGACTTCACAAAGATGGAATAGGATACAGGGGGATCGGTGACCAACTGAAGATCAGTTGAAAACAACTGAAAATCAGTTGAAACAGTTGCAGCCGTAATCAGGAGGTATGGAAAGAGCCTTAGGACCACTAATCAGAGCCTCAGTGGCTGTTCTTCTAAGATGACAACACGAACAGTGCGCTTTGTGCACAATCTAGCTCTGAAAAACAGATGTTCAAGTGCTTCTGACATGCCATAGGGGTTATCAGTAGAAACAGGAGTTTCTGTGAAAGCTCAGACAGTGTGAAGGACATTGCATAACATCAACCTCTACACACGGTGTACAAGAAAAAAAAAAACCTTGCTTACTCCTCAGCATATTCTTCTGTCAGATGAGAACAAGATCATTTTGTCTGGCCCAGATGGGGCCAAGCATGTTTGGCGTGAACCTGTCC
Organism: Semaprochilodus insignis; assembly: GCA_034552555.1. Classification (NCBI taxonomy): domain Eukaryota; kingdom Metazoa; phylum Chordata; class Actinopteri; order Characiformes; family Prochilodontidae; genus Semaprochilodus; species Semaprochilodus insignis. Next base: position 48,454,724 of record CM067474.1, on the reverse strand, counting down.
AGGACTACCACAGTGAATGCATATTCTCGACAGTGAGGCACGGAGGTGGGAGTGTGATGATATGGGGCTGCATGAGTGCAAAAGGTGTTGGGGAGGTGACGTTTATAGATGGCATCATGAATGCCTGAGGATACACCAAAATACTGGCTGACTCCCAGTCAACCAGAAGCTTGGCAGAAATTAAATAGTAAATTTAAACAGTTTTTATTTTACATAAGAGCAAATACCCTAGTGTTCAACAGTAATGCAGTTACTGTGAGGTGATACAGTGTTGAATTGTTTGACGTTATATTGATATTGCATATAGTGAAAGTATTATGATATGTTTTCAGACCAGCCGGTTAGCCTACATCAGTCTGGCCAAGGACTATGTATGAGCTTGTGTAGGCCTACCGTCTCGACACGATCCCTTCCAACCTTGACTGAACATCTTTAAACATCTTCTCCAAATCATCAGGATGGATCAGGAGCGTTAGGATCCGTCTGAAGCGGAATTCTGAACTTCAGGAGTAGCTGGAGGAGTTTCAGGCGAGCTTCAGATATGAGGACACTGAACACATAGTGAGACGCTTTGTACGCATATAATGTGCTTAGGAGCCCAAGAGGAATGTGAATGACGTTAAGAGAAACCAGACAGTCAAAAAAACACATGTATATGGGTTTCACACAAACACGGTACCAGAGAAAACAGACCGACAGGTGGTAAATAAGCGAACTGATAGGATAAGCACGTTTCCTTGGTTCCTGCTGGTAGTCATTAGAGTCTGTGTAGTATATGCCGCCATCTAGTGGTCAACAGGGTCTGTTGCAACGCTTAGGACGTGAATTTCGTTATTATGGTGTCTGCTGGCTTCAGTTTAACTGGTCCGAGCATCTGTAACAATCAATATATTAATATACCAAAACAAAGAGTATGTTCATAACATGTCATTTTAATTAACCGTCAGAGTCAAAACAAGTTTCAAAGCTTTGATCTCTTTTATAATATCCATGATTTGCAGTGTGAAGGAGGGTGCTCTAAAAATGGATACTGCCTCTCCCACTCTCCCCCATGGGCACATACCACCTGGTCAATGTACAGTCATGTCCATATGTTTTGGGACAGTGACAGTTTTGTCATTTTGCCTCTGTACACCACCACAGGGATTTGAAATAAAGCAGACAAGATAAGATAAAAAAATAAATGTAGACTTAAAATAGTTTTAAAGGAGCAATGTGTAAGATGACGCAACCTGTTGAATTCATACTCCAAACAGCAGAGGGCAACATATAACCAGAAAGTTGGGGTGTCCACCCCATCATAAGAAACACACACTCCCTCCTCCCCAGTGTTAGCATTAGGGCAAGGTATTCATGGGAGAAACTGGAAGTAAGGGTTTATAATGCAGCTTTATGTTTATTTTGGTACAGTTATCTTAATGAAGCGCTGGTTAACCTGGGCATGTGCTGTAGCACGTTGTGAGGAAACACTTGTAACACTCAACCCACCATCATTGCGATTACTCTTCCTTTCATTGGCTACCTGTCCTTAAACGATCTTACCAGGAGCAGCAGGAAGAACCTTGAACCAGATGGTCACCGGTTCGATCCCTGAACCCACAGGACACAACTGAAGTGCTCTTGAGCAAGGCACCCAGCCGCCAGCTGCTCCCCAGGCATTGTGGAAACAGTTGGCCACCACTCCGGGCAAAGGCCCTCTAGTGTATGTGTGCATGTATAGGGGTGTTTCACTGCACAGATGGGTTAAATGCAGAGATCAGATTCCTCTGTGTGCAAGCGCAGAAAAATTGGAAAAATTGGAATTGCAACACAATACGTAGATGTCTTTGACATACAATCCAATTTTTCCATATTCTATTGATCATCAAGGGATCATGAGATATAAGAATGTATTACAATAACTGTATAGGAATTACTGCTATTTTTTACACCATCCCACCATTTTCACAGGCTCAAAAGTAATTGGACAATTGACTGATTAGCAGTTTCATGTCCAGGTGTGGCCTGTTCCCTTATTAGTTCATAATGAAGGTTTGGAGTTCATTCCAGGTGTTGAATATGAATTTGATAGATGCCGATATTTGGTATACGCTCAATATGCAGTCCAAAGAGGTGTTGATGCAAGTGAGAGGGGGAGCATCATTAGGGGTAAAAACAGGACAAACCTACCAGAGAGACAGCCCAGACTTTAGGAGTGGCCAAATCAACAATCTGGTTCATTCCTAATAAGAAGGAATGCACTGGCAAGCTCATCAAAACCAACAGGCCTGGAAGACCACTGAACACAACTAAAGTGGATGATTGCAGAATTCTTTCAGTGGTGAAGAAAAACCCCTTCGCAACATCTGGTCAAGTCAAGAACATTCTAGAGAAGGTTGGCATATCTTTGTCAAGGTTTACAATCAAGAGATGCCATCATGAACAAATGCAGAGGGTTTACATCAAGATGTAAACCACAGTAACACTCAAAAACAGAACGGCAAGACTTCACTAGTAAACATCTAAAACGGCTGCCCAGTTCTGGAACTAAATTCTTAGACAGATGAAACCAAGATTAAAATTCTGTACCAGAATGATGGCTAGCAGGAGACATGAGTCATTACTGATGATGTGATTCCTGATACAAACATCAGGATGAATACTGTGTATAGACAACAAAAAGACGCTCTGCAAAATGTGAATTCAGTAAAGTCAGTCACAGCGTGATTGCTTCACATCCAGTGTTGTTTTGTACAATGGCAAAATTGCAAAAAATGTGTCCAAATCCTATTCTTATTGAACCATAATGAAGAATTACATTAGGCCTGAAAACGCATGCATTGTCCTCCCCAGTCATGCAGGCCTGTTCCTCTGCCATACAATGCATGGCTGTCCTCTTGCAAATTACATAATCTGTAGTTACTTCATTGCTAGGGTGCGCACAGTTCCATACAACAAATCACCCTACTGCCTCACTCCCGAGCTGCAACATTACAGCCTCGATCCCAGCCTGCCCCACCTGTACAAACTGTAAAATACATGTTAGGTCAACACCACTCTTTTCAAAAGTAGGTGAAGACATTCAGCAAGCACAAATGCCCTCCTTGGCCGTGCCAGTACAATCGGTAGATGGCTGCATGATGCAGAACTATATGTGCGCAGGATGTTACAATGACTGCTCTTAGCATCACGTCATCATCACCAAAGACTGCAATGGTGTTGTGCCAGACTGTCATGGAGTGACTCAGAATCTTCAGTGACGAGTATCGCTTTTGTCTTGGTGGCAACAAATTAATATGTGGAGGCATCGTAGTCAGCACCAAGAGAAATGCTCCACCTTCACCCCACCACAAAATCTGCAGGAACTGTGTGAGCATATTTAAGCTGCATGGGATGGATTATCGCAGGACACCATCAGGAACCTCTACAACTCTATGCCAAGACGTCTGGCATGTTGCCCGATGCCATACTTAGAGACCCTACTTCTGTATGTGTAACTCAGTAAATATTGCCCATATAAGTCTAAATTTATAATCATTTATTGTTCCTGGTAACCTTTGTCTAGCACTGTAATCTGACACTTCCTTCTGGGTACAACTATTCTTTTGATGATGAGTGTACTTAACATAGAATCGATGCACAAATTTAATCAAATAAATGAAATACATGTATGTTATTACCATTAATGTGTCTGTGTGATTATATTGCTTGACTATGTAATGACTTTACAATTATATTTGTGCTACATATAATCATGATTTTTTAAGCTAGAAAAAGCAACATTCTTTATCTGCAGTGTAGAGGTAGTGCAGGCCTAGTTAACACTGGTATACTGGCGGGGGAAATCAGCGAGATTTGTTAAAGTATCATGTTTTTCTCCTTTTCTCTTTAGTAATTCCCAGGCAAAGCCACTGTTGTCTTTCTGAAAGTAGGCAATGGCTTCTGGCAAGAAGCCCTTTTCAGTCATCTCTCCATCTGGCCTGATCTCTTTTCTGTCCCTTCATCATTTGTTTATCAGTAGGGTGGAACAAGGTAAACCCTGTGCCTGGTGGTTGTTGCGTAAGCAGCAGAGTGCTTATTCATTTCATCCTTATTAATTAGACTATCATGAGGTAGAGGACTGTGGATAATGCAAAACACCTATGTGCTTAAAGCTACATTAGTTACAAGCATTTAGGCTCATAATAAGGTAGTTAATCCTGCAAACCTGCTTCCAGTGCTGTATTGTAAAAGAGAATCTTCATTGAGACAGTGGGTTGAATCTGTAAGGGCCTAAATAAGGACTTAAAATATGTAAATCGTTTTATGCTGAAATCAAACAGGCCAAACATGAAAAGGTTATCTCTTCCTGGATCTTTTGAATACATATAGACTATATAGACTATCTGTACACCTGACCATCACATCTATATGAGCTTGTTTGCAGTTTGTGAAATAACCCTTAGGGATTTTGGGGAGGGCCTATGTTGGCTGGATGCTCCAGTATTATTTGATTGCTAATTCACCCATCATAGCAGTGGTGGTGCCAGCTTCGGTGGCATGTTTGGATTAACAAGTATTCTTCTGGACATGCTCTCATCTAGAGTTAATAACGTTCTATTCCACAAAATCTCCTGTTTTGTCTCTGGTTTGAGAAATGAGTAACAATTCACTCTTTTCATCCATATCCCCTACAGGATACTGTAAAGATTTTCTGAGGTATTCCAAACGCTGTTACAGTTACTAGACATTGAAGGGCCAACTGGTGGATCAGTTTGCTACAGCTCCCTTCTAAGAATTTGTTAAGAATGCCAAAGGCTGAAGCTGTAATAGATTAATTTTTGGGGACCCCCAGAATTTAGATTTTGAGACATTCAGAGGGCCCAAGAATTTAATTAGGGGTCCTGGGCCCCCCCTTAAGAACCCCCATATTTCACACCTTGCTTGTTGGGCATCCCATGGCCATTAATATGGAGTTACTCCCCTCCTCCACTGTGGCTATAATAACCTCCTCTCTATAAGGCGTTCCACAGGTGTCTGTGGGTTCATTTGTACCTATTCAGTGAAAAAGCGTGTGTGAGGCCAGACACTGATGTTAGATGAGGCCTGGCTCATATTTGATGTTCCAGTTCATTCTAAATGTGTGGGGTAGAGGTCAGGGCACTGTGCTGTTATTGTGTCATTGTATACTGTAGCATTACCCTTATTCCTCATTGGAACTAAGGACCCGAACTTAACTCTATCCCTCCTCTGCCAAAACATTACTGTTGGCACTCTGGCAGGTAGTTCTCTTGACATCCACCATCAGACTACTAGATAGTGAATGAAGATTCATCATGTCAGAGAACCACTCTCCACTACTCCAGTGTTTGCTTGGGACTATGCATTGTGATCTTAGGTTTGTGTGCAGCTGCTTGGCCATAAAATCCCATTTCCGGAAGCCTCTGAACACAGTTCTTCTCAGTGCTGATGTTACTGAGTGATGCAATTGAATACAGGCTACCTTTACACAAAGTGGCCATGCTCTGTGCGTTTGTGTTCTACCTAGATGCTCCATTAGACCATAACAGCACAGGGACAGCTCTAGCAGGGCAGAGATTTTACAAACTGATTTGCGGAAAAGGTGTCATTCTATGACCATGCAATGTTTAAAGTTCAGTATGACCCATTCTGCTGCTAATGTTTGTCTATGGAGACTGCATTGCTATGTGCTTGAAGCCACACCTATTGCTAACAGATGAATAAAATCAAGCACATACCTGAATTCAATAACTAGGAGCGGAATCTGTATCATTTTGGCCGTGTAGCGCACAAATACATGTGCATAGTCTTTTAGTATATAATAATGTCTAATCAGTATATGCTATAGTTATATGTCTGCATATGTATTTATAGTTTAGTGGTAGTAGTATAATGTTAGTAGTAGTAGTAGTGGTGGTAGTGGTAGTGGTAGTAGTAATAGCAGTAGTAGTAGTAGTAGTGGTGGTAGTGGTGGTAGTGGTAGTAGTAATAGTAGTAGTAGTAGTAGTAGTGGTGGTAGTGGTAGTGGTAGTAGTAGTGGTAGTAGTAATAATAGTAGTAGTAGTAGTAGTAGTAGTGGTGGTGGTAGTGGTAGTGGTAGTAGTAGTGGTAGTAGTAATAATAGTAGTAGTAGTAGTAGTAGTAGTAGTGGTAGTGGTAGTNGTATGACCCATTCTGCTGCTAATGTTTGTCTATGGAGACTGCATTGCTATGTGCTTGAAGCCACACCTATTGCTAACAGATGAATAAAATCAAGCACATACCTGAATTCAATAACTAGGAGCGGAATCTGTATCATTTTGGCCGTGTTGCGCACAAATACATGTGCATAGTCTTTTAGTATATAATAATGTCTAATCAGTATATGCTATAGTTATATGTCTGCATATGTATTTATAGTTATAGTTAAATATTACATTATTTTACTCGTTTTATTAAATGGCCATTTTATCTTAAACCACATTAAACAATACATCAATAGCTCTCAGTTGAGGAAACTATAATCTCTTGTATTGATTACTGTACTGTAATTGTGCTCCCTGTAAAGTCTATACAAAGCTACAGTATATTCAGAACTTAGTGTTCATCACCATTATCTTCTCTATACTACCCTGACTACCAGGCTAGCCCCAAATCGTCACAAAAACATGCATCTGCATTTTTGTTGATTTCTACTTTTATGCATCATGTACACACAGCAGCTGCTGTTTACATTGTATGAAAAAAAGATACTTGTTCTTCAGACACCGACAATTTACAGTTATACAAAGTCCTGTTTTTTTATCTTCAAAGCCCTACATAGCCTTGTTTATTTATAACACAGTGAACTCCTGACTCTCTGTCTTTCTCACTCAAGTCTTCTAATAATCTATTCACTTTCCCACATACCAGATTTTCCACCTTGGAAGGTAGGTCCCTCAGTGCCATGGCCCCAAAACTTTGGAACTCTTCTCCTCAATCTATGTGTGAGTGGTCTTCTTTCTCGACTTTAGATCTCTTCCTCTCTCTTCCTCTGATTCCTTTATTCCTTGTTTATATGTAAAGTGACCTTCGGGTTGTGAAAGGTGCTATATGAAGGTTATATTATTATTATTATTATTATTATTATTATTATTATTAGTTGCAGTACTAGTAGTAGTAGTAGTGGTAGTAGTAATAATAGTAGTAGTGGTAGTGGTAGTGGTGGTGGTAGTGGTAGTAGTAGTGGTAGTAGTAATAATAGTAGTAGTAGTAGTTGTGGTGGTAGTGGTAGTAGTAGTGGTAGT
>CM067474.1:48422821-48442782 GCA_034552555.1 Semaprochilodus insignis | reverse complement strand
TAGTAGTAGTAGTAGTAGTAGTAGTAGTGGTAGTGATAGTAGTAATAATAGTAGTAGTAGGATGGGTTAAATGCGGTAGATAAATTCCTCTGTGTGCAAACACAATAAGCAAAGGGTTCTAAATTCTAATTATAATTCTAGTAGCAGTAGCAGTTGTAGCTGTAGTATTCAATATTATGTATATTCAATATATGTATTTGCCCACATACACACTTTAAAGAGTTTTTTTTTCAGGGTCCATTAGTAAAGAAAATGTTTCTAAATAGAATCATGCACACTCAAAGAACCCTTGATTAGAAAGGTATGAGATTGATGACAAATGTGCTGTTGGTGGGTCTTTATAGAACCTTTTAGAAGGGGGGCTCTATATATCACCAAAAAGCTTTCTTCTATTGTAATGATGTCAAGCCTGTAAAACCGAACAACCCCTTTTTGGTGCTATATAGAACCCTTTCCAAAAATGTTCTATAAAGAGCCATCTACAGCACACTTTTCACCTCTTCCATGATGAAAAAAAACTTTAATAGGGATTCTTTGACAGTTCATGGTTCTGTATAGACTAGAGTCATTTTCTTTACCAAGAAACCCTTCAGGAGGCATGTTCTGTAAGTGTGTACGTAACCCATATTTATAGTTTATTAAAAGATCAGATATAATATTATAAAATAGACTACATTGTGTTTCATTTTGTTCCAAGAGGGCTTTGAGACGTTGCTCAACAACAAAAAATAGGTTTTGTGGCGAGTCTGAATATTTGCATATTTATTTGAATTCTCGTCTCATGTTTGCTAAGGGAATGATGAAATCATTTTTTGGAAGTGTTTACCTTTACAGATAAAACGGACACTAACCAAAGGTCTTTTCTTTTATATAGGCTATTTTGTTCTTTCCTGTGGTAATATGTGTTAAACAGAGAAAACTCCCTCGCTGCACTGAGGCTCCGCCTCCTCCAGCTCCTCCAAGACTGCAGAATACACGGGAAAACAGGAGCGGACCATTCACTGAGGCGAGGTGTACCTCAACTAAATATAGCCTTATTATTAGTTTTGTGCCATTAATCGACCTAAAACAAAACGCTTTTAAACACAAACGAGTTACACCGTACAGTCACTGAAGAAGGTCAATCGATACTGTTTTTGACTTTGAGGAAAAGCGCTTGGAAACCGCTTGTTGAAAGTCCCTCCCCCCTTTTCGCCGAGGCTTCATTGGTCCATCCATCCCGCTGCCATGTTGGATTGAGGGATCGTTGTTGCTGTGGGAGTTCGGGATGAAAGTTTATATTGTGCAGTTTAGCGATTATTGACGCCTTCAAACTGCCGTTTGTCCGCGGAAACGGAGGGTTTGTTTGTGGAGAGCTTGCGCACTGAGGGCACACGACCACCGAGGCCTCTGTGTGTGTGGAATGCGGTTTCCAGGATGAGCCGAGTGCAGGCCATGATGACCCGTGATTGCACGTATTTCACATAAAATACACTTTTGGCGGACCGACGGACATCTGAACTAGTTGGCCTCTTCTCTTGGCAATATGAGTGGACATCCGCCTCAAAGGAGGGTGGCGAATGTGGGGTCTATGCTTCTCACCCCGCAGGAGAACGAGTGTCTCTACAGCTACCTTGGCAGGAAATGCATCGTAAGTTTGTATGTGTGTGTGTGTGTGTGTGTGTGTGCTCTCATGGTCATCCCGTGCTCTTGAGGAGCTCGAGTGAGAGAACCAGCCCCTCTGTGAAATCATTAACCTCTCATACTGTGCAGGGTGTCGCTGCTGAATGTGTTCTCTGTCGCCTGTAACTTGGGACAGCAGTGCGGGCCGTGTCCGCCTGCATTAGGTTAGGGCTGACTTTTAGGGAATACAGTCTTCCTCGGGCAGACCAGACCAGACCAGGCTGCTTGCCATGGAATGTGAATTCCCGTTTGAGGTGTCTTTCTCTGATAGGGTGACACAAGTATCACTCTTTTTCTGGTCTTTCTTAGGCTGCCACTACTTCGAGCAGAAAGGGAGAATAGACTGAGGGTAGTTTCCAGGCCAGGCCTGGTTTGTTTACCACAGGCTCCAGCATCCTGTATCTAACGTGTCAAGTGATCGGCAACGCAGCTGTAGCTATTAGTGACTGCCTACTCAGCTGAAGCCTACAGTAGTTTGTTTGTATTAAACTGCTTGATTAGTTTGCCAGGATCCTTCATTCTGAAGGAGTATACCAGCTTTCCTGAGTCACTGATGAACAGAGACTTGACTATTTCCTTGACATAACATTACTTTAGAGTCAGAGACCCAGAATCAGAATCTCTTTATTTTGGCATGTATGTTACACATACAAGGACTTTGCCTTGGTGAAAACACATATGCATGACATGTCACATACTAAACAGACCAGCTGAGCACACAGGCTGTTAACAAGTATTTAATTAAGGGTAAAAGAACAATATAGTCCAATACATAGAATAAAGAACAACAGTAACAGGAGAACCATGGAAAGAAGATAAAGAGAGATGTGAATCCCTGTGCATACACATATATGGATATTCTGTCCATATCCAAGTCTGAATAGACACATTATAAAAACTATTATTTGCAGATTATTACTTGCAAATAAATTAATAGTAAATTTAGCCATAGTAGTTCTCTGTACTGATTTCTTGTAACCTTTATGTCTTGATTCTCTTTGACAGCACCTTTTCCTGTCGTAGTCCTGACTTCTCTGTTCTGCATCTGTTCCGTAGGCTGCTTAGTTTTTGAGTTTGGCTGCATATGGGTTTTATATCCAAATGCTACTCAAATTAAGCTTCGAGGAAACGGTTAGGGCTCGTGTTTTACACTTGGGACTAATAACCCTGCTTGGGATTTGAAGTATTTCCTGTCGTTGTCGCTGGCAGTGATAAATCACTCACAGGGAAGCATTACGAACTTGCACTTCCTTTTTCCCAGTGACTGCAATAACATGAACAGGTAGAACACGAGGCCAAAGCACAGAGCTTTTCTGTACCGGGGTGCATGCCGGCCCTGTTCAATAGCAATCTGACAGTTCTGCCACACTTTTTTGGGCTACAGAGCATCTCAAGGCTTTTATGTGTAGATCGGGGGGTTGTGCTTAGTCTGTGGCACAAATATTTTGAGAAGATGCTAGGCCAGTGAGGTAAAGCATACCTTCATATTAAAGAAAATGACTGTTATTTGAGATAATGCTTGCCTCTGAGTTGAATGCACAGAATTAAAGGATGAGGCCATCTCTGTAATCTTGCAGCGAGAATTCAAATACAAGTGCCTAATTGCAAATTGTGGGGTTACATAATGCCTTGGGTGCGGAGAATAAGAATAAGTTTTACGTGAACACGAGCAACATTCAGAAATGTCCTAAGTCCATAGACTGTGCAGCTTAGGCTGCTCTGTTGAGCTGATGCTGACGCTGGCTCTGAATGATCCTTTATTTCTTAATTATTTCTAATTGGCAATAACAGCTGACCACAAATTCTCAGTCACAGGCCCACCTAGATTTCTTGTCCACACATGACTGGACTGAAGAGGGGATTGTCACTACAAGAGCAGTGTCTGGCTGGGAACTGCAGCCAAAGATCCAGGCCATGAAGTGGTCTTTCATAAGGGATGGCTGACTATGAGTATGATGGCAGGGCCCGTTTCCAGCAGTCATGGGTCCATTCATGACTGTTCCGAACCGGCACCGAAATCCGAAGGCAGAGAGTCCAATTCACACAATGAATGGGGGTTGGGGGGGTTGAGGGGAGGCAGAGAGGAAGAAAGGGTGGAGAGAGGGGGGCATTCAAGGACAGTTGTGCACAATCAGCAGTCTTTGCGGACAGGAAGTGAACTGATCTGCCCCTTCAACGCCAACGTTTTTGCTTGAATGAATAAGAACGCTGAGCCAGTGCTGATCTGTGATCAGATACCCAAATACCCCTATAACCTACAGCTTTAAATAGCCCAGGCTGGTGCTAGATTAGAGGCAAACTGCATTTTATAGTGCTGTCTTAAATACAGGCACTCTAACTCTGTTGAGTGTACCTCTGATAATAAAAGTGTGTCAAGTTTGCAGTACGATTGAAAGGTTAGCGTTATGCAGTGTAGCTGTTGTGCATTAGCATTTAAAATAAGTTATCAATTTATAGAAGTACTGGAAGTTTATGCAATATCACAGAGAAGCAGTGCAATCTCTTTGAACCTGTTGAACTTCCTCCCCACAACGGGTCTCTGTTAATGCCTCACAGACACATTTGCTTCTCTGTTCCGAATCCCTGGAACCCACGCAGCTTCTCGTGACGACTACTTGAGTCAGAATTTTCTAATGCTGAGAGTGCGCTTTTTTAGCATGAGGAAGCAGTTTTTCCCTTTGAGGTGAAGAAAAGCTGTGTGTCGTTGATACTGCTGTTACTGACGTGGCAGTTTTGTGCATGGATTGAATTACCTTCTTATTTGTGTTAGTTAGTGGCCGGCTTTTTGTTATTTAAGTGGGACTGTTTGGTCAGCCCATTACACAAGTTACTGGCCTGTTAAAATGTTTAAAAATTAAAAACTTATTTAAGATGTTAAATAGTTTGACAGTTTTGGGTGTGCATCCACACACATACACACTCACACAGGCACACACTCACACACACACAAGCGTGTGTGTCTGTGTGTAAGCACACTTGTTCATGGAAAATATTTCATCTTCTCTGAGATCTTGGCTGTCTTCCCTTTGACGGTATTGCCAAGAAGCTGGCCTATTTTTCCTTTGGTAACCCGTGTCCTGGAGGAGCACTTACTGCTGCTCTCTGTCACATGGATGTGTAGCAGGCACTGTCAAAGCATATGTAAACAGAAAAGTGAGAGGCAAGCTTAAAATGATATTTGTGTTTTATATGTAGTTTTTATTTCTGCATTAATTTTAGTTCCTTTGTGTGATTCAGTTTCAGTCCATTTTCAGACAGTAGTTTTCAGTTTTCAGACAGTATTTTTTTTTAAATTTAATATAAGAGTACAAACTAAGGTATGCTCTTTTCTGCATGTTTTAGCACACAATTTATACTGCTGATGAAATGATCTGCATTTTTGCAGTTTGTGTTTTTTTTTTCCCAGCAGCCTTTTTCAATATACTAAAGTGTCAAAATGACTAACTTTTCATTTAAAGTTCATTCATCCATAAATCTTCTGAGTCGCTCATCCTTCTGTCTTGTGGGGGTGTGCTGAAGCCTATCCCAGTGCTCAATGGGCTGAAAGCAGGACACACCTTGGACACGCCACCAGTGCATTGCAGGGCGTCATTTAAAGCCAACAATGTTTTTTTCCTTCTCCTGTTTTGGAAATGCAAGGTCTTGTTACAACAGCAGTTACATACTGTGTGTGTTCACATTTTTTTATTCAATTCTTGTAGATTTTATTTTGAGGAATATTGTTTAGTGCATCATGTCATTCCCACTGCAGAACCATCCTTTCTCCAGAATAATCTTCCAGAGAGAAGAGAGACACTTCTGAAATGCTTAGAGGATTTAAACAGATGGACAGATTTCAAATTATGTAAAGCAAAAAAGAGAAAGATCAGAATTGTTAAAAATTGAAGGAGACTCTTACAGCCCAAACCTACACAAGGACTTATTTTCTCACACACATGCGTCTAGACTATGTTTTAGAAGCCTGTTGTCACTATCAAAACCTTGTATCTCTGGAATAGTAAATTTTTATAGGAGAAGGAAAACATGTTTGTTTAAATGGTTAAATATAAACCGACCCCCCAAAAAGTCATTTTGGATCCTTTCGACTGCTGTTTCATCATGAAATTGCCACACAGTGGGCAGCTTGCATTTTACGAAATCTGTAGTTAAAAGGTTTTGATGTGGCTGCAGCAATATGTGGTATATGTCTTATTCATAGTGTTTACTTTGCAGTGAATTTGTCAGGTTTGTGTGTTTGACAGGAAGGTGTTATTCTTTTTTGGCAGACTCTGTGTTCAGCAGTGGTCCAGGTTTATGCAGCAGACAGGGGCACATCTTGGACCAAACGATGCTGTGGTGTGGCTTGCTTGGTGAAAGACAACCCTCAAAGGTCTTATTTCATCCGTGTGTTTGATATCAAGGTAAAACTGCTACTGAGGCATTCTCATGACCAGATGACCTTCAGGCCCATTTAGGGCTGGGCAGTATGATGATGTGTAGCATTACTGTGATAAATTATAAATAGCTTTTCAGAGCATATAGCCACTATTTTAAGCTACACATGTCATTACAAAGAGAGCACAATCAGTCCTGTTTATTTGGATTTAGTGCAGCGCTGTATGTGAGATGCTGATAATTAATATTTTGTGCTCACTGGTTTTGATAGTATTGTTTAAATGTGGCACGTCTGGTTCTTTTTTTTTTTTTTTTTCAGTTTTAACTTACAGTCCCTCGTAAATATGTAAATGTAAATATGGTGATTATATGATGTCATGGTGTCATGATATTATGTTTTTGCTGTGTCGTCTATGCTGAGTTCCACCTGAGACTTGTGAGTGTGCGTTCCGTTATTGCTGATCATGGCTTTAACATGCATACACAGGAGTAAAGAGGTGGTGATCTAACACAGTGGTTGTTATGGCTCTGCCATTGTTTAGCTCTAACAGTGTTTTGGTGTTTTCTTTCTTGCAGGATGGAAAAACTAAGTTTGAGCAGGAGCTCTACAATAACTTTACAAGCAGTAGTCCCAGACCATACTTTATTGCATTCGTAGGAGACGTAAGTTCTTGTTAAAATTTCCAGTTGGTGAACTATACTGCAACAAAAAAAATACATGCTGTCAAAAGGGCATTCTGTGCCCCAGCAGTGAGGACTGTGTCCTGTTCAGATAACATGGCATTTCATGTGACTCATATGCAGCAGTTAGCCTGTAGTACACAGCTTTCTAGTGTGTGTGTTTAACAAGAAAAGTTCAGATAAAGCTAATAGCATTACCGCTCAGTGATGACTCAGCAGATCTCTGAGCTTCAGTGGACTCGTTCTTATTTACTGCAGAAGTGAAATTAATATTTACTACTTGCTGGGTCTTTAAACTTTTTTATGCGCTCTGATGTTTCTGTTTTAGCTTGTTTTTGTTATTAATATATTGCACATAGCATCAATGTCTGTTACGTCATTTGTGTGTTCATTTTGAGTGTTGTGTTTCTGTTTTGTAGGGCTGGCACCATGTATCGTCACTTATTTTAGATTTGTCAATAAATTTAATGGAATCAGTGGGTAGAATTTATTTTCCCCTCATTTTCTGTTTGTGTTCTTAGGTCGTATCCCTAGCTCTATTCCTGGTATTACTTCATTTACTCATTAACACAAAGCATGGTTTTATGGCACGGAAAACTGTGGAGAGTGGTTAACAGCCCCTTCTGAAAGACAAAAAGGATGGGTGGGGGGGTTGGGGGAACGTTTAGCGCTAACTCACACATGGGGTGTCTGTGCATCGCATGTGCGTGTGTGAGAGAGCGCATAATGAGTTCTTGTGTAAGATACCATTAGTGTTAATGTGTAGGTTTTCAAAACATGATGACTTTGCTTATTTATTTACAGAGGTGCTTGGAAGTTTGTGAACCCTTTAGAATTTCCACATAAGTCCCAGAAGTAGACAAGGAGAACCAAATTAAACAAATTAGACAAAAATATTGCACTTGGGCATTTACTTGTTGAGGAAACCGATCCAATATTGCATTCTGTTAGAGGCAAAAGTATGTGAACTTTTGCTTTCAGTATCTGGTGTGACCCTCTTGTGCAGCAGTAACTCTGTTTTGTTGGTGGATTCCCTCCTATGAACTGCTTGCTACAGTTCCTTCAACAACATTATAGCTTCTTCTTCTGAGGTCCTCAGAAATCTCCTTTGTTCGTGCCATGATACACTTCCGCAAACATGAGTTGTGAATATCAGACCATGATAGATTCCTGTATTTTTTTTTAAATAAAGCTGGGCGCCTAATCACACCTGAAAGTCATCCCATTCATTGAAAATACCTGACTTCACCTTTAAATTATCTGCTAATCCTAGAGATTCACATACTTTTGTCACTCGCAGATATGTAATACTGGATCATTCTCCTCTATAAATAAATTACTAAGTCTAATATTTTTGTATCATTTGTTTAATTTGGTTCTTTATCCCCTTTTTTAGGAGTTGTGTAAAAATCTGATGAGGGTCAAATTTATGCAGAAATATAGAGCACTCTAAAAGGTTCACAAACTTTCAAGCACCAATGTGTTTATTTATTTATTATTTTTATAATATATATATTTTTTAATTTATTTTGTCAAAACTATCTCTCACATTCACATTCTCTCCCTCTCACACACACACTCTCACTCTCTCTCTCTCTCTCTCTCTCACACTCACACACACACACACACACACACACACACACACACAGTTGTCTTACTTGTGAGGTCATCCATAGAGTTTTGATCTTTGTATTACAGTCTCGAATTTGCACTACACCTGTCCCTAAACCTAACCTTAACCGCAGTGATCAAAAGACCAATTTTGTGCATTATTACATTTTCCCAAAAAAAGTGTGATTTATGGTGAAAACGTGCTCAAGTTAGGACCAAGCAAATGTCCTCACTTTACCAAAAAGTTCATACTGTCCTTAACAACTGAGAGCATGTGGTCCTCACAAATATAACACTACAAGAATACACACACACACACTCCGCAACATAATTTGACAGGTTGCATCAAAACCTTTTATGGGTACTTTATAAAACTATATATAACTTTTTATAATATATATAACTATATGTAACACCTATATATAACTAGATGTGTACTGTTGTACTATTGCTGTTGATTAGATGTGGTGAAAATGTGAATCTCCAGGGATTAATGCATCTAAACGCTAACTACATCTGCTCTTTTCAGTCTTGTCAGATCGGCCTGAATTTCGCCAGTGAAGAGGAGGCCAAACGCTTCCGTGCTACACTTAATGATCTGCTCAGCAGACGACAGAAGAAAACCGGTGAATATGCCAGTCTCTTTATATGGCTTCTTTTTACATTTTTCTTTTTTCCTTTCCAACTCTACATGATTAGAATTCCAACTAGATTGCCTGTTTGTTGATAGCTGGTTGTTCTACATATTTAATCACTTTTTTCAAGATTTTAATAACATTTTCAAGATTCAGCATCAGATTTGCATACGTTATATTAACGTATTTGCAGGTTAATAAATACGTTTATTAAAGCTGTATGATTTTAGAGACTTTTAGAGTTATTTTCTTTCTTTCGTTTCTTCTCTCCCCTGAGTCCTTTAAAGTGAGGATATTAGTGCTTTGTTTGTAGATCCTTTAGAAAGTTCTTCATGGTGACCTTCTCCACTTTATGATCCTCTTGAAAACAGCGTTGACTCGCTCTTTCTCTCTTCTGGCTTGTGTCCAGTGCTTCCTACTCTGTTTTGCATGCTGGGCTTTGAAGTTCCATATTTTGTCTGTGTGGACTGACTTTCAGAGGGGAGCCTGGTGCTCACCATCACTCATCTTTCAACCTCTTTTCCTGTTCCCTAGCTCTTTACAGTTAGCATGTGGCATAATAGACAATGTAGTTAGTAAGGCTTGGGTGCAGAGTGCTTTGACATCATTCAAATTCCTTTTCAATTACAAAATCATGATTAAGAAAAATGTGCAGTTTTTCAGTAGAAAAACAGGGTTATAATGCACATACGCTGGATATGGAACTTGGTTTACCTGGTAAATTTGTTGCAGTGTTGATGCCAAAATATGCACCAAAGGATTAAAGCAGTTCTTTATATGCCTTACAATCTCAGTGCTCAGGGCTTAGCACACCTCAGCACCTTAGCCTAAGCTCCTCATTCCTGTCTCTCTGATCCTTTGCAAACTAACCTCACCAAAAATCCTGACCTTTAATTCCCTTCTCCTCTTAGAGTTTGCTCTCTCTTACTTTACATTAATTAAAGTAATTTGGCGTCAGTATTTTAACAATGTTAATTTTGTTTTTGCAGAGAAGAGGCGTGATCCTCCAAATGGTATGTCTGCTAGTACTTACATTCAATGATCAATCATCTCTGACTTTGTCGTTCTATTTGATTAGCTCTCGCTATAGTTTCTCGTAAATTAGACTGTTACTTCTCCTTCAAGCGAGTAGATAAAAATATACTGTTGTGTGTACCTTCATGCACAAGTGCACAATTACACACATGCACAGTATACATGACCTAGATGAGAAATGTTCACCCTCTATGTTGAACCTTGAGCTGGAATCTAAAAGGCTGCAGTCTTTCACCATGTGGAAGTCACATGGCTCGGTCTTTGTGACCATGTTTGATATGTATACAGTATCAGTCAAAGGTTTAGACACGGCTACTCATAGATTGTGTCCTTATTTTTAGCTTAATTTTTTACTTTAGAATAAAAGTGAACACATCAAACTATAAAATAATGCTCATGGAATTATACAGTCACCTTAAAAATCCTAAATAAAATTTTACAGGAGGATAAAACTGCTTTCTTAACCTGTAGTGGAGGCTGATGTAACAAGCAATTATGGACCAATACTATTGGTCTGTCCGTCATGAATAGTCTCACAACTGAAAGGCTGGTTGGTTTAGGTGGTGATATGGCAAACTTAATATTGTGATACATCAAGAGTATATGTGGTATATCAGGATATTTATTCTCAGACATCTCATCAATTGGAACTGTTAAGCATAAGCCTGTAGAATCCATTTAACTGGGCGTGTCTAAACTTTTGACTAGTACTGTATATAAAATAAAAAAACGCTCTTACCCTACACGTCTCTCAGCCAAGACATGCCTGGTGTTCAGATTTTGCTGTCATGATAAACTTTAACTCAGTCGCCCAGATCAGTTCTGACAATACATCCCCAAAACGTCTCTCAACCCGTTCAGACTGCTTCACAGACTACTTGAGGTGTTTTAGGGCTTTGCACTAGGAAACAAAACCATAATGCCAGCTTGTTGACATTGGTATTCATAAAGCGGTAGTAAATTAGAAGACTGATCTTGGATCAGATATCTCTGTAATTATGACAGACATTGCCACAAAACTGATTCTAGATCAGCGCTAAACTATTATTTTAAATAAATGCTCCAACTAAAAAAAACCTTATATGAAACATTATAGATTTTAAAGAAAAGCTGTCCATATTGGTGTCAAACAGTACTCAAGGTTTCAGTGCTGGTATGAGGAAAGAAGTGGTATTGTGCATTCTCCATTGCCTACCCACCACATCTCGCTTTACACTATGCCACAAATGTATGAACTGATTTTTCCCACCATAGCAACTTGTTTTCTCCAGTAGAGCTCTGGCCTGATAACTGAATACTTTTGTTTCCTTGAAATGATGGCTTGCAGTTATTAATTTGAATATGTATTGCTGCTGTTGAATGTAATGCTATCCCATTAACACCACTGCCTTATACAGTTTATCTGCTGAATATAAAATAATAGAAATTCTTATTGTTGTTCCACATGTACAACCAGATGGAGTTGAAATACAACAATTAAGTACATCACCCATGTCTGCAACTGTCGCCAGTGAATTCAGAGCATAAATGATATTGTGGACCCCCTCAGTACACTGAGGCCAATAACTTGAAAATTTCACAACAGATCCCTGAAGAGACCCTCTGCCCTGTTCCTACACATTACTCTTCAGGATGTTTCTGAGAATGCGCTGTATTATAGGGGTGTGTCTGTTTGTGTGGCAAAAACATAATGCTTTCGGGAGTCTAATATGATGATCCTTTTCCTTTTTTGGTTAAATGGTTGAATGGCTGCAATTATGTAAGTGTTCAGCAGCTCACTTGAACATCCCTCGCTTGTTCTTGTTGGTGTGGGCCATAGATAACCAAAAACCTTGAATGATCTGTTGTGGATCCTGGTGATGACGTTTGAAGCAGCAGAGAGAGAGTATGTGTGTTCATTGTGAGTTTAGAGTAGAGGATACGAACGCACACATACACTTGTTAGAAGTGACGCGTGCGGTTCCCAGCTGTAGCAGACATGTAATGCCTGAAGCAAATTTTAGAGCTTAAGTGGGATTAGCTGTGGTTTTAGTGATTTATGTAATATTCTGCAGCATTTGTAATTTATCAGGATTTGACGTGTGTGTAGCGCATTGGCCGAAACTGATTTCAGATGGTTTGGAGCCTCACCCTGGGCACTGGCACCAATGAGAGTATCTCTGATAACTGAGCCCTCTTACCCTGCGAGGATGTCCTTCGCTTAGCTCGTAATTAGCTGGCCGTTTTTTTAGCAAATACAGGCTATAGTTTTTCTTTGCACCAGGTCAAGATGATGTTCTGCACAACTTTCCTGTCTGCTCCGTCTGAGGAGTTTATAGAAAGTGTCTCCAGGCCAGAGGGTTGCCTTGTGCCTCTGCACTGTGTGATGTTGTCAGGGGATGAGCTTTATTCACCATTAGCCCAGACGTGCCGGCCTGAGCTGTTGGTGCAGCAAAGTGACAGATCCTCAGTTTTAACAGCAAGCTGTTTGCCATCAAAGAGGAATGGTGATGGATATAGAGAGAAGAGATTCGTGCCTCGAGGTAAGGGTCTCAGGTTGTGTGGTACTCTTGCAATGATGGATTAGAGAGTTGTGTCTAAACATTTTTACAAAGTTGCTGAAAGATTAGTTCATTGGAAATGGGTCTTGTTTTCAGAAGGAAGGAAGTTTGATGGAGGTTTTCCTTGAATATGTTGGTTGGCTTTCTTGGGGTGTCTGCGCCCGGCGTGAAAATGAACCAATGCTGTAGTAATTAATTGCTTTATTTATCCAGTCTGCATACAGTCACTGTCATTTTAAATCATTGTTCCTTTTTCCACTTCTTCAATGGACCAACAGAAATGCTTTAAAATTAAGACCATAACACATGATGATTACACACAGAATGTGACCATTTTAAAAGAGAAGATTTTGTCGTTGTGACGCCACGACAGAAATGAACAAGCAGGCAGAATGGCTTCAGGTGTGAAAATATATCCTTTCCACCTTCCGAAACAGGAGTTGGGTAAGCTTCTTTCCGGAGGAGCACAAGGAGAGCTGAGTTTCTCTGTTCACTGCATCATTCAGCAACTTTGAGAGCTTTTACTTGTATCTTGGATAGGTGCCAACATCTGTTCATAATGAGTCTGAGAACAAATGAATCCTTTAGATGTTTCTGAAAAAGTTGTAGTTGCTGGGACACAGTCGATTGATCATATCAGTTGTGATTATGCCAACAGTATTGACTGATTGGGCCCTATGTTTGTGTCACCTGTGAAAGTTTGCTAAGACCAGACAAACAGTGATAAATAAATGTTGTATTTTCTTCATCTGAAAAGTTGCATTAAGTATGCAGGATAATTTACTGATGTCTGGAAAAACTGCACAAATTATTTTTAATTTTGTGTGTAAAAGCCTTTTATCAGAAAACAACATTTTGTCGTAATCTAAACTAATGCAAAATAAGCTATTGTCCATTTTCTGTGAAGTTACAATTTTGGAGATACAAAGTGTTTAACAGTGATTTGATTTAATTTTCATTTACCATCACAAAGATTTTGATATACAGAGTGGAGAGGTCCAGCTTAACCCTGGGTTGCTGAAATGAGTCAATAATATTTAGAGAATGACCCTAATAGTGGTAATAGTGTGTTTCTTCCCGATTTATCCCTTTGGAATGAGCATTGTTGATGTGTTGTTCATTCGGAAAGAGTGGATGGTAATAATCTTATTCAACAGAGAGGTTTGCCTGCAGTCATGGATGTGAGCCAACATGGTTTTTAGCTCACAGATTGTTAGTGTGGCTTCTGTTCATTAATATAAAATGTACATGTCGACTCTTTGGCCCTTTTTGAGGCTGCAGATAAATGTGTCTGGCTTTCATGGAGCCTTTATAAAGTAGCGTTGTTTCTGCCTATGGAATAAGCTCATTTCACCCACTTCAGCATAATCGTACCCAGTGTGCTTTCCCTGATTCCACGGGTTAAGACCCACAAGTCAACAGGACCTCGGCCAGTTCAGTTGCTGTTTTTTACTGTTGGAAACCAGTTCACTGACTATTTTATGGTGTGTGAAGTTTTTAGTTGGGACTGTGATGGGCATTATTAAAATCAGCTTAATCGGGTCATGTTTGTTTGAGGCAGGTAAACGATCTAAAGCATACTGAACATGTTCATGCAGTTGAACCAGGACTTTGCTGAAGCCAGAAGAATAAAGCCGTGTGATTCATTCTGCTATATCTTTGCTCTTCATCACATCAACAGTAACACAGTATTTCACAAAGTGAATTTTTGACAGCTGCACTATTAATATGCATTAAGAGTGAGTTCTGTCCAGTATGATTTCAGCTGAGCTGGAATTTCAGTACTTTAGAGTTCTCAGCAGTGTGTGTGAGTGAGGTACAGTGTTTGCTGTGAATGGCTTGTGAAACACCCCCTCAGTCTCTGTGAATGGAAAGAATAAGCTGTTGTTGGCAACGCAGATGCCGAGAGTGCAGTAAGCCAGCAGTATTTTCTTCGTTCTCAGCAGTATGTGTAACAGAATTATGGTTCTGAGGTTCTAGCTAACGGTTCCCTGTTCTGTGTCTTTCTTTTTTTTTTTGTGCTAATGTGCTGTGTCCAGGCCCTACGTTGCCAATGGCAACAGTGGACATCAAGAATCCGGAGATAAACAATGTGCGCTTCCACAACAATTCCCACATGAACAACATGGTGCACAGTAGCCTTAACAAGAAGGAGAAAAAGGTGAAAGGCAAGAGGAAGAAACTGACAAAGGCGGACATTGGGACACCCAGCAACTTCCAGTAAGCTTTTTTTTTTTTTTTTTCCTTCCCACCCCCCCTTGTGCATGTTTGGCCTTGCATGAACATCTGGTCCACTTAAAGGTATCTTTACCAAACGTGTCACAATATCCAGAGTCTTCTTTGAAGAAAAGTGACCATTCATAAGTAGCCATGCAAATAAAACGAATTGTTGTATTCTATACTGCCTTGGATTAGTAGATATCTTTTATTCTCTTTAAATTCTTCAGAATTAAATTCTTCATACTTCTTTGTCTTGAGGTTGATTGATTGATTGATTGATTGATTTATTTATTTATTTATTTTTGAGGTGTGGCCTTGTGTTGTGGGGTTTTTTTTCTTCAGCTAATAGTTTGTTCTTATCAAACTGACATTTAGTGTAGTAAATTTATGTAATTATGTAATAAAAAAAGTCAGAAATTTTGGTTTTGAGTTTTATTGATGTTATCTTTCTAATTTCATTGATGTCACAACCGCTGTGCTTTTGATTCTTGAGTTTACCCATAACCTACTGAACAGGAAATTACTTAATAATCGTCTTCGTCGTCGTCTTCTCTAAAATACTCCTTTCCTCTCCTCCTCCTCCTTCTCTTTATCATCATTTTGTTTCCACTGTTCCTGAGGAGATCAGGATTCACTGCCTTAGCAGTTTGTCCACTTTCCATTTAGAAGCCTCATGTCTGTCTGGACAAGTGCTGAAATATGGCAGCATTCCTTCTAAAAATGTTCTCCTCTGTCCTGCTGTACCTCTCAGTGCGAGGCATGTGTGTGTGTATGTGTGTGTGTGTGTGTGTGTGTGTGTGGTGTTGTGTTTTTTTTTTTTGTTTGTTTGTTTTTTTTTTCTTTTCCCCTTAAAAATGTTGACATGGTTTTAAGGCATTTCACTTATTAACAAACAGTTATTTAATCCCCTGAAGTTGAACAGGGAAAAAAGTTTTGTCTGCAAACAAAATATTACAGCCAATTTTTGTTTCTCCAGTCTACATCGGGAAACGTGTAGAAGTGCCAGTTATTTTTGTTAAGAGAAGTTTCTGATTTGGACTCTCATGTGTCTCTTCTTAGGCACATTGGGCATGTGGGCTGGGATCCAAACACGGGCTTTGACGTGAGTACCATAACAAGAGCTTATTCTGTCACTTGTCCTGACATTCTCATGCACATGCATACTGAAGTGGCTCTCATCAGAACACAATGCTGACCTGTGTGGCAGTGGCATGATAAAGCCTGAATGGCCTTGTGTTCACACAGACTGTGCTCAAACATCTGATGCCGTCATGTAGCCTCTCATCCCACTCGGAAAATGCGCTTCAGTCCTATTTATGTTCATCACAATCGGTGTAAATCAAGCTTGTTACACCTCATATCTTTATATAATAGTTAGTATTTATTTAATAATAATAATAATACACATTCATTGTAGAAATACATTTACCCTAGAAACGTTGCACAAGTGTTCTTACTGTTTTCTTTATGGTTATGTAATACAAGGTAATTTCTTCATAAAGTGTTGTTCACCATTTTACCACTGGGTGTCAGGATGAAACTAAATCAGGGATCAGATGTTTATTTCAGCCAGTCAGTAATGTGTGCTGAAAGAATTCTGTCTTTGACACTGTTGATATTTCCAGACACTTCTGTTCTTTCCTCTGTGCTGCTGAAACATTGTAAATTTCCCCACTGCGGGATTAATAAAGGACTATCTTATCTTATCTTAATGTTAGTAAACTGTTCAGTCAATTCAAACCAGTCTTTTGTAGATATGCAATAGATGGATCCATGCTATTGCTGTCTGTTGAACTTCGATATGAAATAACCTGCTGTCCGTATTATGCTCGTTTTCAGCTGAATAACTTGGACCCGGAGCTGAAAAACTTGTTTGACATGTGTGGCATCTCTGAAGCCCAACTCAAAGACAAGGAAACATCTAAAGTGATTTATGACTTTATTGAGAAGAAGGGAGGTGTGGAGGCTGTGAAGAACGAGCTGAGGAGACAAGGTACACATTCACTGTAACTTGCTTGTTTTCTGGTTCTTCGCAGTTAGGATTTAACTTGTGTGATGCATAAAATCAGAAGCTACCAACAACCAACTGGAAACATCAGTGGAATAAATGAATGGTAGCATCAGCCACAGTGAAACCCTAAAAACTGAAATCACAAAAGGCCTGTCTGAAAATGTTCTGAATGGGGTGGCAAGAAAGATAAATACATTCATTTTATTCCATGAGTGTATATATAATCATAGCCTACCAAAAATAATTAATAGGGTGCAAATATAATGATGTATAAACAGCCCATATCAAACATGTTTCTTTCCCCTGAGGTCCATTCATAATATTTGTGTGATTTATGTAGTAAGACATTTTTACATAACAATTTTCCAACCAAGTCATCAATGAAAAAGACTTAAACGATGATGCCCTACATTAGTTATGCAGCTAATGACAGCCTTGTTGTTCATAGGATAGTGTTGATGAGCACACCCTCAGCGTCTATTTTGTAAGGCATTAGATTTAGAAATGTAGGTTAAGAATTATTTTTACTTTGTTCCCACTCTAAGCCTACTTTCCCACTCAGTTATCCCAGAATTTCTCATATGGACTGCGAAGTGAACAATACATTTTTGGGGGAAAAAAATGTTTACATGCTAGATCGGTGGTATTAATGGAGTCTGTCATACCTAAAATAAAACGGTCTAAAAGGATTTTATCTTGAGTAATATCACAATCTAGCTCAAGCTAGAGGGACCAAATGATTGGAGTTAAATGAGCTATTTAGCTCACTGTTCCTTGATCAGTGGATGAGAGCGAGCAGGAGGTAAAATGGAAGCCTCATATTTGAATGGTATTGGACATGTGGTCCTTACTGAGCCCTAAGTGTATTTCCAGTCCGGGTTCCCTTAGAAGAAAATCCTGGAAATTGTAGTTTCTTCAAAGGGCCTTTTGGTGGCACAGGAAAGCAAGGACATCAGGTGGATGTTTTGCTGCAACTGTGTAGATATCCATCTTCTGTCTCTTCTGGAGACGTGAAAAGGTGCAGTGTACAGATGAAGCCATATGTGATGTTGTTCCTTTCTGTGCTGAGTCAGAATGGCACTTGATCCTATGTGCCTAAGCGCTTTTACCAATTGAACTAACAAACATTGTAACTATTTAACGTTGATTTCACAGGATTTAAAACATCTGCCCCTTGTAGTTGTTCTCTATGAGTAACGCAAATAAAGATTCACAGAAAGATTAATTAGATGTGCTGCTGCCTCTGAAGGCCTTTTTTAATGTCACATCCTGTTTAAATAATAGAATAAACAACTTCAGTCACTGTTTAGTTCTCTCTACGTGTTCAGTATTTGATACATGTATGTGATCTGCATTTAGGTCCCCCCAGGTGGAGCGGTAGGTCTAGTTCTTTTGTATTGTCTGAAATCTGATGGTAGATTTGCATGCAGTAGTTGTTTGTTTGGCCATTTGGATGATGTAAGTTGGCGTGCAGTGTTTTTGATGGCTTTGTTTGCTAGTTTTTGAATGACTTTGCAAAGGCACGTTTAATGGAGTGACTAAAAGAGAGAATGCAGGTTTTTAATACCTGTGTGTGTGCGTGTGTTTGTTTACTTATCAGTAGCTGGGCTTCTATCCCCACTTTTTATGTGTATTTCATATACAGAGGAAAAACTTGATGGAAATGGCAGATATAAAAAGACATAAAATCTCCAAAATCTGCGTGAAAGTGGTTTGCAGTGGATAAGCTCTTTTGTTGTTAGAAATAACTGTGATAAATTAAGATGGAAACACATTTGTCAAATTATGTAAATGCAAATAGAATAAAGTTACACGCCTGCTGTCTCAATTTGTGCCCTGCCATAGATCTGAAACATGACATAAGACAGCATGTACAAGTTGAATAATGAAGAATTTAAAAACACCTTTGAGCTGTCAAGGGAAAAAAAGGAATATTGATATTGGTGGGTAAACAGATACGATGGTAAATCCAGACTAGTTTTTTTTTTTCTGAGCTGTCACGTCTTCCAGTGTGTTCTGTGTCTGTACTCTTCTTGCAGACGGAAATAAAAAGGTACTTGGCATTAAATGTTGCTCAGAAATGTTTTTGTCAGTATAACATTTTTAATGTAGTTATATTTTCTTGTACAGAGTTGATGGAAGCCCATTCTAATTAAGTAGCATATATATTGTTTTGTTCTTAAATTTATTTTGACACCTGGATGGAAACCTGCGTTCTGATGCAAAACAGTTTAAAATTATATAACATATATTCACTAATGCATGTGCTGATATGAATTTAAATTAAATAACCCATATACTCGTGAAACAAGTGAAGATCTCTCATCACACTATAGAAGGAAGTGTCCTTGAAGCAGCGGTGCAAGTTGCCAGTAGGTCTGATATCAGCAGTCCGTGCGGTTATAGGATACTTGTGAGAAGTATTTGGATGAGTCAGGGATATCTAAAGTCGGAGTGAAGAATTTGTTTGTCCTAATATAATCCCGAATCAGAATTAGATGTTGATCTTAGCAAAGAGCTCCTTCTGGTGGAAGGTACTGTTGGGGCTTATATTACTATGCTAGTTGCTTTGGCCCTACTATCTTCTGTAGTGCACACTTCAAAGTAAGCCTGAATGATATGGATAAAATACAAATATTGCAATTATAATGTTGCAAATGACACATTTTTGTGGTAGCAAATGCTAAAAATCATTAAAATAAGTTCAAAACAAGCTCTTTAAATTGAAACAGGTGTTCTCTTTATTATAACTCTCCACAGTAAGTGTAATCTATTTTAATATTTTGGATGAATTTGGCTAAAATATAGACCTCTCTTTGTCTGTGGTGTGACTCATAAAACATTAAATTATTTAAAATATGTACACAAAAACAACAAAAACTGACATACTAGTAATAATCCATTTGTTTATTCCCTCCTTCAGCACCTCCACCTCCTCCATCCCGTGGTGGTCCACCTCCCCCACCCCCTCCACACACCTCTGGACATCCTCCACCTCCCCCTGCCCGGGGACGAGGGGCACCGCCACCCCCACCGCCCTCCAGGGCACCAACATCTGCACCTCCCCCTCCACCACCGTCCCGACAAGGCATGGGAGCCCCTCCACCCCCACCTCCAAGCAGGGGGCACCCACCTCCCCCTCCTCCTGCTCATGCCAGCATGCCACCCCATGCCCCCCAGTCTCATCCTCCA